>JAUPFT010000019.1:43308333-43908333 GCA_036936625.1 Parnassius smintheus behrii | reverse complement strand
AGATGTCTATGGGCCACAGCAACCACTTACCATCAGGTGGACTGTGTGCTCGTTTGTCTCCTTATACTATAAAAAAATTCTATGTCTATTGGGGTTAAAATAATAACCTTATAATTTCTATTATTTTGAAATTAAAATTTTCTGAGAATAACTGAGTGTGGATAGGTATAAAGATTTACACAAAAACCTTGTCGGACGCAAAGAAAGAGTCTAGCAGATTGGCTTTCTCCTTTGCGGCATGGGTCAGTGAATCATCCTCCATGTGCAGAGATGGAAGTGATGGCTGATGGAATTTCCCTTGGACCGCATTGGCGAGAGACCAGAATGCGTGAGTTCTAGAAAGAAGGCGAACAAGTTTTTGCCAATTCTGCCAATGTGCTCTGACCTTCGCAATGACTCTTTTGAAGGACCTGGACGCGGAATTACACTTCTTTTAGTAGTAGCACTCCTGCTTATAGAATGATGCTATTTTACGGTAGCGACTAAACCATGGCTGAGATTCGCCTCCGATGGGCACCACAGAGGAAGGAATAAAGAGTTCCATACCCTGAAGTACCACATCAGCGACAGAATCAGCAACAACGTTGGGATCGTTCGGCGAGAAGTAAAACCGCCCCCAAGTGTAGGATGCAAAGAAAGACCGTATCCTATCCCAATCGGCTGACCTATAGTGCCAAACACGACGGAAGCCTGCAGAATGCATCCCTCGCGGATGCATTCTGCAGGCTGCCGCCGTGTACAGCGTGAGTGGCTCCACACTCTGGACATGACTAAATATTTTTTATCGAATAAGGGTAACAAACGAGCACAGTCCATGGTAAGTGGATGCTGTGGCCCATAGACATCTACAATTGTCCCTCGATAAGAATCAAAATGCAGATTGCATGCCTCGTTTCCAGTATAACGGGTCTCCGATTCTCTACACTCAACATACAAACACAGCAGCATTAAAATGATAGTTTTACGCTGGTATTCTGTGAGGTCGTGGTGCTTCACCGGTCGAGACGACTTATTCGTGCTTCAACCAACCTCAACCACAACATATCGTTACGAATAAAATAAAAAAACATAACTCAGACATGCAGGTTTCTGAGCACGGTAAAGCAGCACTTAAAATTGAAATTAAGTATTTAACTTGTGCCGACGGCATCGAACTTTGATTACTTGTTTTGTAACTTTTCTTACTTATACTCGCTTTAGTCCTAGCGCTTATAGTATTCACATCCTTCCATAAATTCACCTCACTTAGCCTTCTCCAGCAGAATATTGCATGCCTCTTGATGCATACTCATTTGAATGATGCACACCGATAATTCTTGATAGCCAATGTTTTCATAAATTAAACGTTTTCCTGTGGCTGCTTGAATGCTTGCGAAAGTTCTAATAATTGGTACTAACGCAAATTACTGCTATTGTTTGCCGCAAGAATTACATACCTGTTTTTATTTATTTGATATTGATATTTATATAAAACGTCATAAAATAATTAAACTTTAAAATATATTCCAACCTTTGATAAAATCTTCAAAAAGTTCGAGATTATCTTTTTCAATTTATGAAGGACTTTTTATTTATTTGTTTATGTCTCGAAACAGCTATAAACTAAATGCAAATAGATTTAAAACGGTATTCTTTATTTTTATAAATTTTTGAGACCGTTACATAAATGCAACAAAGCAACTCTCTTAAGACATATTTTAAAATTACAACAAATATATACGCATATTTAATTACGATGTATAACAGTCTAGATCTACATCACACTATAATAGAATATTAGTGGTTCTGTACATTGATTTTTTTTCGAAAGTTCTTAATGTACTGAAAATTACTATTGATATAGATGACTCATCAGTGATTAGGGAAATTTTTGTACGTCTGTGTGCGCATTACGCAAAAACTAAAAAAAAAACGAATATATTTGCCATGACAGTCTTATGTACAGCGATGGCATCTGTATATACAATTTGTTTCAGAAAAACATAAGGCACCTGTAGTAAGATTTAAAAAATTACTTCTTAGGATAAGTGTAAAAATGCTTGACCTTCAGTGGACGGCCCTACAAGTTTTTTAAACGTAGTACAGTTTTTATACGTTAAATACACATACCTACATATTATTAAGGAAAAATAATCACGCAGTTACATAATCATACTTTGACGTGATCGACTTAATAATTTATTAATTTAACTTGATCGATTATTACATACGCATAAAAATATGTGATCTATTTGCAAGGGATTTTTGAATTTTCTCACCATTTGGTTGATGTTTGTAATTGCTACATTTTGACTTCGAATTAAATCTTATAATATTATAAAATTGCTGTGCACTCAAAACGATTGCTTTTTATAAATTAATGAATCGTATCAGGTACACAACGCTGTTTAATATCTACTCATTTACTACCGTGGCAAAGACGATGGACAATTTTGGGTTTTGCCACTTTGACTCCTTAAACGTATGAAACGTAACACTAATTCTACAAAAGCTTGGGTCTTCCCCAATCGAGCCTATTGGTGCAGTAGCCATGCAACTGCACGAGTATACGATGTGGCTCTACCACGCACAAAATCATTCTGTATGTTTATCATGGCGATTGAAGAATAACGGTATAATTCTTAAACCGTTTACTATGTATTTTGAGAGATATTTTTGAGATAAAAAAACGAAACACGCTATTTCCATCAGGCTAATCTGAAAGACCCGTGCATAATTAAGACGTTTGAGTCCGTTGACGTTCTATGAAATAAATTTCGATAAGCTTCAATTCGATTACATTTTGCATATTCAAATTCGTGAGAACTTCTATTCCAAAATTAGGATCATTTACGATGGAAGGCAATATCGTACCTATCTTTGAAGTTACTTGTGGAAATATTTCACTCTCAATTTCGTTATTGTCGTGAATTTGCGATTATACTCGTAGGTCCTACAATAAAGATTAAATTACGTCCAACCGATTAGAATTGCGTCTGCACAGGTACCACCCTCTAATCTACTTCTGCTGCCAGTCAGCAGTGCGTATACTGCCTGTGTTCCGGTCTGAAGTGTTAGATTTCATTCGTGGTTGTAATGTATAGATATTCTGCTGCCTGCAGCCGTATAATGGTTATAGCACGAAATGTTTGGTTTGACCGGGTAGGGAGAACGCACTAACAGAATGCCTGCATGAAATAATAATAATAATTTCTAACACTATACAAAGCTACATTTAAAATAAGTATGTGCTACGGAATAGCAACTTAATGATGCAGTTTCTTTAGTGTAGAGAATCGGAACTTTTGCTGGAAATGAGACACTCCATTATAGAAGTGAATGGTGACAGCGCATCTGCATTTTCATTCTAAATCGAGGATGGATGTAAATGTCTATAAATTACTTCATTCAATTAACATCAGATGGATTCTAAGCTCGTTTGTTACCCTTATTATTTTAATAAACTTGGGTTAACAAACTCGTAACATAGCGGCGGTTACCAATTTTCTGATTCATTACTCTCAGAAATGAGATGAAGCATGTATAGTGTTACCTACTTTAGTCGTTATCATTAAAGCCTATTAAAATTCACTGCTACATATAGGCCTCCATCGATATTATTGTATTTGCCATAGTTGCCACTTGCAAGGAAAAATATGTTTTAGTCTCTTCATCTAGATTTGCTTCCCTCAGACATGAAGGTTTCCTCACGATGTTGTCCTTCACCGCCGAGCACGTGGTAAATCAGCACTTAAAATTGCAACTAACAATTTCGTTGGTGTCGGTGGGGATCGAACCCGGGTTATTCGCGTTCTGTTATATTTACAGCGAGTGATAACCATCTGAGCTACCATCTTTTGTTAATCTATAAGTAGCGCACATAAAATTTGCAATTTAGATCCCATATACATATTGAAGCTTTTGAGTGATCAAACATACATTTTAATAAACGCTTTCTCGTGTAATGCATTTGGAAATATTCAAGCAATCGATATGCAAAGTGTGAGCTGAATACAGATGAGGTTCACTCAGCAGTGAAGAATCGAACATCACGAACCTTTGTGAAGAAATTAATGTTTTGTTATATACTTAAATGAGTTAGGATAGTGTGAAAGTGACATGAAAGTAGATCGGTAGTGATTTCGCAAAAGTTCGGCGTGTTATAAAAAAAAATTAAGCAGAAATACTTATTTATTTTTAACGGAAATGTGTTAAGAATTCTGTAACGAGAGAAAGTGGTACCTATGATACATAATCTAAAGATTTAAAATTACAGAAAGACTTGAAGTGTTTTTGAAGTTTGTTAAGTTCAGGGGTTAATAACTGGCATAAACTTAAATTTTTTATCTGTCTATCTGCGTGTTTGTTTGTCCGGGCTTATCCTTGGAAAGGCTGAATTGAATGTGATAAAACTTTACGAACAGAGCGAGAAAAGGGATCTAGACTATATTTTATGTGAATAATTTGAACTTTTTTTAGAAAAAACCAATAGTTAATAACGTCTTTGATTACCTTAAATCTAAATAACAACATTAATACCTATCATGGCGAAGCCGATACTGGTCAAAAAGTAAACAACATAGAAGAATTACATTTTACATACAGTTTGTTGATGTCTTTGCTATATAAGTCTGCTGCATGAGAATCGATTGACGATTGACGTCCTCATGTGATACTTAACCCGGGCTACACTCAGCTTTACATTATTGATTTTGGTCTACGCTACAGTTCATAACCTCTCATTAGAAATATATATAGAGAGGATGATAGCTGCCACATGCGTCATACTTGCGAAAAGGAGCTAATGTGTAGACTGGTCCCCCGTTACTGTTATACAATACCAGTACTATAATATAATATATGTATAACATGTATGTATAACAATACTAACTTGGAAGTTAAGGAAAATTGTTACTTACGTCTGAAATAAACACTTATTATTATTATTATTATTTTTATTGGGGTATCTATATAATTTTCTCACCTGGTTGGGTTCTATAAATATATAATTATAAATTAAAATGAAAAGATAAATGTACATAAATATCAATAAAATAAAATAAATACAAAAACTACATAAATAAATAAGATCCAACCAGATGGGAGCCCTCGGCAGGGGAGACCAGACGGCCGAGGGTTAGGGGGAAAGGGAAAGAAACCGGCGGACGATTATTATTATTATAACCTCATAAATTCCACTTCTGAACAAAGGCCTCCCCCATAGACTTATTTTTATACAAGAGGGGGTGATGTTAAGTGATTACCGCCGCCCATGATCAACCGCAACACCAGGGGAATTGCAGGTGCGTTGCCGGCCCTTTAGAAAGGAGTAAGCTCTTTTCTTGAAGGTTTGCAATATAGAGTAGACATTTTCCATAGTTACCACGCCTGGCGAACGGATTGGCAGCCGGAGTTTTCTATTTATAGTTAGTAGTTTGCTAGGAAAACGTTGAAGTCCATCTTCTAATTTGTTTCCCTCTGTCGTACCTTACAAAACTCACGATATGATATGGAGCAGTGGATATTTTACGTGGATATTGTTAACGTGGTAGAGCCATGCTGCAGCTATATTATAGTTGTAGCACCAATGGGTCGGCTCGACCGTAGAACACTCTCTCACAGAATACCAGCGTAAAATAGTAGCTAGTGTAGAAAACCGGAGACCCTTTTCACCAGAAACGAGGCATTCCATCTTAGTTCTCACAGGAGACTACGCATTTGCATTTTTATTCGTAATCGAGGATGCATCTATCTATATATGTATATATGATATGTCGAGTATCGTAATGTGTAGATGTCCATGGGCCACAGCAACCACTCACCCGATGGTGAGTGGTTGCTGTGGCCCATGGACATCTGTGTGCTCGTTTGTCACCTTATCCTATTAAAAAAATTCTTACTCCACCACTACACGGTTTAGGTTTTTAATTATAATTTATAATTTAATATAATATTAAACTTTTCGTACCTTTTGTGTTTCGTTTTGTAATTTTATTGGAGAACGTGCTACAAGCTTGATTATCTACAGGTCTATTCCTTTTCTAAACATATTTACCTAAGTTGACCTTAAAGTCTGTAGTAATTCTATGACTATTTCGTTTGAAAAATCCTGACATTTAAAATACCATAGAAAGAAAAATTTTGGCATGAACCAATCTACAAGAGGGTATTGCATATCCCGATTACTTTTCAAGTAGGTGGATGTTTGCGAGCTCGGTGCTCACCGTTAAAATAAGTTAATTGAAAAAGGTTTAGGCATGATATACGACGTGAAAAACATTTCAATGAAATTGTCTATAGCTTCGAAGAGGAAGTTTATTTTAGTAGACGCGCAAACAAGTTGATAATTGATATGTTATTTTTATATAATATTATACATACAAATAAACGTCATGTCTGTAACTCCTGAGAGAAAGTCAGAGTCTAAGCAGCAGCGAGTTACTTGGATCAGTACAGCCAAAAAGTATGGATATAGATGGAAAATTGAGAAAAAAGTGATATATGGTCTAGCCGTCATCGCCTACACAATCACAAACCCAATGTCACCTTTGTCGACTACAAAGGCAAGTAACATTTTTGGTACATTCTTTTTTATTAAAATCCCTCATGAAAATGGGACCGAAAAGTCCTAGAACATTATGAAACTACAGTGTCATAATATAATATGTAATACGGCATTAACCGAAGCTATGTAGAGATTCATCACAGGTTTGCGTACAAGGACCCGATTTCTTAGCGGCGATATATTTTTTCAAAAGACATTACACATGTTGATGGTAATATTTTATGCAAAATCATTTCAGGTACAAGGTAAGAAAATGATCTAAAATTAGTGAAATTCTTCGAATATGTTAAGTTAGGGAGCCAGAACCGACTTCCGGCATGTTTTATCAGGTCTTTATTCGATCTAGTGAAGGGCCGCACTATACTTCACCTACCAGTACAAGACTGCCACTCAAGAAGCTGTCTTCCCCATCGGTTGTCGTTTCATCGAACCCTATGGCCGGTCTATTACTGCATCATATTATTTTTTTATTGTTAAGTCATTATTACGAAGATACTGCTCTTCTTCTTCTATCTTCTGTTTCAGTGTCCCTCAGTCGCATTTTAATGACACCTTAGGGATGATATGGGGAAGGAGATTCATTTACGCCGCATTAACACTTCAACCTAATAATAAATTTACATATATTTTTAAATTTTCTTTAAAATTTCAAAGTTTGCTACAGAAGCTTTAATATTCTGCAATTTTTCCTTAATTATTCAATCAGAAGTTTAAGTTCAAGTGCACACAAAGGCTCCTAGGCTCTAAGGTTTCGGTTGAGCAATCATACGGTTAATTGCTATAATGATTATGGGAGAATAACAATTTACGGGCAGTCTAAAGTATTCTTTACCATAATTACTTTTAAAAATTTTATTAATAATGAGGCTTTCATTATTCTATTCACTATTTCTAAGCAACAACTTTTTTATTCTTTGAACTCGGCTTTTACCTATACTTAATAAAAGTATTTTTATTAAGTCGCTTCCTTCTCTCTTTGTCTGTTGTTACTATTTTTTACACTATAATATATATTGCAATCAATTCCAAACTAACTTCGCGATGAGCAAGATAATTCAGTATAACCACAGCAGTTACATATTGAAAATATACTTGAATAGTATGTATTATTATTTTATTTAACTACAGAATTTTAGGATATGTTTTACCCTTGAGATCAAATATAATTTCGAGGAGCAACAGTCATTACTAATCCTTTGTCTGCTGTTCCTTATTTAGGAACAATATCAGTAAATTGAGTTTGAGGGAGATTTACTGTTTATAATGCTACATTTATTATTTTAATATTTACCTACTGGGTAGGTATTAGTAACTAAATAGATATTTTTTACCCAATTACAATAACTAATGAGGTATTGTGATTATTTGTAATTAGTAATACTGGGTGAGTAAAATAATAAGAACTACTACTAGAAAAATAAATAGAACAAAATAAAATATAAAGTCTTGATTACAATTTTTTAACTTCCTTAAATTATAAACAAACATCGGCAGCTATTATATGAACATATTCGCATACATACGCCCATATTTATATATATATATAAAAAATTTTTTGAAATTACGTTTAGATACAAATTACATGAATAATATTTTTTGATCTTATTTACATAATAGAAAAAACTGAAATGGTTATTTGAATAAAAAAATCACGAGTGCAATTAGTTTAATTAAAATTTTCTTATTTTTAAAAAATGCTAAAGGAGCTCGAAATAATAGATTTTCTCACAAAAGAAGGGAACTTGAAAAAAAAATTGAAAAAAGTCGGACCGAAGACAGGACGCAAACCAAGGCATTACAATTTCACGACCGCTCGATATCCACTTGAGCTATTACGATCATTAACACAGTGTCAAAATTTACCTTCTTATATTGTAGCAGTTTTTTATTGCCTGAAAACACGGACAAAGACATTTTCTAAAAATAAATCCTAGCTAGATCGATTTATTGCCCCCGAAAGTCCGACGAAAGTTTTATGAAAATCGTTGGAGCCGTTTCCGAGATTCCGATTATATACATATATATATATATATATATATATATATATATATATATATATATATATATATATATATACATATATATAACCTCTATATATAAAATAATAATTATTATTTTTTATGTATTAGTGCTATGAGACTGATGGTAAGATGATACTAGTCATGTTTTATTATCTTCATTGTTTTCGTAATCATCGGTAAATAACCTTATATATTTTTTTTATTATTTAAACGCATTTGAAAGTTTTATTTTACAGTTATTCAGTTTAGATACGTCACCGAGGTTAGGCCGGGGTTGGATTCAGACCCTCAAAAATATTCTACATGGAAAATAAAATTATACTATTTGTCAAAAATTATACCACATTTGACGTTTCATGTTTCTTTTTTCCCATGTGGCGTATCACGTTACATATTCACTAGACTAGTTATAGACAGACAGATGTTATATTCTCGCAAAAAGAGTTCAGAGCCAGTGGAATGATGAAAAAGAACACCAATTTCTGCTTAGAATGATTCGCGAGAATTAAAATCAAAAAATATCCTTATTTGATTAGAGCAGATGGCTATTGCAGCAGCAGATAGATTTTGGTGTCACGCGTCTGGTTTATCTATACGTTTTGTTTTTGTCGGTTTTATTTTTATTTCTGTTTTATTTTTGTCCAATGTCTTTTGTATATTTTTTTTATTAGTTATTATTAACTTTTGTTTATTAGTTATTATTAACTAAACCGATTACAAATGCACTGTGTGAAAATGAATTGCCTTGAGAAAAATTCAAACGAATATCACTTAGCAACTATGTCAATAGCGCCACAACAAAAAACCAACCATTTCAAGAGCTATCAAGCCCTAGGTTCAAGCTAAGAGACTGTTGAACTTTTAAAATGAGTCTATTCAAGTCAAGATTTAACTCATTTATGTATCACTCAATGATATTTAAAACTTAATTATTTTAAACTAAAATTTTGTCCGTCTTCGTTTTCAAAACGTGGGCAACATGTCCATAATGTTACCTACGTTTTAAAAACGAAGACCAAAAACGTCCGAACGACACCATCTGACTCACAAATACCATAAGCTACAGGGCGCCTTCAAGGCAAGAGTTTATGGGCTTTTATAACGATATGATAGTGCAATGCACCATCTAGGACATCATCACCACTTATCACCAAGTGGGATTGTTATCAAGTAATAAGAAAAAAACTACATTTCCCTTTCCTACAACTTTATCTTTTTCTAATTATTTTTAATTCCCTTAAAAACTCTTCGAATTTGTGTGAAAACTGAAAGAGAAAGAAGAATGACTTCTTATTCTTAGGTCATCGAATTAGCTTATTTCACAGATGTTCTCACTCTTTCCTTTACCGCCGAGCACGTGGTAAATTCAAACTTAAAATTGCAATTAAAATTTTATTAGAGCCGGCAGGGATCAGGCTTGAGTTGTATTTTAAACGGGTAACGCACATTAGGATTTTCTCATGTATCGTAAAGGCAGTATACATACATGGATTACAAAAGGACAAAAATCCAATAAAGCTCGAGTTATCCACATACAATGAAGTTCATGATGAGAACTTGTCCCCTTAACTGACGTGGCTCTGTCACACGGAATCACACAGCCACCTGAACACAGGCCTCCATAATACTGAGCCGATGAGATGATACTGAGCCGATTGCATCCATCGTATTTCAACATGTCGTTACTCCTCCATTGGGTTGCACTTGCCTGTACGAGAGTACGATGTTGCCACTCGACCGTCCTTCCCTATCGATTGTCGTTTCTTCGAGCTATGGTTAACCCATTGCCACTACAGCTTACTGATCCGCTGGACTTAGTCAGTTGCTCTTGTTCTTCTGAGAATATCTGTGTTATAGATTTTACCCCCAGAGAAATTCCAAAAATCGATCTGCTTTAAATCACACGATTTTTTCGTTTTAACACTGAAGGAAATCGCAGAAGAAGAATTGTTTTACGGTATACTAGTACAAAAAGTTAACATAATGCTGCCGATTTTTGTATGATAACGAACGGATTATTTTGAATATATCTACATAATAGTAGGTGCTGTCTTTCGTACAGAAAGTGTAGATAACCGAAAACTGGTAATAAGGCATCTTAGTTCACAGGGGAACAACGCAACTGCATTTAGTATAAAAGCAAAGATAAATTTAGGTGTCTATGGGACCTAGGAAACACCTCATTTTCAAACTCTTTATGTGCTTACATTTTTAGGCATTGGTTGAAACTGAATCGCTCTTCTGATAGGTGTGGGTTCTAGGTACTTGTACTTCTTCTTTGTAAGGAAAATTGTTATTTCATTTATCACATTAGAGCCGTGGTAGCTCAGTAGTTAACGCTCGCTGTAAATATAACAGAACGCAAGTAACCCGGGTTCGATCCCCGCCGGCACCAATGAAATTGTTAATTGCAATTTTAAGTGCTGATTACCACGTGCTCGGCGTTGAAGGAAAACATCGTTAGGAAACCTGCATGTCTGAGGAATAAGAAAAATAAATTTTTCGAAGACATGTGAAGTTCGTCAACACGCATTTGGGCAGCGCGGCGGACACTTCCTTGCCCTAAACCCTCTCAGAAATAAGGGGAGGCCTGAGCCCAGCAGTGGGACGTATATAGCCTGTAACTTTACTTTACTTTTTACTTTTATCACATTAAAGCTCAAGTAATTGTTATGGTAAATGAATTGTTTATTCAATTTATTTGGATAAATATTAACAAATGAATACATAGATATTGTCACGGTCGCAAAAAAAATTGTTGTGAATTCTTGTGCCTATGATGTATAGTTTTTGTATATATAAACAGGGTTAGTTTTCAAAAAGTAACTAAATTTTAAACTAAGTTTCAAATATATAAATAATGATATACCGTTATTGCAGTTTTTGAAAATACGAGTAAATAAGGCTTACTTTCGATTTCGACCGATCGACCCTTACGAATATGTCCGCGCGCAGTAAAATTTGTTAAAATAGTGCATTATCACTCATTTTGATTATAAAATATATAAAGGATCGAATGTTTGATATTTTTTCAAATTAATTTTTTTTCGCCTTTTGCTTATATTTCTTACTTTGAACCTTCAATTTAAACCTTCAAACCGTTAATTTACTGCCCTTACAAAGATGATAATTATCCCGATATTTCTTTTGTTATATTTAAATTAAAGAGGGTTCTCTATGCAGTAGAGCAACATTGTAAATATATAAAGGCTCGATATGGACTAATGCTCTCACAGAATAAAAGTATAGCGAGGTGATATACCGCCAATAATCGGAACCGTTACCGCTACAGCCTATTAAATTCCACTGCAGAACATAGGCCTCCCCAACAGATTGTCATAGATGCTACTCTTAGCAAACGGGTTTGCCACCGCAGTTTATTTTTATTTTTAGTCGTTATTAGGAAAACACTGCTGCTTATCTCCTCATTTGTTTCCCCCTGTCGCCTCTTGCGACATCTATGAGACGAAAGTTGACAAATGGGCTCTGAACAGCTGAGGGGAAGTGGTTACTGTGGCCCATAGACAGTACAACTATCGTCGGTTAAGATTTAAAATACAAATGTAGATGCGTTGTTACCCAGTAAAAAGTTTTCCGGTTCTCTACAGTAACCTTACAAAACACATCTGTATTTACACAAACAGCGTTCTTCTTCTCCGATGAAGTCAACCCATTCTTGCTGCAACTATAACATAGTTGTAGCGTTAAAAAATTAATGTACAGAAGCATTTAAATTTGTTTTACTTCAATTTAAACTATATATTAAAAAAAGCAACAGATAAACAGTTGAAATATAATAATTTAAGATCAACACAAACAAACTACATCAAACAAAAATAAAAACGTGGTTTAAAACAAACTAAAATAAAAACGTGGGTAACTTTTATTAAATTTCCGAACATTTTTTACAAATTTTTCAAGGCATTTGAAATTGCATTTTAAATAAAAATATTGCTTTAACTTTTTTACCAATTTTTAATAAAAATGGAAACATTGGTTGTTAAATTCTGTAGTTCGATGAAATTAATTTAATGGTAACTAAATATTGTCACGTTTGATCTAATGATTAGAATATGATTATTTTTGCGACGTTTCAAGTGCTTTACACCATCCATGGTCAATGGTGACGCCTTGGACCTTCATTCGTTAATCCATTTACTCACTACAGCCTATCATCATAATTCCTCTGCTGAACATAGGGCCCCCCATAGATGGCCTCAGAGTGAGAATATTTTTCATAAATTTTGAACCATAAACTCTCACGCCTATTACAAAAAAGAGACTGCGGACTTCCATTTGACATGACTCTGACACACCTATCTCGTTTTTTATTTTTGCGATAAGGTTTAAAGTAAGCTTGGGCTCAACTTTACTCATGTTATGGTATGGTGTTTCGGCTGATCGGGTCAGATAAAATGTACGAGCACAATTCGGGATACTGAAGGGACTTAAAGCCTCTTGTGTTTTAAACGTTTCTAGTGCACCTACCCTCCTCCTGCCTCTTGTGTTTTAAACATTTCTAGTGCACCCCCATAGTGTATTTACGTAAGGACCCAGATCGAGCATGGTACTAAGTCAATGGTTCGAATATACTTCCGAGGTCCATTATTTGCTGGTTGGCCGAGGATTTGATGTTCGAGATTTTGTAATTTCGGGCAGTTTCAATTATTTCGTCTGACTGGGTCGCATGATATTCCGGGCATTCCTCCATTTTTCATTTAGGCTACGCTCACGGGGTGACAGGCAGAAAATGGGTCGGTTATAAGCAGTGGGAAGTATATAGGATGTATATTTAACTTTAAGTTTAAAAAATATTAAGAAACGTAGAAAACCGTACATGTTAAGATGCAATGGCGACGTATCTCTACTACCTAAATACTTATTTTACCCTATTAAGCTTATAACATTTTGTAGATATTATATATTAAGATCCTTCAAACAACTTTATTATGTGTTTAATTGTCGAAATATGATAAAAATGATTATATATCAAAGCATCGTACGTGGTAGAGCTACCATGTTGTTGAAGAAATGGGTCGGCTCGATCGGGGAAGTAATACGCTCTCACATAATATCAGCGTAAAATATCAGCTTAATGTTGCTATGTTTCGTATGGTGAGTGTAGAAAACTGGAGATTTTTTTAATTGGAAACAAAGCATCCTATATTAGTCCTTAAGTGTGACAACGCATCTATAATTTGAATTTTTAATTGAGGATATAAACGTAGAAGTCAATTGGCTACAGCATCCATTTACCTTAAGGTGGTTTGCTCGTTTGTCCCTTGTCACTCTTATTCTATGAAAAACCATCATATGTAAGCATCTAAAAGATGTTGATACAAGAAGATAAAAACATAAAGCAACATCACTGCGCACAAAATATCGGAGCTGTGATAAGGAATCTCCGTTCTTAATACTTCAGTGGGAGTTCCCTTTGTCTCGCGTCAACAAATGGCTAGTGTACAGATAAAGAATCCAATATAGTTGCAGAAACATTGCGACTAAATCATAGGCGAAGTGCTACATAATATCTGTAATATGCATACAGTTTACAAACGCCCGTTATCGTTATAGCCTATAAAGTCCACTGCTGAACAAAGGCTTCCCCCATAGATTGCTCATAAGGGCTATATTTGCCATAGGTGCCACTCTTGACAAGCGGGTCGGCAACCGCAGTTTTTATATTTAATCGTTATTGGGAAAATGCTGCTGCCCATCTCCTGATTTATTCCTCTGTGTCACATCTTACGACGCCCACGTGATAAGGGGTAGTGGATATTTTTACATTGCTAATATACGGTAATTGAGGATATAAACGTAGAAGTCAATTGGTCTATTTCATTTTAGAGTTTCGTTGATTTGCTTCAGTCTATATAATTTCGTTCTATCCCTCTCTCTTTATAGTTTTTTTTTTTAATGAAATCAATGTGACAAACGAACTCACAGTCGACCTGATAGAACGTGGCTTCTGCCTTACATCAAACCTATAGCCAACTTCAAACAAAGAAGGCTACAGGTGTGTTGTTAGCTCTAAGGACTAAGATGAAATGGCTCAAAGCCCGTAGTAATATTGACTCTCTATAATCATCGGCTCAACCGGGGAATGACCACGCTTTAGCATAATGCAAACGTAAAATAGCAGCTTAATTACTGCTCTGTGTCGTATGGTAAATGTAAATAATCGGACACCCTCGCTACTGATTCGAAAATAAACGAGGCATGCAATCTTAGCACTCAAGGAAGACAAAGCGTCTACATTTTGATTATTATCATAGTATAGAATAGAAACATGTAAGAGGGCGCTACCTACATAGTCGAGCTCCTAGCCGGAATAGGAGTGACACCGGGCGATACCGACTACCTCAGTTATTTTACAAAATTGTTGACTTATACATTATACATTCCTCAACGAAACAAATATTAAACGGGAATAATCTGGATCAAAGTTGGAATCATTTTTCTTCTTAAAGGTCCGCTGTTATACAATGAACTCATATAATATCATTCTTTCTGTCTGGCCTATGATATATTATAATGGGTACAATAACATCGACTCTTATCGACATCCACACTAAGTAATTAGGTAACTAAAAACTTAGGTAGTTAGTACGCCGCGCTGCTCCACTGCGTGTTTTGAAACCGACAAACGAGACCATGCGCCCTCCTTTCTGCCAAGGAAGGTCACGTTCGTATACGGCTTAGAGATCTCTGTCAGATCAGTAAGCCAATCCATAAAGGCGGTGTTTAGTGGGTAAAAGTCTCCACATAACCACGCAGCCGGCTGCGTGGTATGCTATGAGCATTCACCGCCTCCCTCCCCCGCTTTCCGAAGGGTTGCCCATATTTGCTTCGGGCGCAAAAAAAAACGACAGTAGCGTAATGGCAGGGTGCGGACCGCGAACTCTAAAACCTTTTAGGTTGGCCTTGGGTTCGAATCCGGCGTTTGACTACTGGCGTGAACCACTCGTAACACAAGCAATTTAAGCTTACCACTAGTGGTTAAGTTTATAGCATTGTATATAATTCTTCATACCGCCATGTTTCCTTACGATACTTCCCTTACGAGGGCGGCACTGAAAATTTCGGGAATCAAGGAAGTGACACAACATTACTATTTAAAAAGGTATTTATTGCTTTTTGCAGTATTCTCCGCGAAATTTGACACAATTTTCAGTACGATGGAACCAATCATTGAAGCAACCATTCCATTCGGAAGTTGTGGTCTCCAAAATGGCCGTTTTGTAGGCGTTTACAGCTTCTCCAGGTGAAGAAAATCTCCGTCGACGCAATTTATTCTTTATTTTTGGGAAAGTATAGAAATCGAAAAAGAAGTAAAGAAAGGGCTTAGGTTGGGGCTGGACGGCGGATGGTCTAATAATTATATGTTTTCTTGCTCTAAAAACTCTTTTGTTCTGTGTGCGGTGTGAGAACTCACATTGTCGTGATGGAGGATGTTGTGGCGGTTGCAGTTCTCTTTACGGAGTTCAGAAACGACCTATGGCAAACAATGCTAGCATACCATTCTGCATTAACCGTTTTTTGTCCCTCAAGAGGAATAGTCGTAACGTGGCCGGTTTTGGAGACAAACGTGGCCACCATTTTTTTGCAACACTCCGTGAACGAATAATTTTTGTTGGGTTTAACTCATTTTCGAACACCCAAACTCGTGACTGGTTTTTTGTTTCGGGTTCGTACGAGTATATCCAGGATTCTTCACCTGATACGATGTTGTATACAGCATTTGAGGATCCTGCGTGGAATCTTTCGAGAGTTCTGACGCACCAAGTAACGCGAGCCGCTTTTTGCTCTTCACAGAGCGAATGCGGTATCCATCGGGAAAACAACTTTTTTACACCTCATTGTTCATGCAAGATTATTTGTATTTGACTCATGCCAATGTCTAAAGTTGCCTGAATTTTGCGGTACGTCACATGTCGATCTTCTTCAATCAGCTTACGCACAGCATCAACCATTTCTTGGGTGACTGCAGTTTTTGGACGACCTTGACGGGGATCATCACTGAGCTTGACACGTCCACGTTGAAATTCAGCAAACCAGTGATAACTTGTGGTTTTGGATGGGACTTCATCACCAAATGCAGAAATCATCCGGTCAACACATTGTTTTTGAGTTAAACCACTTGGAAAGTCATAATAAATCATCGCTCTTGAATTTTCTCGAGTCAATTCCATTGTCTCAACGACTAAAAAAGTTTAACAAAACCTTGTGACAAGACCGAGAATCTTTTTTAAAATAAATAAATTGTATTTGATTTTTAAAACCAAGGAGTTTTCAATTAAAAAGATTTTAATATGACAGGAACAGTGGAAATATTCCATTCCCGATACTTTTAGTGCAGAATAGTAACCGCCGAGCAGCCAGTTTATAAGGTGTCAGTGGGGATTGAACCCGGGTTCACCCTGAGCATTTTAAAAATATATGACAAGCACTAAGCTCCCAAACTACAAAGGTTCAAATGAGCAAAACTGTGTGGATTCATTCACGTTCTATAAATATTATAAAATAAATTTAAATTAGAACCTCAATAGCTTTAACTATTAGCCGAGCTACTAATATTAAATAGTTATATTAGCAATATTCATAACAAAGCGAGCACAACTTCAACGTATTAATCTTTTTTTTTTAAGTTTCAAAGTGCCCTGTAATGGGTTCCACCATCTTAACTTTTAGAAATGTAGCCTTAGATTATATTAGTTTCTTCGTCTTGTACAAAAACAAAAACCGAAATAATGCGCATCGTTTTGCTGTACCTGTGTGCAGATCTGTTCGTTACCGCTACAGCCTATTAAATTACGCTGCTGAACATGGGCCTTCCCTATATATAGCCTCATAGGGGGAAATTTGCCATAGTTGCCACGCCCGGTAATCGGGGTAGAGCCCCAGTTTATTTGTATTTTAGTCGTTATTAGGAAAACGCTGCTAACCATCTGCTGTTTTGTCTTCCTCTATCGCCTCTTTCGACACCCACGGGATGATTTGGGGAAGTGGATATACATGAACCACTGCTACACTATCCTAATTACACCGACACTGTCATAATAATACATAAACACATAATACATAAACACTCACGCCTCTTATCAAGAGAAGTAGCCAGAGTTGCCTCCTTTACGTCCATATACTCGAACCTACGCACACTTGTTCGTCGGTTAAGGTTAATCTTAATCTGGTGATAAACTTTCACCTACGGCATCCCCGCTCGATTCTGCCGTCCACTTCTGTAACAGGAGACTTTTTTCTTCAATTTGTTTTCGTTCATTATTTCTACATGACCAAACCACTGAAACATTCCTTTCTTAATCTTGGTCACATCATCTTGCATACCACACTTTTCTCTTATCACACAATTTCTCAGCCTGTATTTCAGATTCAGTCCTAACATATTCCTTAATGACCGCATTTCTAAAAGATTTATTCTATTTAGTGCTTTTCTGCCACACACAACTTTCACTACCATACAAGTAGAGACTAAACATAGCATTGTGAATTTCCATAGGTGCTTTTCGGCACATTTTGACTCATCACAATAGAATATAGAGCCCCGTTTACATTACATAATTAACTGCCGCGTTAGTCTGGAGATTGTAATGGTACAATTGCTGATCATGTGGTCCCGGGTTCGGATCCCAGGTCGGGTCAAAAAATCAGATATTAAGCTTTTCCATCAAGAGGTTCTTGAGTTAGAAAAATAGCGGTGTTGAGATTAGGTCGAAGTTGAGATTCCGATTGAAGTATTTGACTTCGAAACCTAGTTTGACGCTAAACAAATACAATTGGTCCTTTGTAAGTTTAAATAAAAATCAAGTTATAATATGTTAGAGTGAGCTAACCATACAATCAAAATTCCCGAACGTACAAATAAATAGGGTACGATTTTTGTCTAACATCTTGAAATTATTTAAATAATTTAATCTTGTTCCCGTACCTGGTAGAACAGCTTTGTCTGATCACACTGAAATTATATTTGTTTTATAGAAGAGGGCCATTAGAGCAATCTATGATTTAAAACCCAGAGTCGCTCAGACAAAACATTAAAGAAATTAATGTATTAACTTTTTTCTCTCAATATATTTAAGAAAATATTATGTGCACTGAAATCGTAATTATAAGACAATAGAAATGAATTGGCGCTCGATAATTTCCAAAACCGATGTCGCCGCATCTTACTGTATTATAAACATACGCAATGCTCAATGATATCTAATGTTTCACATTACATTGCTTGGCGAGTTTGTCAACGTCGCGTATTACGGTAGAACAAAAGCAGCAATGGTAATTGTATATTACAAAAAGTAATAAATGGGTTTGCAAAGGTAAATGTCATAGTTCAGTATTTATCTAGATGTAAATTAACTAAAAAACAATGATAATTAGTAAATAATCAACTTACTGATGAAACGTTATGCCTTTATTACTTCAATTACACGTTCTTGATGAGTTTTTACAATTGATTATGCTGCAGTGCACTACTATAAATTTATAATAACAAATATTCACGTACGAAGTTCCTCGCACAACTAAATCACAAAATGGTGAATTATGTTCGTCAACCCATATAAGCGGCTACCAGTTCACGCGTCTATGCTATTTCTACTGTCTTATTATTAAAATTTCTGTGGTTATGTGTGTACAAAAAATAAAAGATTATGAAATAATTTATTAATTAATTAAGAAATAATGTCTTATTATTATTAGGTCAACTTAAAGTCCGCTAAATTTTGAATTTCAATTTTATGTGCAGATATACCATGTTCTTAGCGGTAAAAGAAAATTTCGTGAGGAAACTTTTTTCAAATTTTATTTATTTTTGAAATAAAAGTGTGCTTACCAAATAAGAATCTTACTGAATTAAAGCAAATTATTATTATTATTTTGGTGTAGATATTTAATACAAACAAATATTATATAAAGATACAAGTTGGTACTCGGCGCGTTGCTATTACAGTAGAAATAATTGTGCAAATATCGTTTTAAATTTCGTTAAGTTATATTGTTTAAATAGAAATTATAATACAATAATTGAAGTTGAATGATATATAACCTTCAAAATAAATTTAACGGTACGATACGCGTGCCATTTAGTGTAAGTTAATTGTACTATGCTGTAACAAAAATACTTTAAGCAATAAATTGACAAAGTTTACCGCAATCAGTTAAACGGTATGACAGTGCATAAAATACGAACAAACAAAAATTGAGTTTCATATTATATTGGATTAGAGTTTAGAATTTATAGATAACAATAACTTTAACGGTTTGTGATACATTGTGTTCGGTGATATGATAATAAGTTTTCCGCGTAGTAAGCGAATCCATAACCCCATTTCATCTCATAGGTGTCGTAAAAGGTGACTATGTGAAATGTCGGGAGAACCGCTAGAATTCCATATAGAGGGACAAACATCAACATATTATATTTAGTGCTAGGTATCTGGTACTTCGGTCTACAATTCACCTGTCAAACGTGATCATCAAATCCTCTTGGCACCGGGAGAAGCTTTTACGAACTGACAGGAAGAGATGTGGTAAAAAAGTAGAGCCACACTGGTGACGGCACATGCGCAAAGTATTAAATTAATTACAATACCGTAGTGAATATGCTACGTACGTTAAACTAGATGGTAGTATAGTAGAACGTCTTCTATTAGCATTGTTAGGTTTTTGGTTGCTTTTTTGAGATTATGGAGTCTTTATTAGAGATTTTTTTTGTGTAAGCAACTAATATCGTACATTTTATAATTAGCTTGTCCTGGTTTCTATAAATAAAATTTAGCATCCCAAATGCGTGTATGCTGTACTACTCGTAGTACCATATTAGGAGTGAAGCTAATAGAGCTATACAAAAAGCTTCAGCGTTTCGAAAATGATTCGTGTAAATAACACACTACCGAGTGTTAAATAATAAGTTAACGATCCACCCCGGATTAGCACGAGCGATTTTTGGATCTAGACAATAGCGCCACTTATCGGGACTAATTATGAATCTGAACCATTCGGGGACCCACTAAATGGTTTAGTTCCACAATTGGACCCCGAGTCATTTTCGAGTTTTAGTCAGACTAATGGTCAAATACTTAAACGCTCAATTCAAATGTTTAAGATGTCATTTAGTCTCGTGGTGTCACAGTCACTTTGACTTAAAGTGATAGAGACAGCACAAAACTTAATGGCATCATAAAATCGAGCAGCAGTTGTGTATTTGGGCATAACGCACAGCAAATATTTTTAGAAATTACTAACTGGTACCCAGCGCGTTGCTGCCACAGAAGAAATAATTGTGCAAATATCGTTTTAAATTTAGAAGAGTGATATTTTTAATTAGGAATGATAATAAATCTATTGAAATTGAATGATATATAACTTTCATATTTTTTTTTCTTTACGATTCGCGCGCCACCTGCTGTAAGTTTATTGTACGCCTATAAACTTAGCGCAAGTGCAAGCGAAAAGTTGACTAAGTTTTAACGCAATCTGATGAACTGTATGGCAGCGCATGAAATACAAATAAAGTAATATTATTTTTTATATATTAGATAGATATAGAGGTATATAATCCTAATTTATTATTTTAAGTTATCTGCTCATACTCGCTTAAAATGCATTCTGACGAATGTTTTATTTAATTATTTGACGTAATTATTAAACAAGTAAAATTCTTGGGTTCTTTATAGCATTAAAATTAAAAGCAATAATATGTGTTTACACAGATAATCTAATTTTGCGTATTAACTACACAGAGTGCTACGTCTAGGTACTCGTTTTTATAAATGTTAAGCAAATATCACAAAAAAAGCTTGCTACTCCTTTTTTCACGTGCACAGTAGGGTTTTTGACATTTTATGGTGGTATTCAAATGGCACGTAGCTATTAGGAAAATTCAGTTAAGCCCGTACAGAGCGTCTGCGCTATTATCATAATTTTACCTCATACAATCTATTAATAGAATCTTTATATGAGGTATATAAAGTGAACTACGCTGTGATTCGATCGATAAACAAGTAGATATCCTGCGCAGGAAACATATATGTTAATTATAAAATAAAGATTTTTAATTATTTCTTTGTGAAAAAGTCATAGTACTTACATAATTGGTAGCCCCTCCCCTCCATATGATAAATTACAGCTTAGTAAAAGTTTAGCAGTGGACTTTTAATAAGCTGTAACGGTAATTACTGACTGACAAAATGGTATCTGTGCGCTCCTGCTGGTGGATAATTATTTATTTATCATTTAAACTTTTTAAACAAATACGGATGACAAATGAGCACACAGTCGAGCTGATGGTGAGTGAATATTATTATTGTGAGGAGACGTGATGAGTTGTCTCCCCTGAGAACTACGTACTCTTAATTATGTCTCTGGCACCCAGGGTTGACTGACAGACAATGTCACGTGGCTTAAAATACGCCATTTTTACCCTTAACTCTAAGCTGTTACATTTTATAACTAAGATCCACGTAATAAAATAAAATGATGTGTCTTTATTTGAAGACCGTTTGAAGTGATTTCACTTAGCGGTGAGCCACCGCAGCGTCTATTTTACCTAACGATATAGCGAATCACGTCGTATTATCGACGTTGGTGTTGGGATTTAGCGGTGACGTAGGGCAAGCAATTCAGACACGTTCTTAACATTATTATTATACTTTTTTTTGCGAGTATCCACGTGCTGCAATAGTTAGTGACCTATAAAGGTATTTTGGCTTGTTTGTCGCTAAAAAAATAAAAACTAGCTATCCGCCCCGCCTTCAACTTGATAAAATATATTATTGTGGAGTTATTTAGATTTAAAATAATAAAAAACCAATAATTATGTTCTACGTTTCGTTTATTTAAAAGAATTAAGTATTAGTGATAAAATATGGGCTATATATTCCTCGTGGTATATTTCTCTGTGTAATGCACAAATATTTATATGTATTCGTAGAATTTTATCGCAATTGGTTCAGCTAATAACAAAGATAAGCCTGGACAGATAGACAGGCAAAACTTTTAAAAATGGTTATTTAGGTCTTAATAGCATGCCAATAACCCCTGGGATTAATGGAAGACAGTTATTTTAGAAACATCAATTTTATTTATGTCTGTAGATGATTGATTAAGCCTAAGTGCCCGTAAGCAGACATACTAACGGCTGAACTACGTAACGTACTCGCTATCAAGCCTGAATTATATGAGTACCTGGTTAAAGTTGTCTAAAGTAGTAAAGTAGCAGCCTTATACGTCCCACTGGGCACAGGTCTCCACTCATTCCTGAGAGGGTTTTAGTCCGCCGCACTTCCCCAATACGTGTTGGCCAAAATTACATGTACTTCCTTACGATGTTTTCCTGTACCACCGAGCACGTGGTAAAATGTAAGTAAGGTAAAAATATAATAAAATAATAAGTAATGTAAAGTGTCTACTTTGTATAATTAATCTTTCTATGAAAGTAAAACCAAAGTCAATTACATAATTTCTACGTATTAATAGGTTCTGAAGGCGACGCTAAGAATTAAATAATTAAAGCAGTCTTTGAAAGCTATTAACAAATGAAAATTAGTTAATTCATTTTTCTTTTTAAGTCTGTATTATTTTTTTAATAAAGCTAAATTATTTTAATTTTTGGACAGAATAAGGATTGTTAAGAGTTTAAGGTAAAACAACTAGAATGTTGTCTTAATATTTACTTCATCAATATAACTAAATTCATCCACATTTTTTTAAATTTATGCCTATTTTTTTAAATATATTCTTGTACTGGATTTACAACTGCACATACTTGTTAATAATTAATAAGTAATTTATTCTAGCCCCGTCCGTTAATTATTAATAGGCTTTGACTTCTTCCATCATCTTCTTAAAACTAAGAAATATTTATTTTAAAATATAACGTATTGTAGTAATTTATAATTTTGCTAATGATATATGATTCGTGTATTTTCCCACTTAAATGGCAATTTTTGAAATACATCAAAGTCGATCCATCGAGTCATCGAAGTCGATACTGCATATCTATATTATTTAAGGTACCCTACACTTTTTTTCTTTATTGTAACAATACCGTATTGCTCACATAATAAAACCTGCGGTTGCTAACACCGCCAAGCGTGGCAACTATGGCAAATATGTCCCCTATGAAACAGAAACAATCTATGGGGAGGAATTTGTTCGGCAGTGGACTTTTTAGACTGTTATGGATGAATGGACAGAAGCCTTACCAGGTCGTGGCGCACTCCATTCTTGTGGGGGGTAGTCTCCCCACATGCGTGAAACGTGTGCTGGTCAGTAATTATAAATTGGAATATTAGAATTAAAATATTTGTTGCTTGGAACAAAAAACGATGATGAAAAAAGTCGGATCATCTCGTAGGTACAAATTAAAAGTCCTTCAAAGCGCCATCCACTAAGTGTTAAACTTAATTTTACTTATTTGTGAAAAAATCCAAAATTAGATTATAAGATATAAAGTTATTGAATATTACCAGTGATTTTATGAGCAAAATGAGTAGTAGGTGGTTTCTTTACGCCAACACCCTACTATATACCTACTATATATATATACTATATACTTAATAACGATCACACAAAATACTTAAATATACTAGGTACATACTAGGTAACATTATATTCAAATATTAAGTATACACACAACAGCGTATGTCCATAAGTTTTGCCAGTGTCAAGTAATAAGAAATTATCCTTTAAAATAATTTGTTTCAAAACTTCTAACAATATACCGATGAGTCATATTGAGAAGTTCTTGCGAGATTTCGACGACGGCTTGACTTGGCAGATAATCGATGTCGACAGTATCTCAAGTTCTAAATAAGCCTAATCGGACACAATAACTTGAGGTTCATATCAACATCGGAGCATTTGTTTCATAAAAGTTAACACGCGTTGACACTTATACACAAATCTGCATCACATTTATATATCAACTTTCACTTCAAATCATTTTTAAACGATAAAACAGAAGCATACGTAGTATACGTGGTAACAGAGTACATCATCGGACCAACATCCAGACCTGTTTCGTACGGAGTTCTAGCCCGCGACTCTCTGAGACTTAGAGTACAACGTAAACGCCACAGTAAATGTTACAGATGTTTTTATGATGACTCAAGTTCGATAGTTATTTTCAAATAAGAGTAAACTATACCTAGTTTTTTCTAATAATTAATCTTTCAAAAGAACTTTGTGTATAAAATAATAGCCTACCTATTCATTAGACAGTTATACTTTTACTAAATGACCTATGTACGAGCATGTCCTGCAAATGGGTAAAATACTACTCAATACTGAGAGGGTTTAAAGCAGAGTAGAGTCCATTTGATCGCATTTAGAATAAGCTCATCAAGACCTATTGGAAAAACTACCTTGGACCGAAGCTTCAGCAATGTTCAAACATTTTGACAGTTCATAATTCACCAAATTTGACCCAGCTGCGACTATCCTTCCGCTAAAATAAAGCCAGGGGTGGGACACGCTCATTAAAATACTAGTAGTGTATGCAACTCTTATGCTTTAGATGAAACGTAAACTGCACAAACCAGCAGTGTTAATTAAAAAAAAATTTATATATATATATATATATATATATATATATATATATATATATATATATATATATATATATATATATATATATATACACCTACATATACATACATTATATATATATAGGTGTGTTCTGTGTGAACGTTGTCACATCTTTGAGCTGCATCGATGTTTTACCATGATGTGCTATTTGTATATTTTCATGTTACATAATTAGAAAGTTGAGCAATCTAAAATAAATTACCCTTTGAGTAATATGTTTTTGGTACGGTTTGACCTTTATTATGGGTGGTTCATGAATTTTCTACGGTTAATAGACTTTTTTATTTCTGAAACAATACAACACCTATTGGCCGAAATAAAATATGATTTTTTTTTAACATTAAAATGTTAAGGAAGTCGCTTCGCTTCTGATTTTAATTTTACTATATACGTGACACTGAAAATATTAACGAAATCATGATTATGATAAAAAAATTACGAGGGACCCAAAAATAAGGCTCGACTTCAAAATCTGATTAAGTTCAGAAAAAACGGGGTAGGGCCACGCTGCACTTATATTGTGGTTGTATAACAGCAGTATTTTAGTATGATGATTTTAGAAAACTAGATTCCCTTTTTTATTGGAAAAGAGACATTCCAATTTAATCCCCAGGAGTGAAGACGCATCTGCATTCTTTTTAATAAGGATGGATGTAGATTTCTATGAGCCATAACATAAACTTACCGCCAGTGTGCTCGTTTGTCATCCTTGTTCTATAGGAATGTAAATTATTTTATTCTGTTAGGTAAAATAAAATCGTTATTTACTTTTTACTTAAAAAAATGTATATGTTGAGTTGGTTTCGGAATATGAAAATCTCATTATCGTCTTAATCTTTATAGAAACTTATCTCCTATCTGGCCACCTTCCTTTTCATTTAGAGTATAACTTATTTAATATAAAAGTGTTATTAAAATCGGTTTACTATTGATGAAGATATCGTGTAACATAACTTCATAAAAACGTACACTTTAATTGAGAACCTACTCTTTTCCTTAAGTCAATTAAAAATACATCTTTCGCCTTTGTTTGAAGTTTTCCGTTCTGCCTCCACAACTGCATTGCGATCTAAATGGTAAAAAGGTACATTATAACTACAAGCTGTAAAGCAATCCATCTTAGTCTTCAGAATTGACGCAGTAGCCTCTTGCCATCAGGACTGTAAGATTTTGTCACTTCGACGTTGTCTTTTTGGTGCTTAAGTTACTGCTAATCATTACTGTGCACCCCAACTGATGTTCTTTTTCCTCCTTTATTTGAGCCCTTTGGAAGAAATTGCTTTGTAGCAATAGTTAGACCACCTTTGGTATTTCCTCAATATTTGTATATCATGTTATATTTATCTTACCGCAACGAACATATTGAAATATATTAAAATGTCTTCACAAACTCGCTTATACTATAATCATCCCTTTAAAATTCCATGATAATAAAAGAGTTCGGGCCAATCTATAAAATGTTCTTTTATCTAATAAACCCCTTTTACCTTTTACGAGCTTAAGTTTTCAAAATCTATATTTCTCAATATTGAACGGTGTGCGCTACGAATTATGTTAATATAACATTTTAAGTGGTAGCGCCACGCTGCAGTGCATTATAAATGAAGCACAAAAGTGTCGACTCGATTGGAAAAACCACGCCCTCGCATAAAACCAGCGAGAAAAAACAGCATAACGTAATGATGGTGTTAGGTACCGAATACCCCCCCCCCCCGAACGGGTTCCCGCCTTGTCGTGGCGGGGGGGGGGGGGCTTAGTAGCCGTGGCTTGGTCTCCCACGGTGAATAAAGAGGAACCCACGTGGCTGGCCCGAGGTGAAGGGCCGGCCTGAGGTGGCCACTCCGAGTGGGCTTGGGGAGCCCACTTCGGATGTGTGCTGGTGGACTGCAGCGAGTGGGGACTCCGCACCCACTACCGCTGCAGCCGAGGTGGAGTCGCGGAGGAAGAGGAGTGTTGGTATGGCGATGCGCCACTCGCCCTATCCTCCGCGACTCAAACGGGGTCGCACCGTTGATGCGGTGGTGATGAGGCTGCGGGGGGAGAGGATTGTCGGTATTGCGAGGCGCCGCTCTCCCTATCCTCCGCAGCCGAATCTTGGTTGGCGGCGGAGCCATAGACCAGATCCGCTGCTGGGGTCGGGAAGGCTAGTACTTCTAAGTGCTCGTTTTTCCTGGCCCCATGGCCTTCGCGCATCGGACGCGGGGGCGTCTGTTGCGCAGATGTAATTGGAGGCCGTGGAGGAAGGCGTGCCATGTGTTCTGGTGCGCCTTACTTGGGAAGGAGAACGGGGAGGAATATTCCTCTCCCGAGGAGGTGCTGCCATGGGGCGGCAGTCGCTGGTAGGGCCGCGGAAGTGTGCGAAAGCGTTCCCGTAGCCCTGCCAATATGCGACCAAGGTGGAACACCATGGGGTTTTAGTCGGTGCGTGTCCGACATAACCCGTCCTTGCCCCCGCGAGGCGGGTATGCGTAGGCATTTCCCCGTGTAAAAAAAAGGTACCGAATTACAGTGGATTTCATTAATAACGACCTTGGTTGTAACGACTTTTCGGTTATAGCGACGTCAAACTTACGTCCCTTGAATTTAAAGCATACTTTCGTAAGAAATTCATTCGGTAATAGCGACTTGGCTATAGCGTCAATTTCGGGTATAGCGACTTGTTTTTATGAACCATATATGACCGATTCCTAGAAATCCCTTGCGGATATTCCGACTGAGTCGGCAAAGGCACAAAGACTCATTCATAAAACTATTAAGCTTTCTTATCCTTTGTTTACATTCACAGATGGTCAAACTAATGCTTTGTTTGTACATATGTAGGACTACGTACGAGCATGTTTACGAAGTTAAACTTGTGAATCAGTTACATAGAAATTCCAGTGAGTGAACAGTGTTTCTTAAACTTGTGAATATGGCGCCTAGACGTACATTTACTGTTAAAGAAAAAGTGGACATCATTTCGAGACTGCAAAATGGAGAAAACAAATGTTGATTTCTGTAAACAATTTGGAGTTTCACATTCTACAATATCAGCGATGTGGAAAAACCGCGCTAAAATTATGATGTGTTTTGAAACAAAATCCCTGAAAATAAAGAAAAATCACAAAACAGCCGTGTATAACATAATTAAATAAATGATAAGTAAATATGTACATGACTTTTTATTATTTCGGATATAGAGACGACATTAAAGTGGTCCCTCCGCCGTCGTTATAACCGAAATTCACGGTATTTAGTATTTGAGATCGTCTCAGACCTCAGAGGTGATAACTCATTTTGATTTTTTCTCAGCGTCACAGCACTCAGTTACCATCTGTTCGACTGTGTAATCCTTTGTCATCCTCAGTTCTATTTGTAAAAAACGTGATTATATTTTTTCGGATATTATCAGAGTAGGTAGTAGCTCCTTCAATACGTATCCTGTTTTGTAACACAGCTGTTACGTAAATGTAAGGGATCCTCTCAGATTACTAAAGTGAATGTATAGTTATATAATGGTAATACATCAAAATCCTTTTATTTAAGTGTTGTACGGTAAAGGAAATTATTCTAATAAATCAAGTAAAATTTCGATGAAATTTGTATATTACAAATGTCAATATGAAAATCAACATGCGTTGGGGCAGAATTGGAATGTAAAGAGGTCGTTACTTTGCTTTACTTTTTATTGTAATGATTTGAACCCTCAGACCAGCCACCCAACCACCCAAGACCTCATGACCACCTATCGCATTTACAATCACTAGACCAACGAGGCAGTCATATAATCATCAGCCCACAAAAGTCCACTCTGGACGTGAGATACACCAATTGGGAGGATTTGTCTCCCAGGATCTGCCTAATTACCTTAACTTTCAGTAGCAGACTACTGTAATCGGTTGTCCGAGTCGCACCTTCTACGCTGTATCTCGTTGTAGTCTAGATGTTTTATATCTAGCGTGATTGAGATGGCTATACCGCTATCGATCGGATATCATGAGATATTTTACGTCACCCACGGGGTGAAATGATTGATGGATCTGGATGTCTTTCACACTTCAGTTTACTGATCCGTTGGGGTAAATAGAAGATAGGGCACCGTAACAGATATTTATCTCTCGCTGTGTAATATCACGTAATAATATCTATACGCTTCCATAATATTAGTTTTTATTTTTTCACATAAATACGGATGGGTAAAATAAATAGAAACAATTTAAACATACAACTACAAAACATAATTGATTAAAAACTAACCGACTCAAGAAAGCCAAACTAATTTGAATGTTAGATTAACAATAAAACTTTATATATACTTTATAAGCTATATGAATGCTCCTAATTCAAGTTTTAAAATATTTTATAAAATAATAAATTGTCGTCCTTAATGGGCGGGCTTTTTATTAAGGTCAAGTGAACTTAATAAAGAGTTTTCTTTTCAAGTTTTATTTATGCTAATTACTGGAAACTTTTGCTAAAAGGCTCCACGTAAATACGGATACTACTTCTTAAACTCGTTATACAAGCAGTATTCGTTTTCCTTCATACAAAACACCATTTAAAGCCCATGAAACCATTATTTCGATTTTAAACGTCATTAGAAATCGTAAAAAAATCCCTGCAATATAATTTTCACGATATAAATCACTTTTTAATGCAACACGATATTTCAAATTAGATCGTCAAAATATGGAGGGAAAAACGCATGAGTCACTAGGCAGTAAAAAATAATTTTTACTGCCTAGTGACTAATGCGTACGAAAAAATATTTTTTGCAACACTATCTGCGTAGCCTGTCATATATAGGCTGTAACTTTTACCTTCCACTGCAACCACAAATGTGCCAAAAAAATGCTTAAAATTAATAAATTTAAAAACGAAACACAAACATCGTTTGTCAATAAATAATATCGCAAATGTTATTTTTTCTCTTACTGATAATTTTTTTAACCTAAAATGAAATATCAATTTAAAAGAGACTAGACCAAACGACGCTCGGCTGCTCTCCACCCCTTTACTGTCGCCATACAAATTCAAAGCAAAGGGTTTGTTTTGTCATTCGTCTTCCCCACAGTGGAATATGTAATTTGTCAGCATCTGTCTTTCAATCCGACTACATCGTGGATGACTTTAAGGAAATAGTGTTTGGCTATTGCTCAGCTAAATCAGTTTGTTTCACCATCTTTATCTTTATCGTTAGTTACTAGGCTATCACCATTTATACAGATGAGAAAGTAGTAGAAGCCATGTAAGTATGATTAGTTATTTAAAAATCATTAAATAAAGTAATCATCAAAGCAGGATCCCCTGCAATTCATAATTGAGTTTCCACAGTAAAATAATATAGGCTAAATAAGGCATGTAAGTATATTTTAATAACTTGAAAGTACTCTCTCTATAAGGGTGTGAAATTAAATGCGAGTCACTATTAAATGTAATCTCCAAAACCCTATGATCTTTTTACAACTCTAGAATTACGCGCTCGAGGCCAAGCCATTTGACACGCTCTCTGGATTTTCGTCAAATCTGTTATTAATTCCTTTGACGGTCTTCTGTCCACTCGTTTTGACGACAAAAACTTTGACAAAAATAAATATGAAACGAGAAAACCCCTAGATTAAATTCTATATAAATAAATAATAAAATATAAAAGCATATAATAATATAAAAAAGTTAATTAAAATTAGAGCCTGTATACGTTCAACTGCATACTGTGTCTAAGAGCTACGTTGTCTTGGTTGTAAGAGTTATTTTAAGACTTATTATAATATTATACAATTTAATTGCTTACATCTATGGACTTGTTACTCTCGTAAAGGTGTAACAGAGAATGTGTGAGAATTGTCTGCGGCTTCCTATAATCTTTAATAACACCCAAGTGACGAGACAGTTTCTCTCACGTCACCATTACATAGCACCCACCCTTTTGTGGTCGTCACTCTGTCTAGTGGGCTGCCCTATACTTCGCCTACCAATACGAGGCTGCCACTCGAGAACCTTGCTATTCCTTTTACTATCTTTTAAATAGTGTAACAGTCGGCTTCACTGCAATTATCAATATCAAGCTGTCAGCACAGTGAACTAAAATCGAATGCAGGTGTGTACTAACTGTACGTAACTATATACATCTTAAAATGATTGACATGTTTGTTTGCGCATTCTGTTTGACATCCAAAAAGCTACACATAACAACGTCCTCTTCCAATCCGGCGTATTAATGAATATATGATGTTTTTCTGTTACTTTGATTGATTACAGCCTCTGAATGTAGAAAGCACATGACGAATGGCTTATGCACTTATACATTTGAAGCTTTTAACGTTGTTTGTTGTGTAAATATTAATATAAGAATGGTGTTGAATAATAAGTTTCTGTAATAAGCATTCGTAACATATTTAACTTGGCAAGTTGATGATGAATTGGAACTACTAATAAATAATAATGAAATGGATACTATGATTTAGAAAATTTTAACAAACTTATACGTGGCACGAATGGGTCGGTTCGACAGGAGAAAGAACATGCTCTCACAGAATACCAGTGTGAAATATAAATACAGCAGCAGCTTACCGCTGCTGCTGTATTTTGTATGGTGAGTATAGTGAAAGGGAAACCCTTTTTTTACTGAAAATGAGGTATTTCATCTTTAAAAGAATATCACTGAGAGACGAGTATGTGCTGCATTTTCAGCTATATTCTACTAAATATTTAAAATATTATTCTAATACTCAAACAACTTACATCCTAGAGGACATCATCTCAAATTGGCTAAAGCCATCTCACATAAAACCCACACAAAGAGTGTTTGACAAATTGAATATTAACGCTTGCCAAGATATTAATTCAGTTTCAGTTAACGTTATCAATTTTATTTAAAATCAATTGAAGCACGTCGTACATTCTTAAACCTATGATTTATGGAACTGCTTTTTAATTTAGTACCCGATCAGATCTCTCTCAACTCTTTTATCAGCGAAACTGATGATTTATTTACGCTCATGGTCATTTGCATAGAACTTGGCCCCTTTTTTACATTTATTTTTGTAGTGGTTTCCTATCAAAATTAATAATATTAAAATCAATTTGTTTTGCAGATTACATAATTATCAGTTCCAGTCCTTTCCTTTAATTTTTCCCTGTACAAGTTTAAAACCTATCCATAGCCCATCACACACTGAAATATATCTGCCAATATACACAGGAGTAAGACGGTATATTGAACACATTGTGGTTGAAATCACTTACAATTTTCATATACGTGGTAGAGCCACGCTGCAGCTAGTTGTAGCACGAAAGGTTTGGCTTGATTGGGGAAGGACCACGCTCACACAGAATACCAGCGTAAAATATCAGTTTGATGCTGCTGTGTTTCGTATGGTGAGTGTAGAGAATCGGAGACCCGTTTTACTAGAACCAAGGCATTCTCTCTTAGTCCTCAGGGGTGACAACGCATCTGCATTTTGATTCTTAATCGAGGTTAAATCGTTCAAATGTGTATGAGCCATACCATCCACTTATCATCAGATGGACTGTGTGCTCGATTAGACATAGACATAGACATAGACATGCATTTATTCAGCAACTTACACTCATACAGTTTTGATACAGAGAATAAAATCATACATAAAAACATCAAAGATAAAAGTAAATAACAAAAAACACTCATAAAATGATCCAATTGCATGAGTGATGTGATGCTGAAAAGGGCACTGACTCAACATAATGCTATCGCAGGATTGCGGTTGCGTTGGTTTTCAGCAATGCCCATTGAGGTTGGACTCGCCTGCGAGGATAGTATGTTCGCTTTATTTCTATTTTCGAGAAAGATGTTATCAAAATAATAAAATAAAATAATAGTAATGAAAAAGGATGAGAACTTTATTTATGCAGTAGGTATATATAAATGTATATAATAAATAATATAATGAGAATTTACAATAAAACAATATAGATATTTATATTATACTATGAAAATATAATGCAGCTATTTTATCCGCCCTAAATGTTAACGTGACAAAAATATTCTTTTACTTTTACCTTGAAAAGGCTGATGATATTTAGTTGGCGGATAGGTGGGGGCAAGTTGTTCCAGCGTTTAGTAGCTGCATATCGGAAACTACCACGGAATGCTGCCGTTGTGTGTTTTGGTATTGAAAGGACATTTGATTTTGTTCGAATGTCCTTAAAATTATCGTCCTTGCGCCATTTTAGTTTTTCTAATAGATACCCGGGCTTTTTGTTTTGAAAGACACCGAACATTAGTGTTGCTAAATGTAGTGCTCTTAATTGGGACATTCTTAATAACTTTGATTTATTTAAATAGGGACTGACGTGCGTTCGTGGGGGAATGTGGTGTATATACCTGGAACAAGCATTTTGGATCCTCTGAATTATTCGGTCAGTTTTCGAAAGTAGCCTTGGTCCATATACCGTATCGGCATAGTTTAGCCTGGAGAGTACAAGGAAGTTGCAAAGCTTAATGCGCAGATCTTCACTCAAAAAGTCACGTATTCGGTATAATACTTTTAGTTTGTAAAAGCAATTACGTGCGATCTCGATCACGTGTCTCTCAAAGCGAAGCGCGTCACCCATAAGCAATCCCAGATTCTTAGCTTCAGTCACACGATTTATCTTCTCTCCGAGGACACACTGATCAGGATTATTTGCAACTATTCGATTTATCTGTCGCTTTGATCCCAATACTATGTATTTTGATTTTGCTGGATTGAGTACAAGAGTGTTGGCTTCTGACCACTGGGCGATTTTCGTAAGATCTCTATTTAAGTTATTAACAGCCCAGTTAGTTTGACTTGGTACAAAGGAAAGATATACCTGCAAATCGTCTGCATACATATGATATTTACAGTTCTGAATGGCTGTACTAATATCTGCTATATACAGTATTGTTACGCGCTCCAGTCGACGACACACTAGCGCCATCTAGTGTCAGGAACGAGAGCGAGGGGAGCGTTGCAGTAAATGACATCACACATCTTTCGACCGACAGCGCCACCCGAAGAACTAAGATTCTAGAAAATCTATACTCGAACTCTCGGTACCTTGCGCGTGTTTACTTGAACATTCCGGATATTTTGCTAATTTAAATAAATAGGTGGCGCAAGATGCGATCGAGAGAGAGAGTTAAACTCGGCGACACAAGCGAAGCTTCGGAGCGGAAATAAGTGAATTAGTGTGTTTAATTATTAGTGTTTTTAACTTTAATTTGTGTAAAGTAAATTAAAGTGTTAATTTAGGTAATTTTATCGGCAATTTTTATTGTCACGAACCTCAAGCTCGTAACAATTGGTGTCAGAAGTGGGATAAAATAATGCCGATTTTACCTAAGGAGGAAACGGAGGGTGTCCGTACCCGAAGTCAACGCCAGCAGGAGACGGACCAGAGGAGATCTGGTGGTGCAATGCCGCAGATGTCTGAGGGCCAGCCGCCGGCCACGGAAGCCGGTCCGTCAGCAGCTTCTACGTCTGTGGCACCTGACTTAGGTGCTCTGATGGTGATGCTGCAGCAGCTGCGGGGCGGACAGGAGGAACAGGCCCGTCAGTTGAAAGAGCAGCAGGAGGAACAGGCCCGCCGACACGAGGAACAGGCCCGCCGACAGGAGGAACAGATGCTCCTCATGAAGGACCTTCACGCTACCTTCGGGAAGGAGATAAAGGAGGTGAAGGATAGGGTTGCTCACCATGACAACCGCCTGTCGGAAGCTGAAAACCGAATCGAGAAAGCTGAAACCCGAATCGACCAAGTAAACAATCGGGTTGACATCGTAATGGCTGACATGAAGAAATCACTGGACGAACTCAAACTTGGAGATGGAGCTACAGCTTCCGTAGTAGCTACAACACCTTCGCTACGTGGGTTCAAGGTGCCACCGTTCGACGGTACCTCTTCCTGGTCAGCCTACAAAATCCAGTTCGAGGCTGTTATGAAGGCGAACGGCTGGAATAAAAGCCAGGCCATGACTGCTCTCACACTAGGCCTGCGCGACCAGGCCTTAACAGTTCTGGAAGCTCTCGGTGAGGAAGTGATTTATGAGCAACTCCTTGAGGCATTGGAGGCGAGATATGGCGACGCTCACCTGGAACACGTCTTTCGTGCGCAGCTTAATGATCGCGTGCAGCGCATCAACGAAAACCTGCAGCAGTGGGCTCTAGAGGTGGAGAAGCTGGTGCGAAAAGCATACCGGTCTGTACCTGCGCTCATTGAAGGGAACCTGGTGCAGACATTCATCGACGGCATCCGTGACCTGGAAGTCAGAGCTGCTGTGAGGCTCGGGCACCACGAGACGCTTAAGGACGCCTTGGCCCATGCACTGGAGGTAGAAGCCGTGCGGCAGGATCTTCGTTCCCATCGCGTCAGGGAGGTTGCAGCAGCTACAGTTCGCGACCGCAACAGAGGATACAGCCCTAGGTGCTATGGCTGTGGGGAAAAGGGCCATCTTCGATCCAGCTGCCCTAAGCGAACCGTGGAAAGGAGAGTTGATCGACCTCGAGAGGGTAGTGCAGCTAACGGCACCGCCTGGCGGCGACAGGATCATCGTTCACCTCACGCTAGGGAGGTTACAGCAGTTACGGTTCGCGACCACAATAAAAGATACAGTTCTAGGTGCTATGGCTGTGGGGAATGGGGCCATCTTCGGTCAAGCTGCCCTAAGCACACCCTAGGAAGGGAAGCTGGACGGTCTCAGAGAAGAAGTGCGGCTAACAGCACCGCCCAGCAGCAGCAGGAACACGACTTTACTATCAGACACTGCAGCGGGAAATCTCACGGCAACGCAGATGCATTGTCAAGAAGACCTTGTCCTGAAGATTGCAACCATTGTAGTAGGCAAGAGAGTAAGGAAGTGGTATCCGTGAGGATGCTCAGGACAGACCACCTCAGCAACGGGTGGAAGGACAGCCTACGTCATGCACAGCAGGAAGATCCGGACATCAAGCCGATTCTGGGATGGATGAAGGCCCGTGCTACCAAGCCTAAGTGGAGGGACGCCTCAGCAATGAGTTCGACCACTAAAAACTATTGGGCCCAGTGGGACTGCTTGCTGCTTCAGGATGGAGTTCTGTGCCGTCAATGGGACAATGGTCGAAGAGACAGCTGTCGTTTGCAAATGGTTGTCCCTAAAGCTAAAGTGCCGAATGTTCTACAGCTGTGCCATAATGGTCGTTCAAGAGTCCATCTGGGAGTTAAACGAACTCTACTGAAGTTCCGAGAACAGTTTTACTGGGTTCATTATCGTGACGATGTCGAGGATTGGTGTCGTACATGTACAAGTTGTGCGGCCGTGGGAGGAAACATCAAGAGTAAGAAGCATTTTAATATTTATAAAATCTTATATCTCCAATCTCCCGGACCTACCCCAACTCGCAATTCGCTCGCCGTGATGTAGTACGGCAATATTTACTTGCTAATCTTTTAGCGCCTGGATAAAATAATTAGCACATACTAGTTAACAAACTTTTTCTAGAAAATTTTAAAAGTTGTTTTCAGAGTATTCTATTGCGCCTAAAATGGATAAACAATTCTGTGGAGCTTGCAGAGCATTAATATCTGATAAAAGATACATGATCTGCCTTGGTTGTAAACAGAAGTATGACCTTCAATGCGCTAATATCTCACCACAGCGGTATAGAGCGTTAAATGATGAGAATAAGCGTAATTGGAGATGCCTTGAGTGTAAAAGTAAAATACCTAAGAAGGATAACACAAACACACCTATACGCCCATCGCACCAGACAGAGTCGGCAGTTCTCGATAACGCAGATAACTTGAATGTAACGTTGCGTAAAAAATCTGATTTAACATTTGACTACATAACGGAAAAAAAGTTGAAGGATGTCTTGGAGGCTCAAAGACAAGAATTAAAAATTGTTATTCAATCAAGCCTGAAGGAATTATCAGATCAGTGTTAGCAATTAAGTATAAAGAACAATTAAGCATAACATATTGAATGATCCTAATTTTAAATGTAGTTATCTCTTGAAATATCCATCTAAATTAAATAAATGTAAATCGGATTTCCGCTTTTGTGGCTTTGAATTTCCGGTAAGATTTTTATTGTAATAGTTTCGGGTTTGACTCCTAAACAAAAGAGTATAAATATGGCCGTCACGACCCAAGCAGGGTATTTAGTTCTATTCAGTTCTAAGTGAAGGTACTAAGTAACAGTGATTATTTGTACGATAAATAAATTGTGAGTTATAAACGGATAAAATAAAAGTGATATGCTGTAACATAAATTGTATTATTAGCTAACAAATCAGAAGTGGGATTATATCGAGCTAAGATAACTCGGTATTTCGGACTCATTGGGCAAAACATAAATAGAACGCGAGCGTGTTAGAGCTATGGTAGAAGAATTGGAAAACTGTGGAATTATCAGTCTACTTCAGAATTCGCATCATCTATTATCCTTATTAAGAAGAAAACACGAGATTATCGTCTTTGAATAGATTTTCGGGCATTAAACAAAACAAAAGGAGCGGAAAATCTTAAAGTTCGTTGTAGGTGATTTGGTTAGAATAGAGAGAGAGATTCCTTCAACAGTCCAAATAGTAATACCGATGAATGAATAAGTATATGATTACAAATAATTGAAGTGTTGATGAATAATTTGAAGTGTCAAATTGAAGTGGTTGTGTGCACAAGTGCTGTTGATGATTTAGTACCAATAAATTCAAATAGTGTGTTCCATGATATAAAAGTACAATCAAGATATGAGGCAGGCTAAAGATGTTTAGTGGTGTGTTCTCACTGTAATTATAAACTTAAAGTGCAAAACTTTGAAAAGAAACTATTCGCGTGAATTACGAACTTTTAAAATCTACCTTCATAATTTTATATTTCTTTTACATCATTGATTTCCGGTTCTGTCAATGAAAGCGACCTATAGACAATAGTGTTGCCATTACAAGAAATTTTCTACTAAATCAGTTAAAAAAAATGAGTCCAAAAAGCTTTAAATGTTCTAAATGTAGCAAAACCACAAACGATAAGAAGCTATCAGTAAGTTGTGACTCCTGCAAGAGCATTTTATGTGGTGATTGTCATGGAATGTCACCAACTGAAGTAAGAGTGTTCGAGTTAAAGACAATAGCTCGAGTGGTTTCTTTCTTATGTGTCGATTGTACTTGTCACTAATGGCACAAATACCAAATATAATGAAACAACTGGAGGAACTTACTAAAGAAGTACACCACTTGCGATTACGTCAAAACATGCTGGTAACTGAAGGAGCAATACAAGAATTGGCTGAGCGCACTAAGAGAGCTAACAATATTATCTGTTATCCTTACAAAGAGAGGGCGCGATTGCGCAGGGTACAGTACTAGATCTGCTAAAGAAAGCAAATTTAAATATCTCGACATAATAACACATGTGACAATAACAGTGACATAATAATTTCCGTATTATAGTAAAAAAAAAATTTAATACCTAAAGACTTAAAGTAAAAATCTTGTGACGGTACTCAAAATAATATGTGACTTCACCTATAAACAAAGAAAAGAAACCTTCAGTGAGTAAGTGTAAAATGAATGTCAATGATTTAAGATCGCTAAATAAGGCTAAAATGGTGATATGACAAAATATAAATTAGATAAATAAAGTGAAAAAAATGTAATATTCAACAATCTATTGATCGTAATGACGGTGAGTGAAAAAAAATTTAATATCTAGTAATAAATGAAGCAAAGGGTTTACATTTGTGAGTTTGCAGAAAATTAGGTAATGACAATATATTAATAAAATAATTGACTATTAATCACATTAACAATAATTAATAAATAGAAAGTGGATAAAATAAATACATCGCCCTCTGCTACCATCATCTAGCGGTATAAATTAATACTACGTCTCAAGTTCACAACCATATTGAATAGTCGACACCCGTCTATTACTTACTTCACAATAACCTTTCGTTTGACCCTAGAGGCCGCGAATTTCTCTCATAACAAACATACGAATAAAAATAAAATGGATGATCTGCAGACTTATGAGAGAAATTAAAACAGATTTTAGTAAAAAAAAATTAAATTCAATAGAATCACAGTTTTCTCAATTAAAAGAAAGAATGACCACAAAAATTAATTAAAATATAAATGAAAAATTCCAAGAGCTGAGCAACAAATACGATAATTTACAAGCACAGGTTTTAGATCAAGAAAAAGAATATTCGCATTCGGAAAAGCAAATAAACAAAGAAATTTAGTAGTTTTTGGAGTTGAGGAGGGAGAATTAACATACTTTTAGTTACAAGAAAAAATTATACATGTAATAAAAAATCAAACGAATATTGATATACAAGACTTCGAACTTGGATCAGTAAGAAGACTTGGTAAAAGAGGAATTAATATCAGTCCTGTTGCTGTAGTCGTAACTACGCTAGGTAAAGAAATTAAAATATTTCAAAATATAAAACAGCTTACAGAATCGAAAAGTACGTCAAAGAAGTATATACAGAAAGAGTATTAAAATTAGAAAAAATCTAAAAGCACAACTACAACAAGAAATAGAAAAAGAGAACGTTGCTTACATAAAATAGGACAAACTCATAATAAAGGAAAGAAATGATGTACACCCAAATAAGAGACCACTATCTTTATCGCCACTGTCACCACAGCAAACAACCAATCTACATATCGCTACTCTAAACTCAGAAAAAGATTCCAGAAACATTAAAAATATAAGAATTTATAAGAAACATAGATTAAGCCTTAACCAAATAACATCATATTATTAAAAATAACAATAAGTCGGCCCGGAATGAACACTCAACAGATAAGATAAGAAATAATAAATACAACCTATCTATCAAACCATAGACTTGGACGTGGATGCGTCAACATTAAAACTAAAGTAAAAAAAGAACAGGATAAATTTTGTGCTCCAAAAAGACAAACACCAAATGAAAATGAGTTCCTCAAAGGGATGTTTACAGAAATATTAATTAATACTAAAGGGAAAGAAAACTTGCAAGAGTTGATCAACTAAAACCAACAATTATAGTCCTTTCAGAAACATGGCTAAAACCAAATATACCTGACTCACTGATAAAGATTCCGGGTTACGACTTATACAAAGACGATCGTAATGATAAACGGAGTGGAGGAGTCGCTATTTATGTATTGAACAATATTATATATATGACATCAAAGCGAAATAGTCAGTATAATACGAAGTATGACTCTTGGGAATGTTTATGGGTAGACATTGAAGTAGGTTTTCAAAGAATACTGTTATGTAGACATAAGACAGAAAGATTGAGAACGGAAAGTGATGTATGGATAGAAAACGAGATGCTAGATGACAAATGAAAGAATTGGAAAAAAAAGAGTATGAGATAAAAAAAAAACTTGAGAATAGAAAGTGATAATAGGCGAGTACAAGAGATGGTATATGAATATGACTTGGAGAAAATCGAATGTGAAATACAGGACACAGAGGAACAAATTAAGGAATTGGAAACAAAAGGACACGAAGAAGAAAACTTAAGGATACAAAATAATAATAATAAAAAAAATACAATAACACATACAAATAAAAGTAAGTGAAAGTTATATATAAAATATCATATAATAGATTAAATGAAAAGAGTAAGAGAAAGGTAAAGTAATTTATCTAATAGCGTTCTAAATAATACGATTTAACAAGAATTTTGAAAGAGTGAAGAGATTTAGCACGACGAATATGGAGAGGTAAGGAGTTCCACAATCGCACAGCGGTTACGGTGAAGGATCTCTTGAAAAAGGAAGAAGAGTGCAAAGGTGTAAAGAGAGAAAGATTGATGGAGGATAGAAGGAACCGATTATGGATAAGAGAAAGATACTGGAAACGGTTTTTTTTTAAATAAAAAGGAGTAGAAGGATTAAACAGCACACTATACAACACGGAGAGAATTTACAAACACAACAACAGAACAGGCAGCAATCTAAATCTAAAAGAGAACTTTAATAAAGGAGACTACAACAAAACCAGAGAAAAAATTCACTCCGGCTAAAAGAAAAAAATGTTTAAAGATACACTTTGTCCAGTTGAACAGTTTAGAATAATACATAAAGCAATAACTAATGCCATAGATACACATATTCCTCTTGTAAAAACAGTTAACAAAGTAAATAAACCATGGAAAAAAATGACATATCTGAGTTAATAAGAAAAAAAATTCTTTGGAAGAGATATACTGTAACAGGGTCAGATAAAATCTATAAGGAATACAGGAAGCTAAATAACAAACTGACTAATTTAAGGCGCACGGCAAGGGCAGTTTATGAAAATCAACTATTAGATCTAGGACCAAAGAAATTTTACTCGTACATCAGGCAGCAAATCACCTCTAAAGTTAGTACAAAATATATTTGGAGAGAAAGACAAAATTGAAAACGAAGTAAAAGAAAAGGCATCTGAAACACAAGAATATGCAGATCAACTTATAAAACAAACTTCGGACAAGAAAGATGAAATATGTGACAAATTAGAAGACGAGAAGAAAGCTGCTGAAAGGATAGCACTGGAAGAAAAAGATAACGTCAAAGAAAAGTCTTCAGAAATGAAGGAATCAGCTAATCAGTTAATACAAAAGGCATCATGTAAAAAGGATCAAATTGAAGAAAATCTTAAAGGAAAGAAGGACGAATTAAGCGAAGATATTGAACATGCTATACAAACTACTAAAGATAAAACGGCTGATGTGGAACATGAAGTAAAACAAAAGAAAGATGAAGCAGAGAAAGCTATTATTGATAAGACAAAAGAAGCTAATGCCGTCGTTGATGGTGTGACGGCCCAATATTATTATTAATAATTAAATTCAATATAAAGGGGCGTCAAAAATAGTCTTAAAAGATATATATTAAACAATTAAATTAAATTAATAAACATAAAGTTAATATATTTCAGACGTTATCCCAATAACATAGTAAATTAAAGGCAAAATTATTGTTTTTCTTAATAAATAAATTTATTTTTAAAAAAACTTGGTAAAAATATTTAAAATAAGATAAATAATAGAAATACAAGTCAAAAATATTATAAAATTAAGTTAAATAACGTTTATAAGATAATTAGAAAATTTGTTAAAAATTGTTTAAGTCATGGGATGTGTTCGTGTATAAAAGAAAATTTTTCTAAGTTGTGGAAGGAGTTCACGTATAGATGAAATTTCCTAAGTTGTCGAAGGAGTTCATGTATTAAAGAAAATTTTCCTAAGTTGTTGAAGGAGTTCATGTATTAAAGAAAATTTTCCTAAGTTATTGAAGGTGTTCGTGTATAGATGTCTTGTATGGATGAGCTGCCGGAGATACATTCCTGCAGTTCTACATATATATGGGGTGGTCGGGAGCCCGACTGCCTGAAGTACTGTAGCACAATGACTAGTCCTATATTAGGGACTTATGATATTAAACTCAATGATTCAAAACCAATACTATAGAAGGTCTCCATGATGAATATGCATTACAATAGTAGGGTCGTGGGTTCGAACCCTATAATGAATGACTTATGAAAGTAAGGTCTATGATTCAAAAGCAATACTATAGAAGGTCTCTGTGATTAAAATGCATTACAATAGTAAGGGTCGTGGGTTCGAATCCTATATATGAATGACTTATGAAAGTAAGGTCTATGATTCAAAAGCAATACTATAGAAGGTCTCTATGATTAATATGCATTACAATAGTAGGGTCATGGGTTCGAATCCTATATATACATGACTTATGAAAGTAAGGTCTATGATACAAAAGCAATATTATAGGAGGTCTCCTTGATGCATAAGCATTGTATGGGGTGGTCGGGTGACTGACTGCTCCTAGTACTGTAGCAAAATGACTAGTCCTTATTAGGGACTTGAAAAGGAATATTATGGTGGCGTGTGTGCTGCTTCACGAGCAATTGGTCCGAGGTAAACTTGGACTCGCTAACCGATGTGTCCTAGACATATCATCTTAGTGTCGGTGGTAAGCGGGTTTGTTGTAGCAATACGGCTTTCCCGTGGACATCGCACACCCATACCGTTTGTGGGCGGCGTAGTAGCGCGTAGCGAAGCGTCGTCTATATTTCGGATTGGGATGATGAGTGTGTTTGGTAGCACTTTTAAGTGTAACGGGCATACTCAACTTCATGTCTTAGTGCATTAGCGCTATGATACGTGAAGTTTTGTCCACTGGCGTCTTAGTAGCGTGCTACTATGATACGTTGGTGCAGTTTTATATAACAACAATACTAACTTTGTTGCCAAAGTCGATAAGAGTCATGTGGGTGTGTTGTGAGGGTGCGCCGCCCGTATGATAGTTGCATTGATGCTTACTGCTACTTGCGGTATTGCGTCTTGTGATGGATCTGCGGGTGTGCTGCGCCTGATTCGACGCTCTCTTGTGGTTCTGGTCGATGGAGGTATACAATTAACATCTTAGTGTCGGTGGTAAGCGGGTTTGTTGTAGCAATACGGCTTTCCCGTGGACATCGCACACCCATACCGTTTGTGGGCGGCGTAGAAGCGCATAGCGATGCGTCGTCTATATTTCGGATTGGGATGATGAGTGTGTTTGGTAGCACTTTTAAGTGTAACGGGCATACTCAACTTCATGTCTTAGTGCATTAGCGCTATGATACGTGAAGTTTTGTCCACTGGCGTCTTAGTAGCGTGCTACTATGATACGTTGGTGCAGTTTTATATAACAACAGTACTAACTTTGTTGCCAAAGTCGATAGGAGTCATGTGGGTGTGTTGTGAGGGTGCGCCGCCCGTATGATAGTTGCATTGATGCTTACTGCTACTTGCGGTATTGCGTCTTGTGATGGATCTGCGGGTGTGCTGCGCCTGATTCGACGCTCTCTTGTGGTTCTGGTCGATGGAGGTATACAATTAACATCTTAGTGTCGGTGGTAAGCGGGTTTGTTGTAGCAATACGGCTTTCCCGTGGACATCGCACACCCATACCGTTTGTGGGCGGCGTAGTAGCGCGTAGCGAAGTGTCGTCTATATTTCGGATTGTGATGATGAGTGTGTTTGGTAGCACTTTTAAGTGTAACGGGCATACTCAACTTCATGTCTTAGTGCATTAGCGCTATGATTCGTGAAGTTTTGTCCACTGGCGTCTTAGTAGCGTGCTACTATGATACGTTGGTGCAGTTTTATATAACAACAATACTAACTTTGTTGCCAAAGTCGATAGGAGTCATGTGGGTGTGTTGTGAGGGTGCGCCGCCCGTATGATAGTTGCATTGATGCTTACTGCTACTTGCGGTATTGCGTCTTGTGATGGATCTGCGGGTGTGCTGCGCCTGATTCGACGCTCTCTTGTGGTTCTGGTCGATGGAGGTATACAATTAACATCTTAGTGTCGGTGGTAAGCGGGTTTGTTGTAGCAATACGGCTTTCCCGTGGACATCGCACACCCATACCGTTTGTGGGCGACGTCGTTGCGCATAGCGATGTGTCGTCTATCTTTCGGATGGGGATGATGAGTGTGTTTGGTAGCACTTTTAAATGTAACAGGCATACTCAGCTTCATGTCTTAGTGCATTAGCGCTATGATACGTGGAGTTTTGTTCATTGGCGTCTTAGTAGCGTGCTACTATGATACGTTGGTGACATTTTTTATATAACAACAATACTAACTTTGTTGCCAAAGTCGATAGGAGTCACGTGGGTGTGTTGTGAGGGTGCGCCGCCCGTATGATAGTTGCATTGATGCTTACTGCTACTTGCGGTATTGCGTCTTGTGATGGATCTGCGGGTGTGCTGCGCCTGATTCGACGCATTCCTGATGTTCTGATCGATGGAGGTATACAATTAACATCTTAGTGTCGGTGGTAAGCGGATTTGTTGTAGCAATACGGCTTTCCCGTGGACATCGCACACCCATACCGTTTGTGGGCGGCGTCGTAGCGCATAGCGATGCGTCGTCTATCTTTCGGATGGGGATGATGAGTGTGTTTGGTAGCACTTTTAAATGTAACAGGCATACTCAGCTTCATGTCTTAGTGCATTAGCGCTATGATACGTGGAGTTTTGTTCATTGACGTCTTAGTAGCGTGCTACTATGATACGTTGGTGATATTTTTTTTATATAACAACAATACCAACTTTGTTACCAAAGTCGATAGGGATCATGTGGATGTGTTGTGAGGGCCGCCATCCGTATGATAGTTGCATTGATGCTTACTGCTACTTGCGGTATTGCGTTTTGTGATGGATCTGCGGGTGTGCTGCGCCTGATTCGACGCTCTCTTGTAGTTCTGGTCGATGGAGGTATACGGGTGGTGAAATCTGCTGGGATGTATGGGGGACCTTGGAATGGTGTAAGCCCGACGATAGTCGTATTGATGCTTGTTGCGTTCTGCAGCATTGCGTCTCTGCGATGGTTGTTTGGTGGGACGCTATTCTCAATGGCGCTCTCTGCGTCTTGGTTTGACTCACACCTAAGTAGCTTTGCCCAAGTCGGGTCCCTTCATTGCGGGGCTGCAGACTGTCTGCCCTCCACGATGTTTTATATAACAACATAATATTATATCTCCGTAACTTTCCCACCTTTGAATGATTGAAGGCAACTTGTTGGTGGGTGAGACAAACATGATCGAAAATGCATTTACTCAACGTCAGTGACACAAACCCTTTCTGATGGCGAATTATTACTCTTATCTTATAACTGCCTTTTGGCTATATCTGCTGTTGTATTGGTTGGTGGAGCATATGTGTCGACCTCATGCGGGTGGTAGCTGGCGGGAGGATCTGAGGAGACTCTCAAGGCTGCGGCCGAAAGCCGCACAACGTGGGACCCCATTCCCTTGAGGTGAGCGGTAGACTCATGATACGCTCTGCGGCTAGTAGCCGTGCTGATCATGCAATTGGTGGTGATGCCATAACTTACATCACGTCTGCAGAAGCGGCGGTCTGGCAGGTGGTGGCGCTCACGGAGGGTTAACGGCCAGTGTGCCTATTTGCCTAAACCGTGTGACGTACATTCACTGTGGCTGGATTCGTTCGTATTCCGTATGGCGTTTACACGCATTGACATGCGCGACTTCGGTCGATGTTTGTGCTTACGCACTAACAAGGGGCCAAGCCTCTTTTACTGGTTCGCCAGTTATTTTGCTGTGGACTACGGTCCAGTTCCCGAATTAGCGTTCCCTACGGGGGGAGTGCATCAAAATGGTTGGCACTCACCGTGCACGGCGTGTGTTATTGTTTTAAATAATGCATTTATTTTAGATAAATGTAGGAGAGCGAAGCCCTTGTATCGGGTATTTTGTATAAATATATTTTGAGCCTTTTCCGAGCGGGAAGGGATAATTAATAATGTAAACCTGATGCAAGTGGAATAGGGACGTTTTATGTTCTTAACCTTTTTCGAGCCCTGTCTTCGTGAACGGGGTTCACTTAGGTTATAAGGCACTACCAACAGCTGCCAATTGCTCTAGTGAATATTCATTCTTCCAAAAGACACCTAAAAGAACTAAGTTACTAAACAAACACAACGTAAATAAGGGTCCTAACTAAGACGATCACGCCAAAATATTAAAAACGGCCTATTAATGAACCTTTTGAAAGATCATTTAGAAAGATCAAAACATAATTTATTAATCCTGGTCACATAGATATATATAATGTTATTGAAAAGGGGATATTTTTAATATTATAAAATTTTTATTTTATATAGAGGGGGGGGGGATCGTTACAATGGCAAAAAGCAAGAATTAACGAAGGCTATCGAAAACAAATTAAAACACCGACACGATGAAACTTCTAATTTGATTGATAGGGTTGAACAAATCAATTTTACGGCAAATGAAAAACTTGAGATAGATTGTTTGGATAAGCTCGAAAAGGAGAAGGACGATATTAACAAAAGTCTGAAGAGGGGACTAAGGACTTGATTGTCAGAACTGAAGCCGTTACAAAAGACCTCAGAGATAAAAGTAATGATTTAAAGTCGACTATTGAAGATAAAGTAAAGGAATCAGAAAATGCACTTAATGATCAATTAAACAAATTAAATGATGATTATAATGAAAAGAAAGCACAATTGCAATCAAATATTAAATTACAATATTGAAGACATGAATGGGGCTTCAGTATTCTTTACTTACTTCTTGCCTGTTGAGAACATGAAGGGGTCTCATGCAGGTGAATATTGAAGACATGAATGGGGCTTCAGTATTCTATACTTCCTTCTTACCTGTTGAGAACATGAAGGGGTCTCATGCAGGTGAATATTGAAGACATGAATGGGGCTTCAGTATTCTATACTTCCTTCTTATCTGTTGAGAACATGAAGGGGTCTCATGCAGGTGAATATTGAAGACATGAATTGGGTTTCAATATTATTTGCATTGTAATTTCATTAATTTAAAATAAACTGTAAAATTACAAATAATATTAACTTAATATGATAATACATTTTACACTTTCCTTTCACGGGACGTGAAAATGTCAGGAAAGGCCGATTGTTAGCAATTAATTATAAAGAACAATTAAGCATAATATATTGAATGATCCTAATTTTAAATGTAGTTATCTCTTGAAATATCCATCTAAATTAAATAAATGTAAATCGGATTTCCGCTTTTGTGGCTTTGAATTTCCGGTAAGATTTTTATTGTAATAGTTTCGGATTTGACTCCTAAACAAAAGAGTATAAATATGGCCGTCACGACCCAAGCGGGGTATTCAGTTCTAAGTGAAGGTACTAAGTAACAGTATTATTTGTACGAAGTGATTATTGGTACGATAAATAAATTGTGAGTTATAAACGGATAAAATAAAAGTGATATGCTGTAACATAAATTGTATTATTAGCTAACATCAGTTAACCACAATAAAAAACCAGTGTTCCGGATATCAGGAGTCTTCAATGTTTATTAGTGGGCAATATGAGGATTTTCGCAAAGAGCTCGTAGAACTAAAAAAGCTGCTTGCAACGACCACTTCTGAATTGAAATTTATAAGAGAATGTTGGCGCAACCAACAAACCTTTATCGTACCGGGCCCACAGTGACGTCACGCATACATACGTCACACATGCCACCGCCCCGTTCGGGCCTCAGACTGCACCGTACAACCGTAGCGGCAACACACGTTTCTTATATCCTTATTTGTCATATACGACATTGTAAATATAGTTATTAAATCAAGTTATTAGTACTATCCTGGTCTTCTTCATTGACGATCCTGCGATACTGGAGAGAGCTTACCTGAGGAGTACACCCAACAAAAATGGCGACCGTGAACTTCTGTTGCTACGTGGACGCGTATTACGAACCTGCATACTGAGGAGAACAAAGGAATGCGCACTGCACTGCTGTTAGAATCAAGAACTGGACTATCAAGAAGATACCTACCAGCCAGTGTTATTTGAGCCACGACAAGTGTTAATTATTGTGCCGCAAGAGGATTTTAAAACAAAAAGGAGGTTTGCCCGTTCCTTATTTTCCTAGTTTAACTGTGCTAGCCCTGTAAAGCTTCGTTTGTGCGAGCAGATCTTATATTTTTCTAATTAGTTCAAATCTATAAGCAAATTAAAATCAGCTGCCCAGCTAAATCGTTCATAACAAGCAATTTACCGTTAACTTTAATTCTCACTCGCATAAATTATCTTACAAAGTTAAAATAAATATTCAATGCATTTATGGGTTTAATTTATGAACTATTTTAGGTTTTCTGGTGCTAAATCTTAAAGGTTAACTGCTTAAAGATAAGAGTTAAAGATTGCATCAGCCGTTTACGTAATCACCGTTAGCTAGCTACCTACATTTTCTGAGCGCATCGATCGCATAATTGCATTCCTTTATTATTTCGCTCGATCCTTCTTATCTGTCACTTCTCTTATCGCATCAGTACGATACAAGGCAGGCAAATAGTTAGTTTTTATAAGGTAATTAATAGTTGTCCGGCCGAATATTCCAGTGTGCCGTCCACTGCGCATGCGCTGATCCACGTTGCCTGCGCCGAGCGTCTATTGTTCTGCGGTATCCCCGGTCTCGGCGCACAGCTATTTCATATAAAAAAGGCAAGCCTACGTATTGAGGTATTTATTGCAATCTATTTTACCTATTTGCAATCTATTTAGCAGGGATGGGAGATATGATAAGGATATAGAACGACGAGTGAACGCAGGAAACAGAGTAAATGGGGCCCTGCACTCTATTGTGAAGAGTCAAAATGTGTCAAAAAAGGCACGTATGGCAATTCACAATGCTGTGTTGGTCCCTACTTTAACGTATGGTAGTGAAAGTTGGGTATGGCAGAAGAAGCACGAGAGTAGAATAAATGCAGTAGAAATGCGGTCGTTAAGGAGTATGTTAGGGCTGAATCTGAATGACAGGGTGAAAAATTGTGTGATAAGAGTGTGGTTTGCAAGATGATGTTGTGACCAGGATTAAGAAAGGAATGCTTCGGTGGTTTCGTCATGTGGAAAGAATGGATGAGGAAAGAGTGACAAAGAAAATTTATGTTGCAGAAGTGAATGGCAGAGTCGGAAAGGGACGTCCTAGGCGAAAATTTATCGACCAAATTGGCGATTTATTGAAAACGAGCCAAATTAGGAGTACCCTTAACCGACGAGCATGCATGCGTAGGTGTATGGATGTGAAGGAGGCGAGAGAGGTGTGTCAGGATCGTGCCAAATGGAAGTCTGTAGTCTCTGCCTACCCCTCTGGGTGACAGGCGTGAGTGTTTATGTATTTTACCTACTAATCTTGTTTGTTTGCATAATGACTGACACAGAGTTCAAAGCGAAGAGGGCATCTATTAAGGGGCGATTAACTACATTTAGGAATTATTTAGAGTAGTTTAAAAAGCATAGGCAGGGAAATTTAAATGAGTTGAAATTACGATTACGGAAAGCGGACACATTGTTTGAAGACTATGATAAAATTCAAACTCAAATTGAGGTTAATGAGGCGAAGTCAGGCAAACCCGCCGAGGAGCAAGTGGAATTTAGCGAGCGGGAAAATACGGAAAAATTGTTTTTTATCGCGATGAGTAGTGCTCAGGAGTTGATCGCAGCTAATGAGCCTCGCTCCTCGGAGGCCACGGGATTTGATGGTGGGATGGACGCGCGCTCGTCCCACAGTGGGGCTGACGCCGGCGTTAGGCTTCCGACCATCAAGCTGCCTACATTTGATGGCAGTACAAACAAATGGTTAGAATTTCGCGATGTGTACCTGTCAATTGTGCACAATAATGACAATCTCAGTGATATTTGCAAGTATCAATATTTAAAAGCATCCTTATTAGGAAGCGCAGCGTCTGTTATTGAATCATTGGAAATATCGGCGGCAAATTACGAAGCGGCCTGGAAACTCGTTAGCGGTAGATTCGATAACAAACGTCAGCTGATTCATACTCACCTTAAGTCATTGTTTGATATGTCTTTTATTGGAAGGGAGTCTGATAAATCATTGCGTTTCTTAATTGACCATGTGTCGAAACATTTGAGGGTTTTAAGTAGTTTAGGTGAAAAGGTTGATAACTAGGACACGCTCATTATATTTATGTTCGCGAACAAATTAGATACTGCAACCAGTACGAAATGGGAGGAGTATAGGAATAGTTTAACCGAGAATCCCACTTTAGAAAACTTTTATGAGTTTCTGCGACAAAGGACCGACGTTTTGGAAATGATAAGTGCAAGCACTAGCACTAGCGACAAGCCTGACAAACAAGTTGCGTATAAACGAATGGATAAGGTTCAAAAGGCATTTGTCGCGACGGCAAGCGCGTCCAACACGTCGAGCCACTTAAACGTAAATAATGCACGAGTTTGCCGCATATGTAGTGGGGATCATTTCTTAAATAATTGTGAAAAATTTAACCAACGAGGTCTACCTCACTCACAGATGGGCGGAGGCAGTAGAGTTCAAGGGGGAGGCATTGGCCGTTAGTTTGGACATTGCGAAGGCTTTCGATCGGGTTTGGCACAAAGCGCTTCTTTCGAAGCTCCCTTCCTATGGGCTTCCCGAGAAATTGTGCGATTGGATCACCAGCTTTCTTGCAGATCGGAGCATCAAGGTCGTTGTAGACGGTGCAAGCTCCGATTGCAAGCCTATTAATGCTGGTGTTCCACAGGGCTGCGTGCTATCGCCAACGCTGTTTCTTCTGCATATCAGTGATATGTTGCATACCCGTAACATTCATTGCTATGCGGATGACAGCACTGGTGATGCTCTTTACACCAGCCGAGCCAATATTTCTCGGGAAAACGTCTCCGAGTGCCCGGACAAACTTGTGTCTGAAGTCGAGTCTTTGCTGAACAGAGTCTCGGATTGGGGATGACTAAATCTAGTCCAGTTTAACCCCCAGAAGACACAAGTTTGCGCGTTAACCGCTAAAAAGAACCCCTTTGTCGTATCCCCTCAGTTTCAAGGCACTCCCCTTGTTGCCTCAGCCAGTATCGGAATCCTCGGCGTCGACATATCGAGTGACGTGCAGTTTCGTGGTCACTTGGAAGGGAAGGCCAAATTGGCCTCTAAAAAGCTTGGCGTGCTCAGCAGAGCGGGACAGTATTTCATGCCGGCACACCGCCTGCAAATTTACAAGGCGCAGGTTCGGCCGCACATGGAATACTGTTCCCATCTCTGGGCTGGGGCTCCCCAGTACCAGCTCCTTCCACTTGACCGCATCCAGCGCAGAGCGGCTCGAATCGTCGACGACCGAGTGCTTTCCGATCGGCTCGATTCACTGGCGCTGCGAAGAGATGTTGCATCTCTTTGCGTATTTTATCGCATCTATCACGGGGAGTGCTCTGAGGAATTGTTCGGATTAATCCTAGCCGCCAAATTTCGTGAACGCACTACACGGCAAACGTCCCGATACCATCCACACCATCTGGATGCTTGGCGGTCCACCACTGTACGTTTCACAAGGAGTTTTCTTCCACGTACAACCTCTCTGTGGAATAGTTTACCACCGGCGATTTTTCCGGACCGATACGACCTGGGGACCTTCAAGAAAAGAGCTTACTCCTCTCTAAAGGGCCGGCAACGCACCCGCAATTCTCCTGGTGTTGCGGTTGATCATGGGCGGCGGTAGTCACTTAACATCAGGTGAGCCGCATGCTCGTTTGCCCCCTCTTCTATAAAAAAAAAAAAAACCAAATGTCAGTGGACGAAAGAAACACTTTAATAAGAAAATTAAAGATTTGTATGAACTGTTTCCGAGGTGGGCATTATTCCCACCAATGTAAATCGAGTCCATGTGCTATATGTAGACGTAAACACAATACTCTGCCGCATAAAACAATGACATCCAGTCCTCAGAAAAGTGTAGAAAGCAAGGAGTATGTGTCTACGCCTATATCGTTATCAGCCAGCGTTGAAAATCAGGTATATCAACTGCAATAATTTCAATAAAAAATGTAAACACAAACAAAACTTACGAAGCCCGCTGTCTATTAGACTGTGGTTCGCAGTCTTGTTTTATTACGGAGGCTCTGAAGAATAAGTTGGCATACAAAGTGAACCTGTTGACACGGTTCGGGTGACCGGCATTAATAATATTTCGTTTGATGCGCTACGACGTTGCACCGTGTCAATCCAGCCGCGCGAGCGCAGTGATAAGGAATCGTGTATAAAGGTCGATGCTTTTGTTATTCCCCAGATAACGGGTCAGTTGCCGTTAGTACAGGTGGACGTTTCGAATATTGTTGTTCCACAAAATGTTGTTTTAGCTGACCCTGCTTATTATAAGCCTTCACAAATAGATATGTTATTGGGAGCGGACATTTTTTGGGATGTAATTAGCAGTGAAAGGTTAAGGCTGGGGCACAATAAGCCCATGTTGCAAAATTCTATATTTGGCTGGTTAATGGTAGGACCTGTAATGTTAAGTAGTAACGATAGCAGCAGTTCAAAGGTAAAAAACACTCATTGTGGATTTAGTATGGAAATACGTAATCAGCTAAGCAAGTTTTGGGAGTTGGAGGAAGTGCCAACTACACCAGTGTTGTCCCCAGAAGAGGAGGCGTGCGAAGCTCACTTCAAGCAAAACACGAAACGCTTAGCTGACGGGAGGTTTTGCGTTACGTTGCCGTTTAGTACGCATCCAGATGTGCTGGGTGACTCATACAGATTAGCGAGAAAACGATTCGACTCATTAGAGAAACGTTTTAAGCGGCAGCCTGACGTAAAATCGCAATATGTAGATTTTATTAATGAATATGACGAATTAGGTCATTTATCGGAGAGTGACAAACCAGAAAAAGCCTATTTCTTACCGCATCATCCAATTTTAAAAGAGCAAAGCGAGTCCACAAAGTGTCGCGTGGTATTTGATGCCTCAGCGAAGACTAATTCTGGTTATTCGCTCAATGGTGGGTCCCACGGTGCAAGACGACATCTTCTCTATTCTAATAAGATTTCGTCAACACGCTTTCATATTCACAGGAGATTTAGAGAAGATGTATAGACAAGTAGTCGTGGAACCAACACAGAGGCACCTTCAAATAATTTTATGGCGTAATAAGAAGAAGCCGAGCGCACGAGGTACTTGGCGCTTAATACCCTGACGTACGGTACGTCATCGGCAAGCTACCTCAGCACTAGGTGTCTCGCTCAATTAGGTCATGAAAGCACCGATCCTTTGGTGAAAGAAATAATATTACACGATTTTTACATAGACGACTAAATAACAGGCTTAAATGATGAGAAAAAATTAATAAATTTACACCAAAGGATCGACGAGACTTTAAGTTCTGCTCATCTTAATTTAAGAAAATTAAAAAGCAACTCAAAGGAGTTTCTCCGCAGTGAAGAAAGAATAATAAACGCGGAAGAAAGCAATTGTCAGCAAGATAATTTGAAAATATCCAATCAAAGTAACACTTTAGGTGTTGAATGGAATCCTAATGAGGATAACATTTTAATCAAATGTTCGAAATTGCAGTTGATAGATAACCATGTTAAGTACACTAAAAGGGCTGTCCTATCTGTAGTGTCAAGCATTTTTGATCCTTTAGGGCTGTTGAGTGTATGTGTTATTTTATGTAAAATCTTCTTGCAATCACTCTGGTCACAGAAATTGGACTGGGACGAGGAAATTCCCCAGGCGCCTGACTGTATCTGGACTAGGTTTATAAATAACATAGGTTATTTAAAGAAAATAAGTATTCCGCGTCATGCAAGTTGTAGCAATGCGGTAACAATCGAAATCCATGCATTTTCGGATGCCTCGTTAAAGGCATATGCTGGATGTGTTTATTCGCGATCAATGGATGAGTTAGGTAATTACACAGTACGACTTTTATGCGCTAAGTCGAAGGTCGCACCTTTAAAGGCACCTTCACGCTTATGTGAAAAGGCTGTACAAGCTTTACGATGCAATATTAAGAATAGGTACTTTTGGTCAGATAGTAAAATAGTATTGGGATGGCTGTGCATTCCGACAAACAAGTTATGCACGTTTGTATCGCACCGAGTCGCGGAGATTAATGACAAATGTTCAAACGCCATGTGGATGTATGTCCCCTTAGCGCAGAACCCAGCCGACCTGGCTTCGCGCGGAGTATACCCGGGTGAAGTACAGTCGTTGTCACTGTGGTGGGAGGGACCTGCATTCCTGCAGGATAACGAAAGCCAATGGCCTGAACAGCGCGGCGCGGTACAAGCGAGCTTACCTGAGTTGCGTGCACACACTGTAAGCATTGATAAATAGATATCGCCAATAATCGACATGTCAAGGTATTCATCATCATCATCATCATCATTACAGCCTTTTACAAGTCCACTGCTGAACATAGGCCTCCCCCAAGTAATGCCACAAAGCACGGTCTTGAGCCACCTGCATCCATCGACTTCCTGCATGTCTTACCAGGTCGTCACTCCATCTAGTGGGGGGTCGCCCTACACTACGCCTACCGGTACGAGGCTGCCACTCGAGAACCTTTCTTCCCCATCGGTTATCGGTTCTTCGAGCTATATGGCCGGCCCATTGCCACTTCAGCTTACTAATCCGTTGGGCTATGTCGGTCACTCTGGTTTTACTGCGGATATCCTCATTTCTGAGTCTATCACGCAGAGAAACTCCGAGCATAGCCCTCTCCATAGCTCGCTGAGCGACCTTAAGCGTCCTCATACGGCCAGCAGTGAAGGACCACAAGGTATTCTAGTTTTCTTAAATTACGTCGCATATTTGCATATGTGTGTCGTTTTATCAATGTACTTACTTACTTACTTACTTATCGTCACGCACAATCCCTAACGGGGTAGCCAGAGAGAACAGATCGCCAAGTGTCACGATCCTTACATACCTCTTTCGCTTCTTTCAGGTTCATTAACTTCTTCATACATGCACGTCTAGGTATCCGAGTACTCTTGACCCTCCCCTCTTCGAGCAATTTGCTCACATGGTCTTCGAAAGTTAGTCTCGGTCTACCTCGACACCTTTTAATATTTACTTTCGCTCTATATATTTTCTTCACCATTCGGTCTTCACTCATTCGTTCAACGTGTCCAAACCATTGGAGTACGCCCCTATCAATTTTTGTGATAAGGTCATTTTTCAATCCTGCCATATTGCGAATCTCTTCGTTTCGCTTTCGGTCGCCTATGGTAACGCCACACATTTTACGAAGAGATCGCATCTCCACTGCATTCAACTTGCTTTTATGCTTCTTCTGGCATACCCAGGTTTCGCTGCCATATAACAAAGTCGGTACCAACACTGCGTTATGTATTGTAAGGCGTGCACTCTTCACCACGCCTTGCCTTTTTATTAATGCATTCAGGGCACCATTGACTTTGTTTCCGGCAGCGACACGCCTATCCACATCTAAATCACATCTTCCATCCCGGCTGAAAGCACTCCCCAAGTATACAATTTCATTTACCTGTTCTAGACATTCCTGATTTACCCATATTTCACATTTCGTTCTCTCTTCGTCCTTTTCAAATACCAGAACCTTAGTTTTATTAGCATTCAAACGGAGACCTTTAATTTCACATTCCTCTTTCATACACGTGACTAATGCCTGCAGTTCTGCTTCTGATGGTGCAATAAGCACTGCATCATCAGCATACAGCAGACAATTAACTTTTATGTCACCCAATTTCACACCCAAACAGCTATCTTTCAGCTTCTGTAAACAGCTGTCGAGATACAGTATGAACAGCCAGGAAGACATGACACAACCCTGTTTTACGCCCGCTTGGACGCTAAACATGGGTGACAGGTCATGCCCTACCCGCACACAGGCTTTACAGTCATAGTAAAGTGACTGCACAGCCCTTAACAATCGACCATCCACACCATATCCCGGCAACAGTTCCCACATTTTCTTCCTTATAACCTTATCAAATGCTTTCTCCAGATCCACAAAAGCACAGAAAATCCTCTGGTTAACACTCAGAAGCTTCTCCGTGATCATGCGGAGAGAAAACATTTGATCCGTGCATCCTCTTCCAGGTCTAAATCCGCATTGTGCCTCCCATAAGAATCTTTCCGATTTCTCTTGCATCCTGCGTGTCAAAACCTTCGAATAAACTTTACTTGCTAAACTGGTCAAGCTGATCGCCCGATAGCTCCCGCAGTCAAAATGTGAACCTTTACCTTTATATAAAGGCACAATGACCGCGGATCGCCAATCATCCGGGACATCTCCCGTCCGTCAGCACAAATTGCACAGCAGATGAAAGCTGTCCCAGACGCGAGGCCCACCGTACTTGACCATTTCAGCAGTAACTCTGTCTAGTCCCGCAGCCTTACCACATTTCAAACTTCGAATCGCACGTTCAATCTCTTTCATGCTGATGACCTCAGTGTCATCGAGGTCCGTGTCTGGCGTGCCAGTCACGGCGTCACCCCCGTATCCTTCACTAAGATCATGACACGCATACAATTCTCTATAAAATTCACTCCATCGCTGCATGACGTCCGATTTTTCTGAGAGGACGTCATTGGTTCTCGAAAGCACTTTGTTCGTTCTTAAAGCTGTCGCACCACTCCGGGACCTTCCAACCTCTTTCCAGAAGAGTTTGGAGTTTTCCCTAAAGTTGTGCGACAACCTCTCGTCCGCTTCTATTCTACACCTTTCACGTACTTCCTCAATCAATGTTTTCGCATGAACTTTCTGCAGCTTATATCTTTCTTTCATCTTCTCTCTCATATGCTCATCGTTACTAGAGGCTAAGTAGTCTAACCATGCTTTTTTCTTCTTTTTTACAGCTTCTTTCACTTCGTCATTCCACCATGCATCTCTTCTTTTACTACTACCTCTTTTTGTCGTACCACATACTTCTTCCGCTGCACTTACCATTCCATCCCTAAGGTTCTGCCATATTCTCTCCACACATTCTTTCCTGCCATCGATGGTGTCAAGCTTTTCGGCTACCCTCGTGTGATATTTGTCCCTAGTATCCGCTTCCTGAAGCTTCCAGCTTCGGATGCGACAGACCGACTGTGGTTCTGTTACTGCCGTCCGGTGGCGCCAACCCGCGAACAAACCCCTAAATCTAGTAATTACTAGATAATGATCCGTTCCCAGGTCAGCACCCCTGAACACTCGTGTATCCATCACCTGTTTTCGCAGTCGGTCATCCACCAGGAACAAATCAATCATACTTCTCTCATTCTTTCTTTCTCTAGTGTACATATGGATCTTCCTGTGATTAAACATAGTGTTTGTCACAAGAAGACCCTTTTCCTTGCATACAGCCAGTATAAGCTTGCCAGCATCATTAACCCTTTTATCTCCAAACTTTCCAAGCACCGACTCGTATCCTGGTCGAGCGATGCCTACCCATCCATTCAAATCACCACATACAACAGTTCTTTCGTTTCCCTTAACCAAATCTAGAACTTCTCTTACATTCTCCCAAAACTCCTCCAGCTCAGCCCTGGACGACGAAGCTACCGGCGCATAAACAGCCAAAAGGAATAACTTCGTCAGTCCCATTTTGAAGCGAACCCAGAGAAGTCTTGAGTTCACAACCTTGTATTCAGTCATAAGATCGACCAACCGGGACGACAACAGCACTCCCACTCCTTGGCAGGCGTTCTCGCTTTCCGGGACTCCGGACCATATAGCTAACGTCCCGCCAGGGAGCTCTTCAATACCACTGCCTTTCCGTTTGGTCTCCGACATACACACGACATCTAATTCTCTTTCTTTCATTATTTCGATCAACTCATTCGTCTTATCTCTCATGCCTCCTCTAACATTCCACGTGCCAACTCTGCACTCCGTCCTCCACCTTCCGCCGTGTCGGGCTGTGCGTGACGGGTGGCGGTCCCCATCGCCGCTTTGCGCGCTGCATTCCACACCAACGGAGACGAGCTGGTGTGCGTCGCCTTGGGGGGACGCCCTAACCCTCGTTCGCATGGGTGCGCAGCTGTGTAGGTGTGTTTTATCAATGTATTGGTGCATAAGCAAAGGTATGAGTCGAGTTTGCTAACAGTGAACGAGCTTGAACAGGCGGAGCTCCAAGCTGGCTTATTTATCACAATGTGAAAGCTTTGCTGATTTTAAGAGCAACCCAAGTTCTATACCTGGTTCAAGTAAATTAAATCCTTACCAAGACGAGTCAGGATTAATACGTGTAGGTGGTCGATTAGATAACTCGAAATTTGTGTACGACAAAAAGCATCCTATAATTCTGGATACAAAGCATCATTTTACTAAATTGATATTTAGGTATTTTCATTTGAAGTTGATGCATGCATCACCGCAGCTTCTTCCTTCAGCTATTCGTGAACATTATTGGCCTTTGAATGGCAGAGTACTGGCGAGACGTACTTATGGTGAATGTACACGCTGTAAGAGGATGAAAGGAGAAATTGCGCAACAAATAATGGGCTATTTACCAGCACAACGGGTCACACCTGGATATGTTTTTGAGATCGTGGGAACTGATTTCGCAGGTCCTTTTTACACTGTTGACAGGAAAGGTCGCGGCGCAAGACTGTCAAAGAGTTACCTGTGTGTCACAATAGATTTTAAGATTAAGGCCGTACATCTTGAGGCTGTCAGTTCTTTGAGTACTGAAGATTTTATTTTAGCATTGCGTCGCTTTATGGCTAGTAGAGGGCCCCTCTAGAGATATTTTGCGACAATGGGAAAAATTTCGTTGGCGCTAACCGCGAGTTAGGTGAGTTTCTCACTGCCGCTTCTAACTCTGTGTCAGCGTCATTTGTAGAAGATAAGATTAAGTTTAATTTTGCACCCCCGTATGCTCCAAACTTTGGAGGCTTATATGAAGCAGCTGTCAGGTCTGCAAAATACCACATGAAAAGGGTGATAGGTAATACGCATTTAACCTTTGAAGAGCTAGCAACCCTGTTCGCACAGATTGAGGCTATACTTAATTCTAGGCCCCTATGTCCTATGTCCTCATCTCCGCACGACCTAGTTCCCCTCACCCCCGGGCATTTCCTCATAGGAAGACCGCTCATTTCATTACCGGCACCAGACCTGCAAGAAGTGAACCCTAACCGGCTTCAAAGATATGCGAAAATCGAGCAGGCAAGGCAACATTTTTGGTCAAGATGGAGCCAGGAATATATCTGCGAGTTGCAGCAGCGCACCCGTTGGCAGCGACGCCGCCCCGACATTCAACCCGGTCAGATGGTTCTGATAAAGGACGAGGCGACACCACCGCTCAAGTGGCCACTAGGACGGATTCAAGCAGTGCATCCTGGCACCGATGGCGCATGTCGAGTTGCGGACATACTTACAACGAAGGGCACGATTCGTCGAGCAATCAACCGAATCTGTCCATTCCTGGATGTACTTGTGAGGTACTCTTGCACTGCATAATCAATAAGTGTGTAAATAGAGTTGAGTGTAGAGAAGTGTAAAAATATTTATGTAAGTGTAAGGAGGATTATTGCATACATTGAAAGGTGAGTAATTATTAAATATCAAACAGTATTTTACATTATTTTGGATATATCGGTTGATGAGGATATTGGAATAGGGGGTGAGGCCTCGTCCTTTCGAACGAAGATACGGCAGTTTTTTGTCCAAACAAATTTATAATTTATCTCCTTGGCTTTTTGTTTGCATGTATTTAAAAGAATTTTATTTTCTTTTGTAAGGTGCTCATTGATATAAACTCTGTTAGTCTCATCACCCATTCCCAAATCCTTAGCATTCAGAGTATGATACTTGCGACCCGCTGCTATAAGTTTGTCTTTGACGGCACGTTGTCTTAGACGCACAACAATGGGGCGTGCGCGGGCAGCACTCACAGCGCGCCGAGGTTGGACCCGGTGTGCGAAATCGATATCAGTCTGCTGAATAGGTGCCCCAATATGCTGCGAGAGTTTCAATCCTATTTGTTTAGTATCTTCGGCCTTATTCTCAGGAATCCCTGTTATCTCTATATTCTGCATTCGTGGACACTGTTGTTGTCTCAAGTTTTCGTCTTCCAATGCTTTAATCCTTGCAGCTTGTGCAGTAACACTATTTTTTAGACTTTTATTTTCTTCTCTGTTGGGTGTACTCCTCAGGTAAGCTCTTTCCCGACCAGGATCGCAGGATCGTCAATGAAGAAGACCAGGATAGTACTAATAACTTGATTTAATAACTATATTTACAATGTCGTATATGACAAATAAGGATATAAGAAACATGTGTTGCCGCTACGGTTGTACGGTGCAGTCTGAGCAATTGTCAGCAAGATAATTTGAAAATATCCAATCAAAGTAACACTTTAGGTGTTGAATGGAATCCTAATGAGGATAACATTTTAATCAAATGTTCGAAATTGCAGTTGATAGATAACCATGTTAAGTACACTAAAAGGGCTGTCCTATCTGTAGTGTTTTTACATAATTTATTTATTTAAATTACATAAATATTTTTACACTTCTCTACACTCAACTCTATTTACACACTTATTGATTATGCAGTGCAAGAGTACCTCACAAGTACATATATCCTTTCCATTTGAACTACACTCCTATTTTAAACCGAAGCAAATTCTCGTAGTGCCACATTTAAATGCTATTAAAAACTACGGCATAACTTATAGTTATACATTGACCATTAAGGTTTGCGAATATTTATCTATATTAATTAATAACTTTGGCTTAAAAATAATAGTTTATTTTTCCTTTAAATATTTAACATTTTATAGTACGTTTATCGATTTCACCACTGAGTGTACGTTTATCGATTTCACCACTACTACCCTGTCAGAAATGGATGAGAATAGTAAAAATAGTAACAACCTTACATTGCTTTATCAAAACGTTAGAGGGCTACAAACAAAGACTAATACGTTTTATAATAATCTGTTACTGTCTGAGATCGATGTAGTTATGATTTCTGAAACACGGTTATGTGATGGTATTTTGGACGCAGAACTAAGTGATGATAATTATAAAATTTTTCGTAGAGATCGAGGATCATTAGGAGGTGGTGTAATGTTACTTTGTAAATCAAAACTACACGCGCGCATGAGACCAGAATGGAATAATACCGATCTGGAATGCATTTGGATTACCATTCCAGGAAGTAACATAGGCTCTTCATATGACATACACATTTTCGTAGTTTATATACCACCTAATCATCAAATATCTTCACGCATAAAGGATCTCATTAACACACTGTTAGCTGTTATGTGATAAATACCCAAATGACTATATAATTGTTTCAGGAGATTTTAATTTACCATGTATTGATTGGACTTCTGGAGACCCAGTTGTACGTAGGAAAGGATCAGTCGAAGTTCAAACTGCAGCATCTGATCTTATATCTTGTTGTTCTTTCATAGGCCTTTTTCAATACAATACACTCTTGAACAGTAGCAAGAACACTCTAGACTTAATCTTTTCATCTTTCCCGATAAAAGTTCAAAAATCTGAATTTGTGCTTGTTATAGAAGATGCATATCATCCAGCTCTGTACATATCTGCGACGGACGTCTTAATACCTTCACGTAAGCCTTCTTTTAGGACTAAATATCAATTTAAGCGAGCAGACTACCGTAGTATGAATGATTTACTTTTGAAACAAGACTGGGCTTTTATCACAAGGGAAACAGTTTTAGATCGTGTTACTGATAAATTTTACAATATAATAAATGAATTAATTGAAAAATTCGTTCCTAAAATCCGATGTAGTGGTAATTATTCTTATCCAATATGGTACAGCAGAGCACTAATTAACCTTATAAAAGAAAAGAGTAAATTGCACTCTAGTTGGAAGAAGCATAAAAATCTGATTGATTACGCAGACTTTTTGGAGCTGAGAAAACGACAAAAGATACTACAGTAACAATGTTATAAACTGTACCTATCACGCACCCAAGAGAATATTAAACATAACTCCAAAGCTTTCTGGAATTATGTAAAGTCTAAGCGTAAAAACCATTCTGATTAGCCTCAAGTAATGACATACGGAGACACCAAAGTGAATAACCCAATAGCAATCTGCTCGTCATTTAACGATTTTTTTAAAAGTAATTTTACTAAAACTATTGACAATAATTTGACTATACGATCTGATAATTTAAAGTTATATGTAATCCAAGATATTGAAATAAATCCAGAGAAAGTTAAGAATTAAATTTGTAAGCTTGATATTACGAAAGGTGCCGGTAGCGATAAATTGCCTCCTGTATTATTTGTAAAATGTGCAAAATCCTTGTCTGTTCCTATAGCACTATTATTCAATAAGTGTCTTCGCGATGGCTACTTTCCAAGTATTTGGAAGGAAGCCCATGTTGTACCTATACACAAGAAAGGGCTGAAGACAATAATCGAGAATTACCGGCCAATATCAATACTCAATGTGTTAAGTTGCTAGAAAGAATCATTCATATGCACATATACCCCATCATATTACCTTCAATACCCCCAGAACAACATGGCTTTGTGAAAGGGCGCTCTACAGCAACTAACTTGGGCACATTTATTGATTATACTACCTCAAATATGGATGGAGGATCGCAAGTAGATGTCATTTACACTGACTTTGAGAAAGCCTTTGATCGCATAGATCACATCATATTACTACGTAAGCTTTTTGAGCTGGGCATACGAGGTAACCTTTTCATGTGGATGGAATCATATCTGTGGAAACGATCTCAGGCAGTAGTCTTAGGAGGGTTCCGTTCTGACTTCGTGGAAATAACATCCGGAGTTCCACATGGTTCTATTTTGGGTCCTCTACTGTACGTGTGCTATCTATATGATGTGGGCAAGTGTTTCCATAATGCTAAGTTTCTGACGTACGCTCATAACACAAAAATATATATGAAAATCACTGAATTTGTAGATTGCATGAAACTTCAAGATGATCTTGTGCGACTTGGTAACTATTATGTAGTAAATCGTATAGGAGTTAATGTCAGCAAGTGTCTTTGCGTTTCTTTCACAAGGAAAAGAGAACCTACAAGTTTCAACTACCAAATAAATCACCTTAATATAACTAAGAAAGAATTAGTGAAGGATCTGGGGATATTACTGGATTGCAAGTTAAGCTTCTCAGAACATATTGAAACAATAACGCACACTCGGCCTTCAAAAGCCTTGGCTTCATCCTACGCGTATGCAGGCCCTTTACTGATATTAACTGTATTAAATTACTTCATCATATGTTAGAAGCATCCTTGAATATTGCAGTACTGTATGGAACCCGCATTACACTGTTCATATAAATAACTTAGAACAAATTCAGCACAAATTCCTGAGACATTTAAAGTATAGAAATTTTATTTACACTAATAACTATGAAGAGTCTTGTAGATATTTCAATATAATAAGCCTTGAGGATGGACGTACTCTAACGGACATGGCATTTTTGCATGGTTTATGTAATGGAAGTATTGACTGTGTAACTTTAGCTGATAGAGTTCTCTGTTTTTGTACTCCGAAACGTAGAACGACACATACACCTTTGTTTGCGGTTGTTAAGACAAAGACAAACTATGCACAAAACTCTCTGGTGAATCGTTTACAAAAAGTTTATAATAAAAGATTCCACTCAGTTTATATTTTTTTTTTTTAGTAAGGGTAAGTTTAAGAAGGATGTCTTGAAACTTCTGAAGTAGTGAGTTAAGGTAACTCATTAACTCATACACACACACACACACACACGCACGCACGCACGCACGCACACGCACACGCACACGCACACGCACACACGCACGCACGCACGCATGCACGCACGCACACGCACACGCACACACGCACGCACGCACGCATGCACGCACGCACACGCACACGTACACACACACACACACACACACACACACACACACACACATATGCCCGCGTGCGAGGGAGGTGCATACGAGCATTATGTATGTTGAAAATCTTTTAATTTTCTTGTAATGTTTTCTAGATGTTTAAAAATATGTATTTTTAGTCCCAATTACTTTGTCTTCAACATGTCCTTTATAAATTGAAAATACTATTTAAATAATGTAAATCCGTTTTTGGCTATAATTTAAAATCATAAGATGTACGTACGATGTAACAAAGAGCTGTGGATTTTGTTTGAAATAAAATAAAATAAAAATAAAAATAAAATAAAATAACCTTCGAGCTCTTATGACAAACAAGCAATGACACACGAGTTAACAGTTCACATGATGGTAACTGAACCTGCTACGAAAGGTTGAACAGAAATATTGCGAATAAAAGTTTTTTAATGAAACACTGGCCAGTTACAACTTATTTTTAAAATACGACATGACAAGTAAAATTCGAATTTCCTATTTCAAATTTTCCTGCACTTTTTCCGAACTGAATTGAAATATCGCATTTCATTGAAAAACTGTTCTCCTTCGGGAACATTTTCGCGCGACTTTATTTCTTTCTCAAACCTAAAATTAGACGACACATTTGATAGAATTTAAATGCCCTTTATGAATAAAAGCTCTTTTAAGGGTCTAAGGGTATTCAACTGTACCGCTGTTATAACAATTTTATTACCGTCGATTAACTTTGAGAGATGGAAAAAGAAGTGGTCACGCTTTGACTGCTGTTACGGAAGGAAAAGTACTAGCAGTGACAAATTTAATTGATGAGAATAAGCGAATTGCGTTTTAAAGGATTTTCATTCTTGTTATCCTTTACACAATGCAGATAGATTAATTGTTAATTCTTTTTATTTATTTTTTATTTTCTGATATTTGTTTTTATGTTTAATTAAATTTATAATGACATTTGTTACCTGGTACCACAGAGGCATTCTTTGATTTCTTTCTTTTTTAGTTTATTAGTATGCCAAAGGCATATAAACCCATACTGCCTAGTCTGACATGTATAATTTCTTGTTACAATTTATTGGTGTCAGACAGCAAGTTTTTGGGAAGTTTTACTACTAAACTGATATTTTTATTTAGTTAAGTTGTTGTATTGTGATATGCTTTCTCTTTCATGCTGCTGGATGTTATAATAGTGTAGGTACCCACTGATCTTGCATTTTTATTTATATTTTATTTTTAAATGTAATATAAGTAGTATAAATTGATTTGTATATTTTAATATAGCATTTTTGTTATCCTCAAACATTTGTAACGACAGTGATTTGTTTCTGACGTTGTCTTCAGATGATGAGACACTTAGTGACGTTAGTTATCACAGTACAACTGCTTCTCATTCACTCAATATTACCTTAAATTCTTTTTTCTAAGACTGTGTCAATAACTTCAATGCTATTCCTATTAACGCTCAAAGCATTACGGCTCATTATCCTGACATGCTTGCGTCATTTGAATCCCAAAATATTCACGCTATTTTAGTTTCATAATCTTGGATAAAACCCTGTCTGTCTTCTACTTCTTACTCTTTGCCCGGGTTTCATCTAATTAGAAATGATCGCACTAATAGGGGTGGCGGGGGCGTGGCGATCTATCTTAGATCCTACTTTCTATTTAAAATTGTTAGTTCGTCATGTCAACCACCCCCAGTAGTTTCTGCTGAGCATTTGCTGGTTGAGGTCTCCCTGTCTCGAAATAAAATCCTTCTTGGAGTATTCTACAGTCCCTCTCTTTCTGTAAACTATTTTACTTCTATTGAATCTCTTTTGGAATCATTAGTTCCTACGTATAGTCATACTATTTTGACGGGAGACTTTAACACTCGTTTGCTTAAAGGCGACAATCGGGCTATGAAACTTAAGTTTATAATTGAAGCGTGTAATATGCAAATCCTACCCCTTACTCTACTCATAACTTTTCTAACTGTACTCCTTCCCTTCTTGACTTAATTATAGTTTCATCTTCAACACTAGTTTTCAAGCACGGAGAGTGTCCTGCTGATGCATTCTCTCATCACGATTTAATTTTCCTTTCGTATAAACTACGCCCTCCTAAAATCAAACCTAACTTAAATCTGCGACGTAATTTTGGAGGAATGGATATTGACCTACTTTGTGAAGATGTGCATAACATTGACTGGTCAGTGATTGAGAGAGCAACGTGTATTGATGATAAAGTTGAACTTTTCTGTTCCCTACTTACTCAGCTATATGACATTCACGCGCCAATGCATTACGTGAAACTCAAACATTTACCTGCTCCATGGCTCTTTGATGATCTAAAAAGACATCTTGAAGAAAAATGTGGCATTGTCAAAGCTTAAGAGAAATAAAACAGAGGAAAACCAAAGAAAATACGCCAAAATCAGGAATCGCTGCAATACATTATTTAGAGATGCACAACGACGCCATATACATACATCAGTCGAGAACGGCGACTCATCTAGGGTGTGGAGGTTTTTTAAAACAGTTGGAGTTGGAAGAACATCCCTAAATGCCTTACCGCCTTGTGTTGATGTTGAACTATTAAATCAATATTTTTCTAATCCTTCTAATTCTTTTGATAGTAAACGGAAACTGCAAACACTTCGTGCTCTTTCTGTAACTCCGACTCCTAATTTTCCTCCGTTCGTTTTTAGTCAGTTTACTGTATGTGATGTTAAGAAGATCACATTATCCATCTCCTCAAATGCTGTCGGTAGCGACAACATTAGCCTAATATGATTATAATATGAATAATCATATATTAATATGATTATTTCTCTCCTTGATGTATCGCTCCTATTTTACCTACTTACTTAATGCACGTGTCTCTTCGTCTAAATTCCCTCAAGCCTGGAAGAGTGCACATGTTATACCCCTTCCGAAGAGATCCAATCCTGTCAACCTTTCTGATTTCCGATACTGTTGATTTCGATATACTGTTGAGTCTATTGTGTTCGCTTAACATATCTCCATCAGTAATTGACTTGTTTCAAATTTATCTCAGTGGCCGTCGGCAGTGTATTCGTGTTGATGAAACTCACTCATCTTGGTGTGATATTACTGCAGGCGTGCCGCAGGGTGGCGTGTTTTCACCTTTACTCTTTTTCATTTTCATTAATTTAATCACTCATAAAATATCTTCTCTTTACCACATGTATGCGGATTATGTTCAGATTTACACCCAGTCAACTCTTGAGAATTTGCCTAATGCAATCTCTACATTGAATAACGACTTAAATATTATTCATGAGTGGAGTAAATATACGGCCTAAATGTCAATCCCAAAAAATCACAGGCCATTATTATTGGTAGCCGGAGCTTTATCTCAAGAATTGACTGGTTCTCCGTACCACCCTTACTTTGACAATGTCAAAAATTATGGTATTTATTTCGATAACTCCTTAAATTGGATACGCCAACTGAATGAGGTAAGTAAGAAAACCTTTTTCTTCCCTTTCCTACAAAAGTTATGCTCGAAGTCTCTTCTCCTTCCGATTCTCGACTATGCTGACGCAAGCTATGTAGACATAACCGAGGACCAGCTAAATAAACTTTAGAGACTTCAAAACATCATATTTGGATTGCGCAAATTTGACCATATTTCCCAATTTCGCTTACGTCTCAAGTGGTTACCTATCCGACTTCACCGGAATATGCATATTCTTTCAATTCTGTCTGCTTAGCTCGTTTGAGTTGATGTTCTCAGGTGAGAACCGCCCAGGTACGCGGGTGTATGGTGTGTACGCGGTGTGTACTGGTCGTGCCCGCATACGGGTGCGACGCGCCCCATCAGTTATTCTATTGGAGCCTGTCCCATTTGATGTGGGTATGGTATAATTGTGTGATGTGCCCGCGATGTGTGGGTTCACGGGCTTTAGCGGTCGTGGTTCTACAAGTACATTATGCGGTCTATGGAGAGTCGGCGCGACGTCTGACAAAGGGACATAGTTGGCTGCGTTAGCGTTTGTGGGTTTAGATTGATTTCGGCATTAGTGCTGTGACATCTCCTTGAAGTATTCGCAGATTGAGGGAATTTGATAAATAAATCTATAACGATATCTTATATAAAATAATGATATTTTATAATACTATAATAACTAAAAATTTGACGAACATAAACATTAAATAATACAGGTTTTCACATTTTTCTTATACAATTTTGCTCATATCTTCTAAACTAATTTATCGATTTTCGTGGGTGGTGTGGTGCTTCCCTCCCCCAACTCTCTCCCGTACCGCAGTCTTCTACTCCTCCCTATCTAAAGGAGAAGTTTAATTTTGTAGGACTTCCAGGAGAACCTCTACGCTCTTCAGGAAAACTCATTTTAAGGGTTCCAACTCACAATACTTAATTTTTTAATAAATCTTTTACTGTCCAGTCTGTCAAGCTCTGGAATGACCTACCGTTGCGTATACGTGAAGCACAAAGTATTGTTATATATATATATATATATATATATATATATATATATATATATATATATATATATATATATATATATGTATGTATTGTTTATTATGTATATTATTATTTCTTTTATCCTCTCTATTTGATTATTGCTGCACCGCCTCCATAATGTCTATCTCTGTTTAGCCTAATGGTTGACTGGGAGAGAATGCCCTATGGCATTAAGTCCGCCATATGTACTTTTTTGTGCATGAAAGTATAAATATATATATATACATATATATATATATATATATATATATATATATATATATATATATATATATATATATATATATATATATATATATATATATATATATATATATATATATATATATATATATATAAATATATATATATGTGTGTGTGTAAATTGTGTAAGTGTGTGTATATATTTATATATGTGTTTTTGATATGATTGTGAATGCAATGAAACGACCGCTGTCTTGAAACACTCGTTTATTACTGGTTGGATGACCGTACTGCACACGTATATGTCATTCCTCCCCACTTAATTTTGGAACCTGGTAACACGGTTTCTAAATTAAATACAGTATTTTTTTTTTTTTCATAAACTTAGCAACTAATAATAACTATTAACAATAATTAGCAAACTTGATCTCTGCATAACTATAATTAACAATCGCTACTTAAAAATACTTTTTATAATCCACCCTTGGTCTTGTACGTTTCGGGCGTGTGGCTAAAAGTGGCAATGTTGGCGGTACATGGGAATCGCCAATTGTGGACGGCACAGCCTCCGTTTCTGCCATAGGCCTTTCTACGGAGGCAATGTTGTCCTTTTCATACTCCCTAGTCTCACAGTCACTTACTTCTTCTGCCTCACCGTGGTCAGATGAACCAAGATTCGGCGCTCCAGTATTCGAGGGCGATTGCAGCTCACCCGTCTGCATATTCGTAGCCTGCTCCATACTTTGCTCCGTATTACTTATACCCGGAAACATAGGCTGTTGCGCGGGAGAGTGTGCATTTACAGTAGCCGGCGACGTGGAGGGGCAACGAGTCTCCTCAGCAGCGACAATATCGTCGCGACTACTGTCTGAACCCGTATATCTAATAATTTGATCCACATGTCTAATACACCAAACCTCCATGTCCCTAATATGAATTCTATACATTTTATTTCCTATTTTTTCCTTTATTCTACCTAACTGCCAAGATTCTTTTCGTGCACTGTACCATCGGGTCCAAACGATATCGCCGATTTCAAAAGATCTTTTCCCGGCTGCCGTAAGTGAATTAGAATTATGATTTTTTAAGGGTAAAATCAAATCGAGACGCGACCGCAAATTTCTGCCGAACATTAACTTTGCCGGCGTTTCACCCGTGGTACAATGCACGGTATTTCTATAGTTAAATAGGTACCCTAATAACATGTCGTGAACTTTGTGCAAAGGTAAATTGTCAATTAATATACATTTTAACATTTTTTTACATGTTCTTACTGAATTCTCAGCTTGACCGTTACTTGGCGGATGGTAAATGGGTGACGTCATGTATTTTATGCCATTCGATGAACAAAATGTCTGAAACTCGAGTGAATTAATTTTTACATCGTTGTCGGACACTAAAACATTTGGTATTCCAAAATTAGAGAAAACGCCTTTTAATTTTGTTATTAAAGCATTAGATGAGGTTCCGTTATGCATGTATAGACATTCTATCCATTTACTGTAGGAGTCGACGATTACCAGATATACCCTCTGCCCTACAGTCATGTAATCAATGTGCACTCGTTGCCATGGCGCGGTGGAGGGAGGCCAGGGCGCGGGGGGGTCGCGCGGCGGGGCGGCCCGCACGCTTGCGCACGTCGCACATGATCCGATCCAGCGTTCGATGTCCCGGTCAATACCGGGCCACCACATTCTACTTCTAGCGTTACATTTAGTTTTGGTTATTCCTAAATGAGAATCATGAAGCTCGCGTAACATTCTATCTCTCAACCCGAGTGGTATAACAATCCTATGTCCCCTAAAAAGACAACCATTCTCATATTGTAAATCGGACTTGCAGTGAAAATAAGGTAAAATAGATTTACATTTTAATTTACGCGGCCACCCGTGTTGCATGTACCTAAGCACGGTTTTAATCGTCCTATCTCGCTCCGTCGTCTGCGCAACGTCGCGGGCCGAAGTGGCCGGCGATGACGCATCGAGAAACCTAACTGCATAATGAGTGTCTATATCGTTTGTATCTATATCGTTCGACGACTCGTTGACGCATTTTACAAGAGCGCGTGAGAAGTAATCGGCCACAATATTATTTCCGCTCGAGACATATTGTACGACATAGTTATAAGCGGACAATATAACTGAGTATCGCTGCAGTCTTAGCGCAGTAGTAACAGGAATACCTGTTTTAGGATTAAAAATTGATACCAATGGTCTGTGGTCGGTTTTCAGGATAAAAGGATCTTCGCGACCGTACAAATATTGATGAAAGCGTCGGACCCCAAAGATAATGGCCGTCGCTTCCTTCTGTATCTGGCTATAGTTTCTTTCACTGCTCGTAAGTGAGCGAGATGCATACGCTAGCGGGCGTTCGATGCCGTCCTCCGCCCTTTGTGAGAGTACGGCGCCTAGACCGGTCGGGCCGGCGTCCACCGCCAGCACTAGCTGCGCCGCTGGCTCGAAATGAGCCAACACGCGTTCTGACGCCAGTTCGCGCCGTATCGCTGCGACGCTTTGTCGCTGCCGTTTTCCCCATTCCCATTTTGCATCTTTACGTAATAGCTCATGTAGAGGACTCAGTACAGAAGAGGCGTTTGGAATAAAATTTCTATAGTAGTTGACTACTCCTAGAAATCTTTTAACTTCGGTGACGTTATTTGGTTCCGGTGCACTAAGAATGGCTTGTACTTTATCCGGACAAGTCCTTAATCCCGTTTTACTAATCACGTAACCCAAATACCTGACGCTTTCTCTGAAAAATTGACATTTGTCTTTTTGTAAACGTAGGCCTGCCTTACATAGTCTATCTAGGACTTTACTTAGCCGCTGCATGTGGGAATTTCTATCGGGGCCCGTGACACAAATGTCATCAAGCCATATGCTTACCCCGTCTATTCCTGATAAAAGTGTCTCCATGCTCCGTTGAAAAATGGCTGGACCACTAGAAAGGCCGTACACTAACCTAGTGTATTTAAAAAGTCCTTTATGCGTATTAATTGCCGTGAGCTCCTGAGACGCGTCATCCAGGACGAACTGGTTGTAAGCGTTTTTTAAATCAATTTTACTATAGTGCTCACCCCCTCCAATTTTGGCAAAAACCTCTTCAATTCGAGGCAGGGGATATTTTTCTATTAAGAGATCCTTATTTAATGTAATAGAAAAATCACCTGCGATTTTAACTTGGCCATTATCTTTTAAAACTGGCACAATGGGGGTGGCGTATTGAGAATAATTAATAGGAACAAGGATACCCAAGTGCACTAATCGGTTTAGCTCTTGTTCGACTTTATCTCTGAGGGCAAAGGGTACAGTACGCGGCTTAAAAAACTTAGGCACAGCATTCGCCTTCAACTGCAAACTGACTTTAAAGTTATTAAATGCGCCCAACTCGTCACGCCACAACGCCGAATATTTATTTAATAACTCATGCAATTCGGAATCATTTCTTATGTAATTTAATTTGGTAGTAATCACAAAATTAAAGGCGCTCATGAAATCCCTACCTAGTATAGGCGGTCCCCCATTTTTGACAACAAAATATTTAATCAATTTTGTACTGTTATTGTAACTAGTTTCTACAGTAATATAACCTAATGGATCAATCTTGTGTCCGTTATATAAGCACATTTTTACAGAACTACTACGTAATGAATATTTTAAGAATTTTTCCTTATATGTATTATAAGAAATCACACTTTTACTTGATCCTGAATCAAGCTCCATTGTCATACACTGATTATCTATTATTACATCAATTGAAATGGGCTTATCAGTCACATACCTCAAATTAAAATTGTGGCACTCCTCACAAGACGTGTCCTTGACCTGCTCTGGTTCGCTTACCGACTCGATATGGTACATCCGCGATCTATTGACACTATCGCACACTTTCTTTAAATGACCTTTTTCACCGCACTTTTGACATCTGTAACTTTTATAACGGCACTTATCACTTTGGTGGTTCTTCAAGCCACAGACCGAACAACGAGAAAAATCTCTCGGTTGGTCGCGACCTGCTGATGTCCTGCCAGCATTAGGACGCCGTATAACCGCGCCGCTGTCTCCTTGACCTTGAAATCTCGCTCGGTATACCGGTTCCTCCTTAATTGGAGCATGTTCGCTGGTGCACAACATAACCTTCGCCTGCCTGGCATACGCCGCCTGCTCGGCTAGCTCCATAGCTACTGACAGTGTCAATGTGGACGGATCTTGTTCGAACAACTTATCTTGTTCCGGGCCAGGGCCCAGGCCGAGGACGAAACGATCTCTTAAATTCGTTTCCAAGGCAGTGCCGAAGTCACAATTGCTTGCGAGACCTCTCAATCGCGCTGCCCAGTCTCCCAATGATTCGCCTGGATTTCTGGTTGCCCCAAAAAATTTTTCTTTATCCACAAATGAGCATTTTTTTTGCTTGAAATGACCGTCGAGTAATTCAACGAGATTCGAGTAACTTAGAGATTCTAAGTCTTGCGGGTACGCTAAGTTTCGTACCAAGCGATACGTTTCATCCGTAAGATGGGTGAGAAGAATTCCACTTTTGTTCACTTCTTCGACGCGATTTATCTTCGCAAACTGAGTTAGTCTGCTTTTGAAAATTGACCATTCACTTGACTTATGGTCAAAAATAGGCAGATTTCCCAGATAAGCCATTTTTTTTTTATTGTGGGTACTCCTTCTTCGTCGCCAATGATAAGTTTGTGAATGCAATGAAACGACCGCTGTCTTGAAACACTCGTTTATTACTGGTTGGATGACCGTACTGCACACGTATATGTCAGTTTTACATTATTTTTATTATATTTTAGCAATTTATATAATTTCATGTACTAGTTATTTGTATGTTATTTTTTTGCATGTATTGTCTATAAATCGCGTGTATTAATATTATATTATGTATATTTATATTGCACCACCTACCTAGTTTTCACTGTTCTAACCCTTACACCTTTGGTGTCCTGGAAGAGATCGCTATGTAGCGGTAAGTCCGCCAAATTGTACTTACATAATATTATAATCATTTTTTATAATTTTATATCAACATTTTTGTATTGTTATTTATATATTTGTTTGTGGTGTACAATTAAAGTATATTCATTCTTTAAAACAACGGGATTCGAACTCGGCACCGCATGATTAGCAGTCGCGTTTACTACCAGTAGACCAACGAGGCCGTCTAGTACTAAAAAGTAATATAGTTAATTGAAATAAAGGCGAGTCCTGAAAATGTTAAGTAAGCTTCGAGAGAGTTAATTAGAAATATATTTACATTATTCTTGTTCTGGTTAATGTAGCAATTATCTTAAAAGTCTAGCATTTTAAAAACGTTAACGTGATCATGCGGAGATAAAGCTATTGATTTTTCCAAACTAAATCTTAAAACATTTATTGTTTATTGAGTTTTTCATCATCAAAATGACCATTTGTGGAAGAACCATGCTACAACTACAATCTAGTTGTAACACAAATCGGTCGGCATATCGTGTGTTTACAGAACCAAAGACCCCTTTTTCTGGAAACGTGTAATACCATCTTAGTCCTCAGGGTTACAACGCATCTTAATTTTAACTCCTAATCGAGGACAGTGTTAGTTGTCCATGTCCGTGGGCCACAGCATCCATTTAGCATCTAGTGGACTGATTGCGCGTTATCACGAATATTCTTTAAACAAGTCCATCAAAAGTTAATTCGATCGTGTTGAGGTATTGTAAGAATATCCCCTTCCCTCTATCGTCCCATGGATGTCGCAAGGCGACAAATTTGGACAAACTAGAAGATCAGCAGCAACGTCTTCCTAAAAACTACTAAAAAACTACGGTTTCTAGCCCGCTCACCAAGCGTAGCAACTATGGCAAATATCCCCTTACGAGTTAATCTATGAAAAAATCTGTCATCAGTGGACCTATGATAGTCTGTAACGGTAATGGAAATGGTAACAAGCCAAATGCTGATCGAAGGCCTCCCTAAAAGAAAATAACAAGTTCTGAATCACCTGCATCTATTTTCTTGCTACATATCTTAACAGGTCGTCACTCCATCTGGTAGGCATTCTATTTTACGCTGGTATTCTTTGAGACCGTGGTTTTAATTCGATCGAGCCGTACCCCATTCGTACTACAACCATAATTTAACTACAAAGTGGTTCTACCACGTGTAAATTACTGGATGTTTTACGTCTGTTATAAACCAAAATTTTATGTTATTGATACACTTATATCTTTTTTAAGCCACGAGATCTTCCAATGTAACTTACGCAATGGTGATATGAAATCTCTAATAGGCGTCTAGACGGGACAATCGTGAGCTGCGATGCGGAGCGAGATGCGAGCGAAGCGCTCCCTAGCGGCTGTTAGTTTTCCTATAAAGAAAATAAATTAAAATGGTTCACACTACGTGTGCAGCAAAAAATTGTCTTTAACTATCTTAAAGCTAATTTACTTTACATTAATAGATCCTACGCAGACGAAACTGGGGCGGGTGGCTACTAACATTTTAAATTTAATGTAGCTCAATATTTAGTTCTAGTATGGTGCGATACGGTCAAATAAGCCATTATATTAATGTCATTACCGTTACAGCCTACTAAAGTTAACTGCTGTACATGTGCCTGTCCAATAGATTGCCCCATAGTGAAGATGTTTGCCATAGTTGCCACGCTTGGCAAGTGGGTAGACAGCCGCGGTTTTTAATTTTTAGTCGTTATTAGAAAAACGCTGCTGTCCATATTCTGATTTGTTTCGCTCTGTCACCTCTTACGACGCCCATGAGATGATATGGGATAGTGGATATTCCTACTTCGCCACTACACGGTAAGGTACGTTACAGTTCTCTAACAGGAATGGTTACTGTAATATTGACAAGTACGAATGCTGACATGAGATTGTCAAGTCAGCATTCATACTTCTCCGACAAATATATATCGTAAGTTGCGTAATTATCTAAGAAATGCTGCGTAAGCTACTTGTTATCGCAACCGACACAGTGCATCAAAATATTGCGCAATACTTGCTATGCAAGGCCAAAACTACCACCTCACAAGTGTAATTTGCGTGAATTAAACAGCATACCGGTTCGTTATCGGCGGCGGCCGCGGCACTAATATTGAACTGGAGTGGAAAGTTGTTCATATTCATCAAAACATTTGCTTACTACATTCGACATCATTTCAATCCTTGCTTTTGCAACACGCAAGATTAGATTTTATAGAAGTAAGCACCTCAAAATTGTGCCTTGGAGCAACTTCTGTTGTGTGTTGATGACTTTATTTTTTGAAATAATTACATAGTCATCAACATATCGTGTGGTGGGGCGCTAAAAAGTCCTCCACACTATTTCGTCCCATAGGTATCGTAAGAGACCACTATGCGAATACCAGAAATTTTTTATGGCTTCCGATAATTTTTTTATATATAATGGGATCACAAACGAGAACAAAGTCTACCTGATAGCAGGTGGATGATGTGGCTCATAGGCATCTACATTAATCTACGATTAAGAATCAAAATATAGATGCGTTGTCACCCCTGAGGACTGAGGTGGAATACCTCCTTTCCAGTGAAAAGGGTCTCCGGCTCCATACTCTCACCATACGAAACGTAGCAACATTGAGCTGTTATTTTACGCTGGTATTCTATAAGAGCATTGTCCTACCCAGATAGAGCCGGTTACAGTTGTGGTATAGAGTTATCTTTAACAAATTAAGTCACAAAAATCTTAAGAGCCCCCTTACATTTCGGCGTTACGCAGGAAAAATGTTTGTGTGTCATTTTTATGTTATCTAATTAATTTATTATAATCTGTTTGATATATTTATCGTTATTTATGAACCTTTGTTTTGAAATAAGTACACATAAATATTTTAATTGTTACGCAATAATCGATTGTTAACGGATGATGATTATTAATCAATTATATCTACTAACGGTAGCTTATTGGTATAAATAACTATTTATTTATTTATACCAATAAGCTACCGGTTACGCTACGATTGCAACCTTTGTTTTTTTTGTTAAAAAATTGTTTTAATAAATAAAACAACCAACTGTAACTAATATTTTTTATCGGTAATTACAGGCAATTACCAAATTTTTTATTTTAAAAATATTTACCGCGACGGCATTGCCCGAGCTTATCTCGAGTCAATAAGGTCAGTTAGTACACACTTTTATAAAACGCTGGTAACTTGGGTAACATATTCAAAATCCAAATATTTATAGATTTTTAGTACTTTTGCTGCATAATATGGACCAGTCAATATGGCAAGCACGCAGACAGAGGTTTTTGGTATGGTTTTACCTGCTTTGAGAGTGTAGGGGGTATTTTGTGAATTTGTGACCCTCTACATATAATTGATATTGCCCAGCAGTACCCAGCCCACTTTTGTCTGTTGAGCCATGGGTGCGTGTGAGGGTCCTCGTAGCATACCACTCATTACTATGTCAGCATACACTCCAGCGTCTAACAGAACGTCCACTGGTCTCGAGATGTTGAAGTCGGGATCCGCCAGTTGTATGTTCTGAATATGTGGCCAGTCTTGTTTTTCGAAGGTGTAATTAGGCAGGTTGCTGAGCATGTTGGCCATTACCATGGCTACGATTGTAAATGAATGGCCTCCGTACAAAGACTCACAGTCTAACCGTACGGTTCCGTTGCTATGATGTGCTGACGTCCCTATGCCTGAGACTGTGGCGTTTCGATTTTGTCTTTGCAGTCCCAGCCGTTGCGCAGCATCTTCAGTTATTAGATTTATCTGTGATCCTTGGTCGAGAAGGCATCGCAATTGAACAGTCGATCCATCAGCTGCCATCACCTTTAATTGAACGGTCGCTAGTAGGACTTCGTTATAATTTCCAGACACGTGGTTTGCCTTTTGCTGTGACGTATGTGGCTTGTTGCTAGGTATAACGTTATTTGAGACCGCGATTTCAACTTTGCGGTAAATATCGTGCAATGTTGTGTGGTGTGCTTCTTTGCACACGCGGCATCTTTTGTTGGAGTTGCATTTATTGTCGTTGTGTAAGTACAGGCAATTGCGACAAATATGTAGTTGCGAAATTGACCTCATTTTGTCTTCCGGTGACATGTCTTGAAACGACTTGCAGTAGAGTAAAATATGATTGTTTTTACACAGCGGGCAATTTTTGTCTGTGCTTGTATGATATGCTCGAAGAAAACTACGCCTGTTGGTGTTGTTAAAGTCCTTCTTAAATTGAGCTGTTGCCTCCTTGTTGGTCGAATTGTTTGACTTGTTAGGTGTCTGTCTCTTCTTTTGAACAGGTTCAAGCGCAGTAAACTTGTTTTCCAAGAAGTTTATCAGCTCATCCAAGGAAGGTAGCTCTCTCGGAGCCTTTCTGATCTCCATGTAGGCTGCATACGTGTCGGAGTCCAATTTGCCAGTGAGAATGTGCACCAGGATCGGATCCCAAGTCGTTGTGTCGATGCCCAGATTGTGAATAGCATGTATGGTCTCGACACTTGTGTCATGTAGCTTCTTCAGCTCGTATGCATTCTGTGTTTGCAACGCCGTTTGTCCCATAAGGGTTTGTATATGTTTTGTAAACAAAAGTTGTCGGTTGTTGTACCTATGGGTGAGTATCTCCCAACAGGTGTCGTAATTATCAGCTGATACTGTAAGATGCTGTACGATGCGCTCCGCCTCGCCTTTAAGTTTGCCCTTGAGGTGCTGCATCTTTTGCGTTTTTGTCAACATGACATTGTTGTGGATGGCTTCACAGTAGAGGTCCATGAATGTAGGCCACTGGGTATAATTACCAGAAAAAGAAGGAATCTCAATTGTAGGCACTTGCTGATGCTGTTGAGATACTGAGTTAAGCTTACGATTCAAATCCCTTTTTGTAGTTTCGTACAAGGTTTCGTATGCAGAAAACTCTTCTTCGTAGCCTACATCACCGCCAGAAGTCAGGTTATCGATTTGCCAGTGGAGTTCGTCGATCAGTTTCCAGCGAGACTGCAGCGAATTCAGTTTGTCACAAATTTCCCACTTTTCTGTCAACTCTTTGGTGTTGATGTTTTTAATCACCCTAGAGAGCGCCCGGAAATTAGTGCGTTGTTGGCTAATGAACTCATCAGACCTTGATGGTACTCCAGTTTCCGCAGTTTTCACCTCGTAGTTCGCCAGCATGTCACGAATCGCTTCGTACCGCTTCTTTGTGGTGGTGTAGGTATCATTGATGAAATAGTCGTCATCCAAGTCACTGTCTGTTTTTTTTAGAACACCATGATTCATGTTGAACACCTCCCATTGAGCATTCAAAGCATCCAACCTTTTCTGTATGTATGTTCCTGACTTACGTGAATCAGAATCCTTTTTGAAGTTAGCCTCAATTTTAAGGATAGATTCAATGATTGTTCTCTGTTGTTGAAGTAGGTTCTCCATGGTTTAAGAACGATGTTGTAAATAGTTGGTTTCAGATACGTGTGACTGCGACTCTTAACGTAGTATGCACCTCAATCAAGCTGGTGAGACCCGCTTGTGGGAGGCCAGCAACCAAAGTGACACTACAGATAGAATCACGAATTACTCTTTTTTTTTTTTTTTTTTTTTCAAATACACTTTACTGTTGAACTATTGTAGACGTAATATGCAAGTCTTAGTTCACGTCGAAAGCTCGAAGGACCAAAATGTAGGGGGTATTTTGTGAATTTGTGACCCTCTACATATAATTGATATGTAGTATATTAATGTAGGTAGTATCTTCTACGTTACGGGATGTGGTAATTAAAACTGTGTCCGTTTCCGTAGAGAGCGTTTATTGTACTCAAAATACTTATGAATAAAAAATGTAATTATAGTGAACGTGTCGCGCGCGCAGGCGCGATATCAGCATTATTTTCTAAACTGTTGAAATATCATGTACTTGCTCGTACAGAGAGTATATGAATTTTGTTCTAATTTGCCTCTACGAATTGATTGTAGCCTGCATAAATTTATTCCATATTCCATTTGAATATCAGTTGAGTATCTTTCCGTTATATTAGCAAGGATATGTAAATCATTTAAACTACTTCCATACAATTTTATGTCATTCATATAAAGTAAATGTGATAGCGTGTGGTGTGTATTTCCGTTAGTGATTTTATAACCCTTGTAATTTCTATTCAGAAAGTTAGACAAAGGATTTAAACCAGGCTGAACCAAAGAGGGCTTAAGGCATCACCTTGAAAAATTCCCCTTAGGATTGTTATTATATCAGTCTCTAAATAGGAGTCACCATTGTAAAGATTGAGGGTAGTTCTCCAATAAAGCTTGAATTTTATAGTGTTCCTAATGTATATAAGCCAGCTATGTGGCACTGAGTCAAATGCTTTTTTGTAGTCTATAGACATGGTGAAAATATTTCAGTTTTTGTGACTGCTTGTTTAGAGACGATTGCCTCAATAATCAACTGTTCTTTGCTTATTATTATCATGTGGGGTATCTATATAGTTTTCTCATCTGGTTGGGTTCTATAAATATATAATTATAAATTAAAATGAAAAGATAAATATACAAAAATATAATTAAAATAAAATAAATACAAAAATACATAAATAAATAAAAGCCCAACCAGATCGAAGCCCTCGGCAGGGGAGACCATACGGCCGAGGGTTAGGAGGAAAGGGAAAGAAACCGGCGGATTATATTTATTATTGCATATAACATGACTTTAATGCTGTCATTTTAATTATTTAAAAAAAGCTAAGAATTATTTAATATGCTATTTCTACGCATCGACCTGTAGAATCATAGATGTTATAATGCACAAGCTTATCGTACCATGTCTGAGAAATAAATTAAATTGAATTAAAGATGCGGGAGTTACCCCTAAGTACTACTTTGTAATGCCCAATTACGAGCAAAAAGGGTTTACGGTTCCCAACACTGACCATACCAAACACAGAAACATTAATATGGCATTTTTCGTGTTCCCATCCCGGTCTGGTAAACTCATTCGTGTTACAAGTTTATATAGCTGCAGTGTGGCTCTACTACGTAAAATGTTCTTGTAATTACAAGTATATATAGGTGGTCGACCAAACCACCACCGAACGACCGAAGGCCTACACACTGATATTTTATTATCCCACAAAACTATAAACTACATGAGTCAAGAGATTTTGCGGAATCACCTTTTTAAATATGTTTAAGGGTGACAAGTAAGCACACAGTTCTAATTAGAGGTGGATTACTGGCACATCGATCGGTCTTAATTTAAAATCAGAATGAAAACAATATATTTAAAATTGAACTGAAAAATTTCATCTCCAGTATTAAAGATAGGTAAAATGATACGCGTCAAGTTTGTTGAGTATGTCTTGAATGTTGTAGGAGACATTTTTAGATTTTACGGGACGTGTTCCAGTCGTGAACAATTGTTCAGCCGAATTATTTATTAAGCGTTGTCGCCTTTCTTAAAGAATAAGACCACTGCACTTCTGCTGCACGCCTCCGGAGTAATGCCACCATGGAGTACGGAATTGAAGAGCTTCTGAAGGACTTCAAGTACCGGTGTTCCACCCGCTTTCAGAAGCTACGCTGTAATTCCATCCTCGCCTGGGGCCCTGCCGCTTTTGAGGTGATGGAGAGCCATTCTAATCTCGCTCAGACTGACGTCCGGGATATCATCGGAATAGTGTCGGGTAAGACTTGCTCTTGGATCGTTACTCACACTAGCGTGTGGCTCCAACAATGATGTGTAGAGCTACCCATAGAACCTCTCAATCTCACTCAAAATCTCAGGTGTCTCGGAAACAATGCTGCCACACTCAGTCTTCAGCTTTGACAGTTGGCTCTTTCTGGCAGATCTCTGCCAAAGACTTTGGAGCCCTGGTTCCGCTCGATTGCTTCTTTAATACGAGCAGTATTAAAGTTGCGTAAGTCTCGCCGCATGCATTTGGAGATCTGTCTGTTCAGTTGCCTGTATGCTGTCAAATCTGTTGACGTTTGTAGCCCCATCTCCCGTCTAACAGCCATGAGATTAAGAGTGTGATCGGAGAGTTTTTGTGTTCTTGCAGAACTTAGCTCCGACCGCATGGACACTTTCCACAAGCTTGTCATTCATATCGTCCACTGCATTGAAATCTTCTAGGCACTGAAAACGGTTACGTAACTCGAGCTGAAAAGTCTCGGGATTCTGGATTAGAGCACGAGGGGGAGTGAGCGTTGACTTCATTAGACGAGACCTCCCCAACTTAACGTTTAGGTTCAGTGTGCCTCTAACCATTCGGTGATCGCTGCTGGTTTTCACCCTTGATATCACTGAGACATCACTGAACAGTTGGCGTCTGGTCGTCATAAATAATGAAGTCAATCTCATTTTTTGTCGAACCGTCGGGGCTCGACCAGGTCCACTTTTTATGGGGCCGCTTCTGGAAGAAAGAGTTCATCATAAAGAGTCCCTCTTTATCCATAAAGTCAGCCAGCTGCTGGCCCCTACGGTTCCGTTGCCCTATTCCAAATTTCCCTAACTTCAGCTCACCGCCTTCTCTTGTGCCTAGTTTTGCGTTGAAGTCTCCCAACAACACCGTATAGTGGGTTTTGGAGGAATGCATGGCTCTAGAAATATCCTCATAAATTTCCTCCACCTCCTCATCGGGATGTGCCGAGGTTACTGCGTAGACCTGTATGGCCTTCAGCGAATACCGTTTGGTGATTCTGAGTATCAGGTACGCGACTTTCGTCGACACACTCTCAATCTTTACAACGTTGTTGACGAGAGACGTGTGGACGATAAATCCGACACCTCCTTGGGACAGATGGTCGACCTCCCGGTGATAAAACAAGTTGCCGGACTCGAGGATTACCGTGTCCTCCCCCTCTCTTCGGACCTCAGATAATCCAATAATATGCCAGCGCAACTTGACTACCTCTTCTTCCAGCTCCAGTATCTTCTCGTCAGTCCTCAAGGTGCGTGCGTTATACGTTGCCAGGTCGAGTCGTCGTAGGTGGCAACCGAACCTCCACCGGAGATTCTTAGCACCCCCTGCCCCGCCGTTACCATGGTCGCCACCGTAGCCAGGAATAGCGGGGCCGCCGGGGAGTGCTTAATTATGGATTTCACTTTATTAATTATGGGATCCCAAGCAGAAGGTAGCACCCAGCTATCTTCTTTATTGAAATTAAGATGTTTTTGACTATATATTCCAGCACCCATGGTCACGGGGGACTGAAATGACTCATCTCAGTCCCCCGTGACCATGGGTGCTGGAAAGCGCCCGAAACGTCGGGAATTAAAAATAAAAAGTAAAAATAAACGCGATAAAATCCTTAAAAGTAGTTTTAATCATGTGTAGTGTTCGCGTAAATATAAGAAATCATTAAGATGTTTTTTTTTAATTTCAATAGCCTGGTGGAACATCTTTGGTAGGAATCTTTTGAGATCGAATTGTGGTCTTTCATATCTGATATGATGGTTGGGACCATCTTTATCATCTTGACATACTACTTCACAGAGCATCTATTCTTCACATTAGTGATATGTTCTATCAGGCGGGTTTTTATCGATCGTTTAATTGCACTATGTAACAGTGACCACATTCACAATCAAGCTTGTACACTGCTGCATCTTGTAGAGGGATATTACACTTGACGTATGGTAAGCACTGACTGATAATAATATGTTCTTACGGAAGCCCGCTTCAAGATGTAGCCAATATTGTCTGTGATTCCTCTGACATATGGTAGTACATCAGGTACACGCTCAACTGCGGCCGATTTCACTCGGCCAGTTTTTTTTTCTGGGAAAAAAAACTTGCCTTAAGTTGGGACTGAATAAATTAACCGACATGGTATTACATGTATCTCACAACTTTTTACGGTAGAAGAACTGAGTTGCGAGACATGGTTTTTTTACAAGTTATGTTTTTGATGGTATCATATTTTCTTCGAAATGTATCATAAGGTTACGTTGATGTGCAAATGCGTATTGCTGTAATTTTTGTATCTGATTTTGCGACAAAGGTAACTCTTTTAAGTAAGTTAAATTCGCAAATGCAAACTTTGTGATGTTAATGATGTTCCCTCCCATATTTAATATTAATGGATTGGAGTCTTTGTAAGTATTGGAGTGCCTTTGTGGGCACGTAGCCTAGTGCACCATTTACGCGAACGTTAAAAGACAAAGGTTATAAAATTGGTTGTGAAGCGAAGCATTGACAGACATAATCGTCAGGCGTTATACACTCAACATTCTGTTTTCGTAGTATTTCTTGATTCTCTTGCATTCTTACAAAAGCAATTAACTTTTGAATCACGGTCAGTAATCTCGCAAATATTTTTTTGAAAACTACTTGTTTTTTCTTTGATAGATGGATGTTTGTCCTTCTGAAATATGTAAACTGCCTCCATGATCCAGGAGAAAATACTAGTGTTGAGGTACCTAACTATTTTAAACAAGTAGTTACTAGCTATCTGCTATCTTTGTTTGAATAAAACACGTTTGCGTTCATGCATGGTTTTCTCCGTGCGTACGTATGTATCTAAGCAAAGGTCATCAGAACGGTTTTTTTTGTTTCTCACAAATGAACCTATGTATGTAGTCTCTCCTTAGGATTGCCTATCGTTACGCTCCTGAGTCACCTGCTTCTATAGACTTCGTAAGTATAAATGTGATACATATCTTTATATATGTATATATAAATCCTCGTACGATATTGGCTTGATCGAAGAATGACCGATTAAACGAATATCAGGTTAAAATTGAACCTGTATTTCTTATTAAGTGTAGGGATCCGAATAATCTTCTGACTGGTATCATGGCATTCTATTTTAGCCCACAGGAATGACTTTTGATTAATTATTCTGGATAGATGTATACGTCTACGGGCTAGAGAATGCCCTTACTATCTTTAGGCATCCTTAGCTACACTCCTACAAGTAAATAAAATTACTGTCTGTCTGTAGGTAATATTGTAATAACCGGCTTCTGTACGATCAGAAAGTTATTCAAATGCTATTGAGAGATAAATAAAAAAAATTTTACGTGGTAGAGCCATGCTGCAGTTATATTAGTAGTATAGTTGTAGCACGAATGGGTCGGCTCGACCGGGGAAGGACCACGCTCTCACAGAATACCAGCGTGAAATAGTAGCTTAATGCTGCTGTATTTCGTATGGTGAGTGTAGAGAACCGGAGACCCTTTTTACTGGAAATGAGGCATTCCATCTCAGTCCTCATGGGTGACAACGCATCTGCATTTTGATTTGCAATGGAAGATAGATGTAGATGTCTATGGGCCGCAGCAACCACTTACCATCAGGTGGACTGTGTGCTCGTTTGTCACCCTATTCTATAAAAAAAAAAAAATTAAAATTTCTGTCTGCCAGTCTGAGATCCGAGAGCGCAATTCCAGGAGGGATCTAGGCTACATTTTATCGGAAAAACTTTTTTTATTTAAAAGATATATAATATAGAAGATTTTTTATTCAAAAACAAGAAATTGGCAATCAAATCCAGGGTGTGTCACTAGTTCAATAATAAATAAATTATTTGAAAATCAATGCTTTGTAGTATTCGTCTCATTTGCAAACAAACAATTTATTCACGTTATTCAGCTGTCACCGGCAGCGATTAAATTAGTTTTACATCGTTCTGCTATTTGGATAACAAAAGCTTTGAAAATAATTTTGTCTTTTTTAATGCAAATGCGTTGCTTTATATTTAAGATTGAAGCAATAAAGTTTAACTTAAGTAAAAAGGTTACAAAATGACAGTCTCAATGTTGTTCGCATTATCTCCCAGTCAATCCCGGGTGTAGTAAATTAAGTAAAAAAAAAAACTTGGAAAATGTAATATTTACCTATAAATATATTTCCACAGAATGAAAGAGATGAAAACAACGGCATTATACATTTCAGTTAACAAATGTTAGCAAAATTTGTTTGCGTACTAGTCTTTTGAAGGTTGTCTTATTAGGTGCTTCTCTTATAAGTTGAGGCAGGGAGTCCCAGAGCAGTGTAGCTTGAACAATATGAGATTATACAAAAATATCTATGAGATGTCGAGTTGTTAATCTATAACTAGAAGTACAATAAAAAGTCCTAACTATGTTTGTTATTATAATTACTTTAATTACTAAACCGTGGCTAAGCGCTTACTGTAAATATCATAGTACGCGAGCAACCCAGGTTCGAATCCTGCCGGAACCTATGAATTTCTTAATTAAAATCTTATTTGCTGATTTACAACATACTCTATCTAAGTTGAAGGAAAATATCGTGCGGAAACCTCAATGTCTTAGAAATTAAAAAAAACTTTCGAAGACTTGTAAAGTCAACCAACATGCAATGGAGCAACTCGGCGGTTTTCCCTTGCGCTAAAAGCTCCTTAGAAATGGAAGACCCGTACCCAAGAGTGGGACGAAGTAGGCTGTAACTTTTATAATTACTCTATTTTGTGTTTGTGCTTTCCTAGAAGTTCATCTAAAGCTATTCTTGTAAAAAAACTGAAGTGACAAATGAACCAACAGTCCACCTGATTGTAAGTGGCTCCTTCGGTCCATGGGCACCTGTAGCCAACTCCAAACTAATAAGACTAAAGATGATGTAACCTCAGTATTAAGTACGCCTTACAACCTGTAATGTAACTGGTCTCTTCATCCTTCAGACTGAAAGTTAGCACCGTAAACAATGCTATTGGCGGCAGAAATATTTAAAAACATGGCACCTGCCTGCCCAGACGGACTTCTAGTCAGAATAGAAGCTCTGCTTTCTAGTGGTAGATGACAATACATTTTTATGCCGCTATGTGGCTGTACACCTCATGCTTAAATCCATGGGTCGTACACGTATGAGTCGTACAAGTGGGAGCTAAGAGTCATTCAAATAAGCAGTCTTCATTATTTAACGTTGCTACGTATCAAATGACAAAAAAGCGAGCCTAAACTTCTAAAGAATTTTTCTACAGGTGTAATATGTTTGCGAGTCGTAATTTAATATAATACCTACACAAACAACTTTGACTCGGATATCATCTAGTAATAAATTCTTGCAAAAGTAAACCACTATGCTTCAGATATAATATTTCATATAATTATGTGAATGTCCGAAGAGAAACGGAGACTCCTTTTACTAAAAACGAGGCATTACAATCTAGTCTTTAGTGATGACAACGCATCTACATTTTGATTCTTAATCGAAGATAGAAGTGTAATGTGTGCTCAATTGTCACCCTTATTCTATAAAAAATGAATTTTGAATGAACGAATGAATGAATGAAATACAAAGAAGCTAAATGCCAAAATAAGGTTTGAGATATCTTTATTTCTCATAAGAATTTAGTACCCGGTTGACCGAGCTTTGCTCGGTATTTTTCGCTCGATTTTTTTAATTCGTGTGTTTTGGAAATTATATTTAGATACAAATTACATACTGATGAATTATAAATAATATTTTTTGATCTTAGCGACATAACAGAAAAAACTGAACTGGTTATTTGAATAAAAAATCATGAGTGCAATTATTTTTATTTAAATTTTCGTGTTTTTAAAAAATACTAAAAAAAGGGCTCGAAAAAAATATATTTTCTCAAAAAAGAAAGAAACTTGAAAAAAAAAATAAAAAAGTCGGTCGGTCGGTCTGGGCTCGAACCGGGGTTTTACGATTTTGTGACCGCCCATTATACCAATAAGCTATTTATAATCATTACCAAACTGTCAAAATTTACCTTCTTATTCTAACTATATTGTAGCAGTTTTTAATTGCCTAAAAACACGGACAAAAAGACATTTTCTAAAAATAAATCTTAGCTAGATCGATTTATTATCCCCGAAACTCCCTGGACACTAAATTTTATGAAAATCGTTGGAGCCGTTTCCGAGATCCCGATTATATATATATATATATACATATATACAAGAATTGCTCGTTTAATAGTATAGGATAATAATAATTCACTTATATGAGAAAGTTTTAAAACACATACAAACAAAAATAATAGTCTTATCCTAGGCGTACACTAATATATCGAATCAATTTCACTCAAACACATTCAGTTGTAATTATACATGTTTTAGCAATTTTTATTCCTAGAGCAACAAAATACTAAAAATAATAGGGTACTTTTAAAGTCTTACATAGCCAAAGGCGCAAACAATGCTTGGACGCGCACCTTACACAGACCGAGTGTAGCTAGAAGCGACGCGTAAAATAGTGAAATCAATGTACGCTCAGGTTAGAAGTTAAATAATATTTTAAGTGCTTTCTAAATGTTGGGATTGATTTTGCTTCTTTGATATTTTTCGGTAATTGGTTATACAATTTCGCACCTTCGTACATTAAGTTTTTTTTACCATAATTAGTTCTTGGGGTTAGGAGGCAAAGGTCGTTTGCACGTCTTAGTCCAATTTTTTGTATTTGTTGTTTCTTTTTGAAAGTTATTTGAGTATATATATCTTTATTTAATATTTTTCTTATTAATATACAAGTTTTATATATATATGTTTGAGTAATATTTAATAATTTTGTTTGTTTATACAGTAGATTTGTTGGTGTAAGGAAATCATATTTAAATAATATTTTAATAAGTTTATTTTGTGACCTTTGTAGTGGTTCTAGATTTGTTTTCGCAGCGGTGCCCCAAACTTCAGTCAAGTATTCTAAATGCGGTTTTATAAGAGAGTTGTATATATTATATCGAACTCGGTGCGGTAAACATACAGCCATCCCCCGTATGTCACCAGAAAGAGAAGTTAATTTTGTTTTAATTTTAGAAATATGTGGTTTCCATGTTAAGTGCGAGTCTAATATCAGTCCAAGATATTTCTCTTCATTAACTTTATTTATAATTTGGTTATTTATTGTCAATGGCGTGTAGTGTGATATTTTTTTGTTTTTTGCTGTAAATATTATATAGTTTGTTTTTGATATATTTATAGTAAGCCGATTGCGTTGAAACCAAGTGTTTAGAACATCCAAGTCATTTTGTGCGTCTTTAATGACAGAGTCTATAGAATGGCCAAAGTAGAATAGAGCGGTATCATCGGCGTATAACGTTATGTCTCCATTAAGCCCGAGTTCTTTTACATTATTTATATATATAAGAAACAAAAGAGGCCCCAGAATCGATCCCTGAGGTATACCACAGGTTACAACTCTGGGCCCACTCTGTGCTTCACCGATCTTAACCACTTGCCGACGATTTGTGAGGTAAGATCTGAGTATCTCATGAGCGGTTCCTGCAATGCCAATATCAAATAGTTTTTTTAATAATAGGTCGTGACTAATTGTATCAAAAGCCTTCTTTAAATCTATGAAGACTCCTAGTGCTATTTGTTTTTTATCAATACTAAGTTTCACTTTAGTTATGAGGTCTACTGTAGCTGACAGTGTGTTAGATTTTGGTCTGAAACCATACTGCTGCTTGTAAAAGAAGTTTTGTGCAGAGAGATAAGTTTCAAGACGTTTATATAACAGTTTTTCATAGATTTTAGACATTACAGGAAGAACAGATATTGGGCGGTAATTGCCAGGTTCCAATTTAGTACCAGATTTAAATATAGGTGTAACTTTAGCGATCTTTAAACTATCAGGGAAAGTACCGTTTTCTAGATTTTTATTTATGCAATTAGTAAGTTCAGGAAGGATGATGTGTTTCAAACATTTTATTGATTTGCTATTTACCCCGTCTAATCCGGAGCTAGTATTTGTGCTTAAGCTATCTATAAAATTTGCAATTTCTTCCATTGTACATGGCTGTAACTGTGTTAGCGCGATTGACTTGGCAGTGTTTGCTTTATTTGTATAGGTTAAATTATTATGGGGATTTGCTAGTATTTGACTATTTAAGATCAAGCCTACATTAGTAAAAAAGTCATTAAATTGTTCACATATACCATTTTGATCCGTTATGTAACCATTCGCTGTTAAAAGTTTACTCGGTAGTGATGGGTCTCTTACTTTGTTGTTAGAAAGGTCTTTTATTAGTTTCCACATCTTTTTTGGGTTGCTCTTGCAGTCATTGAATACTTTTAAATAATATTTAGTTTTAGTTTTATGAATGGTTCTTGATACTTCGTTTCTTTCTTTGATGAATGCTTCTTCTAATAATTTGTCCTCTGGATTCTTCTTAAATTTGCTCCATATTATATTTCGACTATTTATTCTATCTAAAATTTTCCTATTGATCCAGTCTTGGCGAGGTGGGTTAAGAATTTTTATTTTTGGGAATCTACTATTGCTGAGGCAAGAATCCAGCTTCTCTTTAAATATTTCATATGATTTATTACCAATATCTGTACAGTTTACCATAGTTTTACATAGTTGTTCGTAGTTAATAGCTTCATATCTAACTTTTCGCAGTGGTTCAGGCCGGGATTTCTGTATTTCAAAGTATATTTGCTTGTGGTCAGACATAGGGGTTTCGATTATGATGAAATTAAATCTGTGTCGTTTGAGATTTGAGCAAACATGGTCTATTATTGATTTTGTTGAAACTGTTTCACGGGTACAGTATTTTTCGTCTATTTTATTTATTATATTGTGACCATTCTCTTCTAGCACTTCCTTGTAGTTATTGATTGCCTGTTGTTGACTCAGTAAATTAATGTTAAAGTCTCCAAATACAAGGGCTCTGCTTCTTTCATGTAATTGCTTGGAATAAAATTCCAAGAAACTTTTTAAATTTGAGGCGTCTGGTTTCCGATATACAGCACCTATATCAAGACAATAGTGGTCAAGATGGATCCATAGGTAGTGATTTTCACCTTGGGACTGATTTTCTGTTACGTGGTGTTTTAGGCTATTGCAAATGAATATAGATACTCCACCACCTCTCATGTTACGCCTGTAATTAAAATGGTGAATATAGCCGGGAATCTGAAGACTAATAGCTTCCTCGTCTGACTTTATCCATGTCTCTGATAGGATGATTATATGAATCCTATTCTGAAACGACTCAACTACGCATTTTAGTTCATCCAATTTTCCTGGTTTCACTATACTTCTTACGTTAGCATATAGGAATCGTAGAGACTTTTTGGTGGAAGAAATATCTTTGTAACTATTAACAATTTCATAGGTAGTTGGGTTTATGTTGCACGAAAGTGTTTGGAGGTGAGTGGTGTCATGTGAATTTAGTTTTTTGAGGAGGTTTCTACGATCTTCGGCACACCTCTTACATATTTTATGATAAAGTTTTTATTGTTATTATTTATCGATTGGCGCTTTACTTCTTCTTTAAGGTCTTTATAATATTTTTGCTGTAGAGGGGTTTGATCTGCGTATATTTTGAGATTGCCTAAATTCTCATTTTTTCTACTGCGTAACATAGTTAAAGCTGTCTCTGAAGACGAAAAACATACTTTTATGGGACGATCTTTGCCGGGGCTATATCTGCCAAGACGGTATACCACTTTAGGCTGGAAACTCTCATCTATCGTCTTTACTATTTTAGTTACTTGTTTTGTGTCGATGTCTTTCCTTTCCTCTTTATTTTTCGATACGGGTTCCGGTAGTCCATCTATGATTATGTTCTTACGTCTAGAGTTTCGTTCAGTAATTTCAGATATGATAGACTCATAAGAAGTGTCTGCAGGCTGAGTTGTAAGATTGCCTGACGTATTTTTAAGCAGGTTTACTTCAGACTGCAATGCTTCAACGTTCTTATTGGTAATATTATTGTTAGACTTTATATTTAGGATATCAGATTTTATTGTGTTTTGCTCTATTGTGAGATTCTGAATATTAGTTTTTATATTAGCCATCTGTTCTTTAATATCTGAGACATCATTATTCATTTTATTATTAAATTCTTGCTGACTAATGCTCAAATTTGTGAGCATCGACATCATTTGTGACATTTGTTTACGAATTTCGCTTAATTCTTCCTTGATATCTTCGCAATCATCAAAACGCTTTCTCTTATTGCGCATGTTAAACTTTGATTTATCTGTAGGCTTAGGTGTTGTGGACAAATTTGGTTCCGACCCACTTAGGCCACTTCCAGTAGGCGAGCGTAGTACGTTCATCATAGATCTGTGGCACAGCGTATATCACGCCTAAGCTCAGTGATCGCTACGGAGTGAAAGGTCAAATAAAATATAATTTGTCTCTTTTCCCCGAGGGGGTGAAGAGCGGTTACCTTGCTTATGCGCCGATGTAGAAGTAAATCTCCGCAATTTATCACGTAATCGATGCACTGGTAACTCAATTAACTTTATATCTTAACCTTGAATAATTAAGTTTTAATTTAGATTGTTGAGCGTAATTGAATTTATTTAAAAAATTGTAAAACACGACTGCTCTGTACGCCTGGTCAGACCGTTCTCCATAAATAATAAATAACTATAATATCTTAAACGTTCACAATACATTTAATCTTTCCAAATGTTACAAGCTCAAAATTACGAAAGCTTTTAACCCGCAACGCCATTCAGCCATCTTTTGATGCTTTTGTGAGATTTCACAAAATGTCTTAAGCTTTCGTTTAAGCTGACGTACGGACTACACCGCTGTATTTATTTGTGAAAAAACATTGTTAACTTCTTTTTCAATTATGGCGGAATTAAAAAAAAAACAATCATACTTATTTGGAAAATCGAATATCCTCTCAAATTCTTCACACGGACCTATTTTACTGTGGGGATCATCTTTCATATTACATCCTGTCAAAGTCCACTACTGAACAAACTAAACGTTTCACGTGATAGAGCCACGCTACAGCTACATTATGGTTGAAGCACGATTGGGTCGATTCTACCGGGGTAGGACTCTCACAGAATACCAGCGTAAAGTAGCAGCTTAATGCTGCTGTGTTTCGTATAGTGAGTGAAGGGAAACGGATACCCTTTTTACTTGAAACGATGCATTCCACGTGATCCTCAGTGATGAAAATGCTTCTGCATTTTGATTCTTAATCGAGGATAAATGTCTATGGGCTACAGCATACCTACCATTAGTTGGACTGTATGTTCATTTATCATAACTCTTAAATTAAAAAAAAAACAAAGTCCTCCCCCATAAGAGGGAAAACTTTTATTATTACTACGACTATCCCTACACGATTGCAGCGGATTATTTACCTTCATCGCCTTCAACAGTGTTTTGGCGAGTAGATCAATTTATTCGCTTCTGCAGAAAACGTATTTTAAAATTCCACTTAGTTTATTTCGGGTTAAACATACATGTAGTAGGATAATGTAGAAGACTTTTTTACTTGGAAAATATATACGCATACCCATCCTGCGTTGGTAAGCATGGGTTATGTCGGACTCGCACCGACTAAAATCTCATGGTATTCCACTTCGCCGCATATTGAGAGAACCATTAACGTTTTCGTACACTTCCGTGTGGCCTCGCCAAAGAGTTTTTCAATACGCTTAGTAAATAGTATAATCAGCACTTTTATCATTTTACAAATGCATTGGTATTATAGAGAATCGAACTCGGGTTCTCTTGCATATAAAACTTTAAGCAAGCGCCCAACTCTAGAACTGTGATGACAAACAAGCGATGACACGCGAGTTAACCGTTCACATGATGGTAAGTGAACTACTACGAAAGAGTAAACAGAATGTTTTTTTAATGAAATACTGGGAAGTTAGAATTTATTTCAAAAACACGACTTATAACAAGTAAAATACGAAGGTTACTATTTTAAACTTTTCTACACTTTTTTCCATACTGAATTAAAGTATCGTGTTTCATTGAAAAACGGTTCCCCTTCGGAAACATTTTCGCGCGATTTTTTTTTCATTCTCAAATTTTACCTACATTTGGACGAAATATTCGATAGAATTTTAATGCCTTTATTGATAAAAGCTCATATAAGGGGCTAAGGGTATTCAACTGTACAGTTATTATAACAAATTTTATCTCGGTCGACTAACGTTGAGAGACGGAGAAAGAAGTAGCCCTATGATGGCTGCTACGGAAGGAAACGTGCTAGCAGTGACACATATAATTGGTGAGATTCTTGTTATTCTTTAAAACAACGGGATTCAAACTCGGAACCTGATTACTAGTCGCTTGCTGAGTACTTGATTAGTAGTCGCGTTTACGATCACTAGACCAAAGAAGCCGTCTAGCTTTAAAGGAAATAATTAAGTAAATTGAAATAAAGCCGACTCCTAAAAAAACTTAAGTAAGTTCCGATAGAGTTAAGTGAATAATACTTACATTATTCTTGCTTCGGTTAATTTAGCAGTTATCTTAAAAGTCCAGCATCTCGGAAACTTTAAGGTGGCGAAAAATAGCCTTGAGGACATAATACTATTGACTTTTCCAATCTAGCTCCGAAAATTTTTATTGTTTATTGAGTTTTTCATCACAGCTATAATATGATTGTAGCACAAATTGGCTCAACGGGCACAGGACCACGCTGTTGTGTTAGTATGGTGACTTAAGAGAACCAGAGACCCCCGTTTACTGAAAACGTGTCATTTCGTGTTAATACTCAAAGTTACTACGCATCTTTATTTTGACTCCTAATCGTGGACAGTTGTACTTGTAGATGTCCATGAGCCACAGCATCCTTTTAGCATCAAGTGAACTGGTTGCGCGTTTGTCACGCATATTCTATAAACAAGTCCATGACAAGTTAAGTTGATCGTGTAGTGGTATTGTAAGAATATCCTCCATCCTCTATAGTCCCATGGATGTTGTAAGAGGTATACAAAATGCAACAAACCAGAAGATGGGCAGCAACGTCTTTATAATAACTTCCCGTTAGTCACTCTGGAGCTAAGGTTGTTCTGGTTCTGGTTTTAATTTATTTACGCAACGCAAATAAATCAAAATGGCTCAACACTACTATATACTGTATAGTATGTGCAGTAAAAAAATTTTGGTCGTCGTTTTTTAAAGATAGGGAATGAAAGTAACTACAATCTTTTTTTTATTATTTCTGAACACTTATTGTCTAATTAAGTTATTTAATTCGTTTAAACGTAAAATAAAATAAAATCGGTTTTTTTATTATTTTATTACGTCGTTTCCATTAAAAAAGTTCTCTACACTCTCCATACGAAGCACATCAGAATTAAGTTACCATAGTTGCCACGCTTGACAATTAGACAACCGCGTTTTATAAATTTTGAATTGTCATTTATTCATTTATTTAACAAGTACACTATATATAATATATGACATTATCACAAAAACATACACATTTTGATTCTCTGTGATATACATATAGATCGGTTGTTGGCTCTTCGAGCTATATATGGCCAGCCCATTGCCATTTCACCTTGATCAAGCCTAAATGCACCTTAATTACAATAATAATTACCGTCAGTGATGCCGGCGAATATCGAGCTTGATTTGCTTAAGCACTGCAAAATTTTAAAGCAAAAGCTTGTGCTCTGAGCTACTACATGGCTCTAATATTTTCCTGTTGATAGTTGATATTTTTATATACAATAAGGGTAACAAAAGAACACACAACTAACCTGATGATAAGTGATACTATACCGCGACCCATATACATCTACATATATCCTCGATTAAGAATCGAAATTCAGATGATTTGTCATCCCCGAAGAATCTAGAGAGGACGGAAATAGAGCGGTTATCAACATACACTATACGAAACACAGCAGCATTAAGCTGCTATTTTACGCTGGTATTCTGTGAGAGCGTAGTCTTTCTCCGGCTGAGCCGACTCAATTGTGCTGCAACCATCATGTAACTTGGCTTGGTAGGACTTGTTATATACACAAAAATATAACACATATAATTATTAAGAGATCGCTTGTTGTTTTAGTTGAGTTTTTGCACACTTTAGAAATAATGAAGCCTCCATTTCTCTCGCTATTATTTTTACAGAAAATTTTGCCATGCAAATAAAATATTTCATTATGTTTTAATTTTTTCGTAACTTGAACTTAAATTATTTTTTTATTAAAGATAACGAAAACTACACATTGAACAAACTATTATTACGTACTTTATTGCGTTTAATACTAACATATTTTAATGAAGTTTCGGGTGCTTTGTGGCATATGAACATGGGCGCTGTAAAAAAAGTGCCTGTTGTAATAAGACACTGGTTTCTTAGATACAGTTATTACAACTAATTAAGAGGCCAGCATTCCATTTATTTGTTATAAAATTTGTGGGAAAATAAATGTATTTATTTAATTCCTGTGAAGTTAATTCTAACTGTCAGTTTGCTTTTACAGCTTCATCGGACTAAGGGCTATATAAAATGGGCGACTGATGATGATGATAACTGAAAATCCGAGAGCGATGGCTATTACACGTACCTATACTAGTAAACAGGCGCTGCTTGTAGACTTTTTAATCGTTTATTTTGAATACATCACGGAACTCAATAAAAAGTCGTGCTAAGAGGCTTAATGGTGACCTAAATTTGGTTAAAACCAATCTTAGTAGCCTCGAATACAGGCGCAAAGTGGCCAGCCTTTCGGTTTTTTAAAGTATGCATTTTGGAGAGTGTGCGCAGGAATTACATAATTTAATTCCTCCTTCTCCCTACCACCATCAGACAACCAGACGTTCGGCTATTCTCCACCCTTTCGTTGTTAACTTACTTCGCATTCGAACCAAAAGGTTTGCTACGCCGTTCATCAAGCGTACAGCTAAGGAGTGGAGTAAGTTGCCAGCATCTGTATTTCCATCCGATTACAGTGTGGTTGTTTTGCTCTTTTTGTTTGTCTTTTTGTTCAAGCAAGAGTGAATAGGTTTTTGTTACGGCGCTACTGTTAGCGAACGACCTTGAGCATTCGGTCCGCCTACGCTCGCTACAATATATCGCGTAAGAAATCTGCAAGACGCCACCTACAGTATGAACGTAGTATTATTTTTTCAACATCAATAAACTATTTTCTGGAAATAGACACGGCGAACAATGATAAATGTATTTTAATTTTCTTTATTCGGTATATTAGTTGCATTATATTAGAATTATGTATTCTCATATATTATCTAATTAATAAAAATGACTATTTTGATTATTTTTAACTATGTACTAATACTGCTAATATTGAATTAGTTTTTCTTAGTGTAATTATTATATTTGTCGAAATGTTAATGATGGATTCGAACTTTACATGCTAATGGTGATTCATTTAGTTATTCTCATTTACTTACATATTGGACGAGGAGTTTACTATGAATAATTTAATTGAAAACATAGGTACTTGAATAGTATGTATTATTATTTTATTTAGCTACAACATTTATAGGATATATTTTACCTTGAGGTCAAATATAATTTTGAGGAGCAACAGTATTACTAATCTTTTGTCTGCTATTCCTTATTTAGGAACTATATCAGTAAATTGATTTTTAGGGGGTTTTGCTGTTTATAACGCTACATTTATTATTTTAATATTTACTGGGTAGGTATTAGTAACTAAATAGATATTTCTTACCCAATTACAATACCTAATGAGGTATTGTGATTATTTGTGATTAGGAACACTGGGTTGGTATTATATATAGAATAAAATAAAATATAAAGTCAATTTTATTATCTTGAATGTAAAAAATTGATTACAAATTGTTTAACTTCCTTTAATTGTGAACAAATACCTAGCTACTGATATTAAATGAACATATACACATACATACGCCCACGCTATTTTTATGTATTAGTGCCATAAGACTGATGGTAAGATGATACTAGTCGTGTTTTATTATCTTAATTGTTTTCGTTATAAGTATACCACTGCTTACTAGTTGACTTCGATCACTGATCATAAACTGTAATTTTAATTTTACGTATTTACCTACAAAATTGTCATATATCTTTTATTTTGATTACTCAAATTAATCACCCATACAATCGATGTATCTTTGCCAGCGCAGTGGCAGTTTATTGATGCCGTGCTTGAAGAAATCAATTGGACGGGTAAAGAACGGAAGGGCTTAGAGTCAAAATTTACGTTTAAATGCCAATTATGCAACCAAAAATTTGTAATAGTAAACGATGATTGTAGTGAAAATTATTTAAATGAATGCGCTGTAGCAGGTACGATTGAAATAGGCTTCTTTTTATATATATATATATATATATGAAAAGAATATATATATATATATATATATATATATATATATATTTATATATATATAAAAAGAATATATATAGTTATATATATATATATGTATATATAACTATATATATATATATATATATATATATATATATATATATATATATAAAAAGAAGCCTATTTCAATCGTACCTGCTACAGCGCATTCATTTAAATAATTTTTACTACAATCATCGTTTACTATTACAAATTTTTGGTTGCATAATTGGCATTTAAACGTAAATTTTGACTCTAAGCCCTTTTGCGTTTCTCTGATAAGTTGTAGTTCGGTGAAGTTGCAACCTAATGGAATTAATGATTTGAAGTTTTTATTAATTCCGAAAAGAAGTGGCTGACGTCAATTATTATTCTTCTTATTATTTTTTTCACATCTGCCTTTTTCAACCACATAAGATGTTTGTAACTGCAAAAAAGAAAACTACTTATAAGTAAGTAAATCAGTAATATAGCGTTATGTATGATTCAGACTAAATATAGGTTCCGAAAAATAGATGTAGATAAAGAGGTTTTTATACCTACCTACTTAGTACTTATTTATACCTAATTACAATACCTACCAAGGTATTGTGATTAGATTGTACTGGGTAAGCATTAGTACCTACTGGTCCGCTTAGTAGCTTAGTATTAGTACCGTAAAATGCCCTAACTTTGCACAAATTTAGAGGTTTTTGTGATATTTCTTGATGCACATAGAAAAAGTGACATATCACACATAAAAAAAAATATAAATCAGACTTTGTGCGCCTGGCCAAATTACACACTATAGTCTACATCTCATATTTTCTGAGAAATAAGCTTCTAAATATCCAGGCAAAGTGAATGGCATTTCCTCTACTTTGCCTAAACAAAAATATCGCTGTTTAAAATGCGTTTCTAAATAAACAGATTTCGCTCCCATGAAGCATTGGTTTATTATTCCTACTTATCCACGACATAAAGTGTAAAACTTTAATTTTTATTTTATTAAGAAGGTAGGGAATGATTTTGAACATTTAGTCATTTTATGGGAAATGTTTTAGGATTGTCACCTTGTAATCAAAGGAAAATAAAACATCTTATTTGTTAAAAAGGGTCATTCCATTTATACACCCTAAGGTAAAATAAGTTATATATGTTCTTTATTATTATTATTAGTATATTAAGTCTCAGGGTAATCAGAAAATCTCAGGGTGGATAAATGAAATAACCCGTTAAAAATTCAAATATCATCAATTTTATTGTGTTATATTAAGTACCTAAGTAACAATTTGTATTTACTCAAAGCAAAGCAAAATAATAAATAAATAAAGTGCATTAAAAATATTTTATTCCAATTAGGCACATTTCGAATAGGTTATAATAGTTTGAAAACTTTGGCATGATTTTAGACTTACAAATCAACATGATAAGGTAGGTAGGTAGATAAATTAACGAATTAAACTTAAAAACATTTGAAAATTATGTTTATAAGCTAAAATTATTAATCAATAAAAATAAATATTATCTTCACCCAGCATTAAAACGTATTCGTCAGGATTTTTCATGACAAAATAGGTATGTTCACTTTATTTAAAATGGTACGCCTGGAAATCTCGAATTGTTTTTGATTAATTGCTATTGATAAGAGATAATGTCTTAGATTTTATGAGATCAACCACTAAGTTTAGCATTTTGGTAGAATAAATCACGTACTGTTGACAATTTTTTCATTTATTTTTGTTTTAATAACTGGTATTTTTCTTGTTTTGAGACACTCCATTCTCAAATAAAAATGCAATAAACTTATTAATTTAATAGGTAGTAACATAATAAAATAATAAGTTCTTTTAGGATATTTATATAAAACGTAAAGAACATAATAGTTCTAACTACGTTCACGCTTGCGCATATAAAACCGCGAAATTTCACTAGTTTTATTATCAAAACTAGCTGTACCCCGCGGTTTCACCCGCGTATATCACGCGTCTCTGCCGCGCGACATGATATGACACCTCGCTCATTTAGTTCAATCATTTTAGCTAAAAAATTAGCAAAATTAATGGAGTACTTTTATCTATCGGCATATACACGTTATACAGAAATTTTATCCACTCACACCCCTCCCCCCCTCCCTATAATTTAGCTTTCTATTGGTAAAAATTGATTAAAATCGGTCGAGTAGTTTCGGACTTATTTGGTACAAACAAACTAATAAAAACATCTTTCCTCTTTATAATATTATATGTATATAAGTATAGATAATGATTTTTTATTATATTTTACGTAACTTTTTTATTTTTTTTGTTCTTTTTTAATATTTGATTATTTTTATTTCTAATATCACATCCCAGTGACACCCGCATCGCATGGTGCTGGCAGTGTACGCGATATAAGGATTTTTCGACGTTACTATTGAACATTTTAACATGGAAAAGTAGTTATTGTGAGATAACTATAATAGTTAGACATATAGTATTGCAGACTTTTATGTAGATATTGATGTCATTCATAAAACTGTAGCACATCACTTTGCTCTATTGTCAATAGTTTCCGCAGCGCACGTGATATAAGTTTTATTTTTGATATTTTTTTCACACCTTGGGTTACATTAACGAAGTTTTCATACGGATCCCTAAATTTTTTGAAAACGTTCTATGTTCATCAGGAATAATGTAGGATTCTAATGGTGAAAGAATTTTTCAAATCGGTTCAGTAGTTTCAGAGCCTATTCAATTCAAACAAACAAACAAATCTTTCCTCTTTATAATATTAGTGTAGATAATAATTGACAACCCTACCCTAAGTTTGCCTTGATTTTACGAACTCAAACTCGTTTTAGAAGATCGAAACTTACATAGAAGTATAGGAGTCTATTTTTTATTTAACATGGTTCATCAAATACCCGTAAAAATAGTTTAAAATATTCACTCATACAATAAAATTTTGAAGGGCAGGTAAAATATCTAAGCCACCACTACTTGTACAATTCTACCGTTCACAGACGTTTCACAGCTTTTTGCCAGAACCAAAAGTAAGCGCTGGCATGCGACAAAAATCGTACCATAAATAAAATAAAGTCTCTAGCTCGAGAGGAGAGGAGACGTGGTAGCTCAGATGGTTAGCGCTCGCTGAAAATTTCACAGTGCGCGAGCAAACCGGGTTCGATCTCCGCCGTCACCAATGAAATTGTAATTGCAATTTTAAGTGTTGATTTACCACGTGCTCGGTGGTGAAGGAAAACATTGTGAGGAAACCTGAACGTCTGAGAAGTAAGAAAAAAAAATACATTTCGAAGACATGTGAAGTTCGCCAACACGCATTGGGGCAGCGCGGTGGATAATTCCTAGCCCTAGGACCTTCTCAGAAATGAGCGGAGGCCTGTGCCCAGGAGTGGGACGTATATAGGCTGTAACTTTAACTTTAACTCTAGCTCGAATAGCCTACATATGAAATTCAAATGATCGGCTTAGGCAAAGTAAGGCTAGGTAAGTCATATTAGCGCATTTTACAGTACTTACTTAGATATCTTTTACCTAATCACAAGCACAAGTGTGTACCTAATCACCACGATACCTACTAAAGTATTTTGATTAGATAAGTACACATTTGTGTACCATAATATCTACAAACCAAAAAATTAAATATATATATATATATATATATATATATATATATATATATTATATGTATTATACTCAGTAGTGCCTCCCAACGGATAGGTCTAAAGATGAACATGGACAAAACAAAGATCATGTCAAATGTCCATGTGACACCTATGCCGGTCGTTGTTGGGACCACTAAGCTTGAAGTTGTTGACGAGTACGTTTACCCGGGAGAAATATTCCGAATAGGTAAGTCCAACTTCGACCGAGAGGTTAATCGACGGATTCAACTCGGCTGGACATCGTTCGGGAAATTACGACACATCTTTTAGTCAGGTATACCTCAAAATCTGAAAAATAAGCTGTACAACTAGTGCGTGTTGCCAGTGTTGACCTTGGGAACCGAGACGTGGTTCTTCACTGTATTTTGACTGACTTTTAAAGTCTCATTTTTAATCACATATATTTTTTTTGTGAAACGGGCATGTTAGAAACTCCCATGTGCACTTGATATAATACATTATCACTCACTTTATCATTATATAGTTCTGCAATAGGGGCACGTGATAATGTATCGGCCAAGTACATATACCTTCCGAGCTTATATGTAACTATCAAACCATAACATTGTAATCGTAAACTCATTGGTTGTAAGCGTGCTGGCATCGAATCTAAGGGCTTTTTAAAAATGATTTCTAGCGGTTTATGATCTGTTTCAATTAAAAAATCACTTTTACCGTAAATATATTGGTGGAACTTTTCACACGCAAAGAGAATAGCTAGCATTTCTTTTTTCTATCTGCGCGTATCGTGCCTGTGTGTCGGTGAGTGTACGTGAAGTACATTCAATAGGGCGGCCACCCTGCAACAACACGGCTACTAACGCTACACTGCTTGCGTCCACCGAGACTACAGCCGGTTGCTATACGTCATATAAAGCCAACACGGGTGCTTTGCTTATTAAATCTTTTAATAAATCGAATGCATTCGGTTGTTCACTCTCCCAACACCATTCTGTGTCCTTTTTCAACAGTCGAGTAAGCGGATAAATACGCTCAGAATACTTAGGTATAAACTTAGATAAATAATTTACGGCTCCTAAAAATAGTTCTAATGATTTTCGTTCTTTTGGAGTTGGCATATTTTTTATTGCTTTTACTTTTTCTAAATCTGGTTTCATTCCGTTTTTGTTAAATATATGACCCAAGTAAGTCACTTCCACCACACATATACGACATTTATCTTTATTAAATTTAAAATTAATTTCACGAGCCCTATTTAATAATGAATTTAAGCGGCTATCATGTTCGTCTTTACTTCGCCCCCAGCATATAATATCGTCTATAAAAGAATCTAACTCCTACTCCCTCTAAATCCTCTATTAATTGTTTAATATTAGAATGAGAGACCTCTGAAGCGCAGTTTAAACCGTAAGGTAACCTTAAATACTGATAGCGCCCAAACGGTGTACTAAAGGTGCATAAGTCTGAACTCTGATCACCAAGTTTTATTGCACAAAAACCTGAATTTGCGTCTAAAACCGAAAAAAAAACTAGTTCCGTGAAATTTAGTCGCAAGTTCATTTATGGTTGGCAGTTGAAAATGTGCACGCTGTATAGCATTATTGAGAGGTCTCGGGTCTAAACAAATTCGTAATGTTCCATTCTTTTTTGCTGCAATTACTATTGAATTAACCCATTGTGTTGGGTGAGTGACCTTCCTAATGACTCCTAAGTCAGTCATACTGTGTAATTCTTCTAATAATTTATCACGTAATCTTAGAGGTACTTTTCGCGGAGCACAAACTATCGGTTTAAATGATTTATCAACAACTATATGGTACTCACCAGGTAAGTATCCTAAACCTTCAAAAAGATCCGAACTTTCTACCATCTTAATGCCGTAAACACGTTGAATTAATCCTAGTTCCGAACACGCTTGTCGACCCAGCACACTTTCACAATTAATATTAGCTATTGCAAATTTTAAAACATACGTTTTATTTTTATGCCACCAATTAAGATGACAAAATCCTCTTATCGGGATAACATCCCCGCTAAGCAATTTTGATTTCATTTTATTTATTATTACATTTAATTTCCGTGTTAAATCCCAGCGTCAAAAATCTCTTATAACATAAGACATTAATGTCAGCACCGGTATCCAACTTAAAACGTTCAAAGCCACACTCACCTCTTAATATCTCGTACCAGTCATGGCTGCCGATTTTGGTCTGCGTTGTCTCCATTAACACAGATACATAAAACGACTCACAGTCATCAGATTTTTCTGTATTCACTTCTATTTCATACATTTTAACACTCTTTTTATATTTGCACATCCTAGCCTAATGGCCGTAGTTACCGCACACATAGCATTTCACCGAAATAGCTAGACATGAACCTATATCAATACACTGAGCACCACAACGTGGACAAGGTGACGCCGCGGTCCCGTCGTGCGCACCTCGTGCGCCGCGCCAGCCGCCGTGACCGCCGCCACGTCCGCCGCCGCGCCGCCCGCCTCTGCGCACCGACAGCGCATTAACGCGCACGGGCCCGCAGCTCGCCGAACTGCTGAAGCTACCTGCTTCCATCACACGCTTGCTGTCTACTGACATTTCATCTGCTTGACATATTTTAATTGCTTTCTCCAGAGTCAATTCATCTGTACGTAGCAACCGGTCCCTTACAATTGTGCTCCTTATGCCGCGAATCAACTCTTGCTCTAAATTTTTAAATTCACAATTTTTATATATATTATATTCTCCATATTCTTGATACTTCGTAAAGAAATTATATCTCAGTAATGTTGTGTTAGATTTAACACCGAAATACTCATCAATTTTTTTCATCAATATTTCGACGTCCTCACGCTGCTCTTCTGAATCGAACGTAGGTCTCGTAAACATCAAATCCATTTGATCCATTCGGATTAATAAGCAAACTCACCTGTATGCTTCCTTCTTCTTTGTGCAGCACCGATGCTTTAGGAAAAAGATTGAATTGCGCCTTCCACCTTTTCCATGCGTCAGCCCAGCTGACGGGGCTGCCATCTAAACTCAATTCGGTAGGTGGTCTTGCATGCTCCGTATCTTACACTTAATTTACGTTAACAATAACAATTTAAATTAACGTTATTTAAACGTAAAATCAAAATTATTTAAGTATTTTAACCGCTGCCACCATGTAGTGACAATGAAACAACGGAGTTCAGATGACAACCGTTTTTATTAATAAAGGCGGTTCTTAACATACAATATTTTAAGACTACCCACAACAAAATGATCCTTGTGAAATATATAAAATTTATATAGTGTGGAGGTAACGATTTTAAACAAATAGTTACTAGCTAACTTTGTTTGAATAAAATTCGTTTGCGTTAATGCGGGGTTTAGACTGTGCGTACATATGTTACGCGTAGGCCATCAGAGTTTTTTTGTTTTTCACAAGTGAACCTATGTAAGTCTCGCCTAAGGATTGCTAATCCTTACGATCCTGACTCACCTGCTTCTATATATATATATATATATATATATATATATATATATATATATATAAATATTTATAATTATATAAATATTTTATGTATATATATATATATATATACAATTCCTCGCAAGAAATCTTCTGACTGGTATCACGGCATTCCATTTTAGTCCACGGGAATGACTTTTGATTAATTATTCTGGATAGATGTATACGTCTACGGGCTACAGAATGCCCTTACTATCTTTAGTCACCCTTATCTATACTCGTAAAAGCAAATAAAATTACTGTCTGTCTGAAAGTAATATTGTAATTACCAGCTCCTATTACGATCAGAAAGTTATTCGAATGCTATTGAGAAATAAAAAAAAGTTAAAAGTTTAGTCTGCCTGCGTCCGGGCTAATATTCGCGAGAGCAATTCCAGGAGGGATCTAAGCAATATTTTATTGAAAGAACTTAAAGTTTTGTTATTCAGAAACATAAAATTGGCAGGCAAAGCCGGGGCATGTCACTAGTTCAATAACAAAAAAAAATATTTGAAAATCAGCACTTTGTGGTATTCGTCTCATTTGCAAACAAACAATTCACAGTATTCAGTTGTCACCGGCGGCGACTAAATTAGTTTAACATCGTTCTGCTATTTGGATAACAAAAGGATTGAAAAAAATGTTTTTCTTATTGAAAATGCAATGTTTTTTATTTTTACTTTATTGATTTAACCTTAAATTAAAAGGTTACAAAAGGCGGACTTATTGTTTTTGACATTCTCTCGCAGTCTACCCCGGGCGTAGCGAAATATAAAAAGCAAAAATATTTAAAAACATTGGCAAACATAATATATACATATAAATAAATATACTTATACGGAATGAAAAAGATAAAAACAACGGCATTATCTATTTCAGTTAACGAATGTTAGTAAAATATATTTGCGTACTAGTCTTTTGAAGGTTGTCTTATTCGGTGTCTTCTTATAAGTTGAGGCAGGGAGTTCCAGAACTGTGTATGTTGAACAATAAAATATTCACCAAAAATATCTATGAAATATTGAGTTTCTATAACTTCTTTCTGTAGCTAAAAGAGAATAAAAAGTCCTGTCTATGTTTGTTACTATAACTACTTTACTTACTAAGCCGTGGCTTAGCACTTACTGTAAATATCACTGTACGCGACCGACCCAGGTTCGAATCCTGCCGGCACCAATGAAATTGTTAATTACAATTCTATGTGCTGATGTACAACGTGCTCTACGGTGAAGGAAAACAACGCGTGGAAACCTCAAGAACTTAGAAATTTAAAAAACAAATCGAAGACATGTTAAGTCCACCAACACGCACTGGAGCAGTGCGGCGGTTTTCCCCACCACTAAATAAAACCTTCTTAGAAATGGGAGTCCTGTACCCAGATATGGGACGAAATAGGTTGTAACTTTTATAATTACTTTATGTTTGTGCTTTCGTTAAAGTTCATCTAAAGTTATTCTTGTACAAAACTGAAGAGACAAATGAACCAACAGTTCACCTGAATGTAAGTGGCTGCTGCTGTCCATGGCCACTTGTAGCCAACTTCAAACAAATAGGACTAAAGATGTTGTAGCCTCTGAACTAAGATGTAATGACTTACAGCCCGTAATTTAACTGGTCTCTACACCCTTCAGACTGAAAGTTAGCACTGCAGCATTAAGCTGCTATTTTATGCTGGTATTCTGCAATAGCGTCGTCCTACCCCGGTCTAGCCGACCCATTCGTGCTACAACCATAATATAACTCTATTTTGGATTGTATGAGTCAGATCCTATTTTAGAAAGTACTTCCAATTTTCATTTAAATGTGTGTAAAAAATCACATATCTCACCTCAGGCAGTGCTTAACTACGTAGCAAGAGTAGCAATTGCTACGGGCCCCGCGCAAAAAGGGCCTCGCGTATCCAAGCATCCCATCGTCGCCTAAGCGTATTTGTAAGCCCTAAGCATTTGGCGACAGAAATATTTAAGAGCACGGCACCTGCCTGCCCAGATGGACTTCTGGTAGAAACAGGAGCTCTGCATCCTAGTAGTAGATGTAGTTGTACATGTTTATGCCGCTTTACTGCTGAACATCTTATGCTTAAATCCATTGATATGAGCGTCTGCACAATAGAGAGCCAAGAGGCATTAAAACAAGCAGTCTTCATTATTTAACGTAGCTACGTATCAAATGATAAAAAGCGAGCCTAAAGTTCTAAAGAATTCTTATACGGGCGTAAGATGTTTGCGAGTCGTAATTTAATATAATCTCTACAAAAAAAAAACTTTGACTCAGATATCGTCTAATAATAAATTCCTGGAAAAGTAAACCACTTGGTTTCAGATATATTTCATATATATATATATATATATATATATATATATATATATATATATATATATATATATATATATATATATATATATATTTATTTAAATACTCAAGAGTTATTGAAGTTATATATGCAAATCCTACATTTTCTTAAAATTATCAGGAGTTTATGTATATAATAATATCTTGAAGTTATATATACAAAATACTACATTTTTAAATAAACACATATTGTTAATAGAATTTGGCGTTAGTTTGCGTAAATCCATTATATTAAGGAAGTTAGTTAAAAGTTAATTAGCTAATGTCTGCGTAATTAAATGTAATAATGTGTCTTACCTAATTTAGAGAACACTTGCCACTCTCCCTAAACCTAATTGCGTGCGCAATCTTCGTCACCATTAATCCCAACATCACTCTTACCACCATTACATTTGTTGCCATGATAACTTGGTTTTCATGGTGAATGTCCGGAGAGAACCGTAGACTCCTTTTACTACAAACAAGGCATTAAAACCTAGACCTCAGGAGTAACGACGCATCTACATTTTGATTCTTAATCGAGGATAGGTGTAAATGTTAATGGGCTACAGCGTCCAGTTATAATCAGGTGAAATGAGTACTCGATTGTCACCCTTATTCTATAAAAAAATGAATTTCACATGTAGCCATACAAAGAAGCCAAATGACACAATAACCTTAAATCATCTTAAACTTTCATAATAAATTTAGTCTTTCCAAATGTTATAAGCTCGAAATTATGAAAGTTTTAAGTCCGGAACGCCATTCAGCCATGCTTTGAAGCTTTTGTAAGGTTTCATAAAATGTCTTAAGTTTTCATTTAAGTTGACGTACAAACTACACCGCCGTATTTATTTGTGAAAAAATGTTTTTACATTTTTTTTTTCAAATAAGGCTTAATAAAAAAGAACAACCTTATTTGGTCAAATGTCTTCTGAACGCCTTTACCACCCCTTAAATTCCAAACTGTTGGACATGGGGGTCTTTTATTTTAGGGAACATCATAACCTTTACAGTCTGTCAAAGTCCACTGCTGAACATTGGCCCCTCATAAAGGGGATACCTGCCATTGTTCCTACAATCATCTCTACATGATTGCAGGGATTAGTTACCTTAATCACCACCTTGAACGGTGCTTTGGAAATAGTTGGTGTTGACTGTTATTTGAGCTAGGTTGTAGATCTCCTTTCCTGCTTGGGAGTCTAAGTGTGCATCACCCTCCTACCTATTACTGTCGACAAAAAGCTGCGTTTGCACTACTCAGTCCAGTCTAAAGGGCCGCCAGCATGATTGCAGCCAGTATGATTACAGGCCGTGAGGTTTTTAAACACAGTCTTCAGATATAGCACACCCGTAGTCTTGTTTCTTTAAAGTTAGCTACAGGTGCCTATGAGTTGCAGGAGCCATTTACCATCACGTGGACTGTAAATTCGTTTGTCACTTCAATCTTATTTTAATAAATATCATTCCGTGTGTGTCGTAAGAGGTGACTGAGGAAAAAACAACAGATGACCCGTAGCAGCGTCTTCCTGATATCAATATATAATAAAAATTAAACATGTGTGCGATACAACACAGTACAAGTGTAACCTTGAAATGAACTGAAAAATAATACGCGGTAAATCATTTATTTAATTTTCAACCACAAGTGCGGCATAAAATACTTATAACATGAAAGTTTAATTTTTTGGCTAATAAATGTTACAATCCTTATTTTTCGACATGTAATTTAGTGTAAAAAATCAAAATAATATTCTCTTTGGAATAAAATTGTTTTGCAATAGCGCCGTGTCATCTACTATATTTTATAGGTAAAGTCATTTTATCGAATAAAAATTTATTGACTAACATGGTGGTACGCAAAATAATCACTGGGTACTGTACCTCATTCTCTCGCTGGTTAAATTATATAGATGTATACGTTTGTCTCTTTTTAGTGTCGCTTTTTTGTTCCGTTGAGTTCTAGAGTACAATACAAAAACAAGAGTACAACAATTCTAAAGAAGTTTTCACTTCAAAAACTGCGTTTGTGGGAATTCTATTAGTGCAGGACCGTGTATTGTTGCAATCTATGGAGAACGCAATTGTTCAGCAGTAAGCTTATGAGCCTATAAGTATCATAATAAATGAAAAAATAATGGTTATCTCGACAGAGTTTACAGTTTAATTAAAAAAAAAACAGTATATGCTACTAAAGCAAGAGTAATAACGAAAAGTCGACGAATCAATTTATTCAAATTTATATACGCAAGTCAAACTACTCAGAGAGGAAATCCATTTGTTAATTGGTGATTTTTCACTGCACACTCGACATCAATATCGGTCCACGTAATTTTAAGCCAACGGCAACTGTAGTTGTAAATAAACCCTGAGGGCAACATTTGTGTTTTAATTTAATTAAAACCCGATTTTTTAGTTGGATCTGATTTCAGCAGCACAAAATCAAAAATAACATTCTGTAGGTGTCCACTATGAATCATGATAACAATTTTATGTATTACACATACATTTTATGTATTATGCGGTTCACACAATTTTCAACTATATATGTTTAGATGTTATAGTTATATAATTCGTGCGACTGCGCTGGGGAGATTGGTCCTCCTCAAACAAGATAGTCAAGATTCATTATTCATTCATGAATAATATATAACATAGTCCAGATTACAAGAAATGTAAATTTTTAAGCTATTTATATCTATTTTATTTCTAACTTAGTTTTCCCGGCATGTTTGTCACCACAGTTACCTTACTATCACAGTAATTCACCAAAGTTACATAGTAATCGGATGAATGGTATGCATAAAGGTCTTGCATATAGTCCTCGTGGGGGCAGGCAGTGTACAAAGAGCAGCTAATCACTCGGAACATGTCTAGAAAAAAAATAAGTGTAGATGCAAAATCGCGAAGAAGTGTTAGGTGGCTAGCCTATCGCTTACACTATCACAAACCCACATCCCATTAGTTGTCCTTTATAACACGCTAGACAAGTAGCGCAGTTGGCACATTATATAATGTAAGTACCACATAAACATGGAACCCAAGAGGCAGGCACACCACCTGCAACTTTACTAGGCGCAGGTTTGGCCACACATGAAATACTATTACCATCTCTGGGTTGGGGCTCCCCAGTGCCAGCTCCTTCCATTTGATCGCATCCGGTGCAGAGCCGTTTGAATTGTCGGCGAACGAGCTCTTTGCAATCGGCTTGACTCACTAGCACTGCGATGAGATCTTGTATTGTTTGCGTACTTTGTCTCATTTACCACGGGGAGTTATCTGAGGATTTGTTAGGATTAATTCCAGCCGCAAAATTTCACCATCGCACATCACGACAAAACTCCCGATACCATCTATACTATCTGGATGACTGGCGGTCCACCAGTGTGCGATTTAAAAATAAGAAGTTTTCTTCCTCGCACAACTTCCTTGTGGAATCGACTGCCACCAGAGATGTTTTCGGACCGAAACGAATTAGGAAGTTAAGAAAAGAGCCTACTCTTCTAAAAAGGCTGGCAACGCATTTGCAATTCCCCTGGTGTTGAAGTTGTTCATGGGCGGCGGTAATCACTCACCATCAGGTAAGCCTAATAAGATAGATAAATAAGATAAGCAGCATGCTTGTTTGAAAACCCCCTCCTAGAAAAAGATATTAAGGAAACTTAAGCAGAATTGGTGGTTTTTAAAATTTTAGTCTGTCTGTCTGTCTACGTATTCACGATTCACGCAAAAAATACGGAAGGGATTTCCATAAAATTTTGTGTGTACGAGTACATAGTTAAGGACTCGGGAAAATTATAAGTTACTTTTTATTCGATTACGGAACTTCAAAAAGGAGGGTTGAGTATTTTATTTCTTTTGGATGTTAATTTCTATTTTATATCATCAATCATATAAAATTGAAAATAACATTTTTTTTAATGAATAAAATGTTTATAAGTAAAGTCAAATTATGTTTTTTTTTATTGGTTTAAGCGTTGCTCAATAAATTGATCTACGCCAACAATCTACGTTTCACTTTTTCAAACCAATGCCATCTAACGTAAAACAGAAAAAGTAGTGACATTTTGCTCCTAAACCTACATTTATATTCTTAAATATTTAAATTAGTAATTGACGTAAAAATTCTAAGGTTAATTTTTCAGTTCCTTTGTTATTTTGGTAGAAATTAATTAATAGAAGTATATATAGTTTAAACATTAATTATTTGTGGCAGATACGGCAGTCCTTTTACCCTGCAAGTATTAGCATGTATCATAGTTTATGACTATATAGTTAAAAATATGTAGTAGAGATGCACATAGTAAATTTTTTAATATGCTTGGAAAGCTAAAACCCATACTTCGAGAAAAAGTGAGAAAATCTCACAGTCTTGGATCTGATTTGGTGAAAACCATAAATTACGTGGGGTTTTTTTGCAGTAATGATGCATTTTTAGTATTCATACAAATCGGCCTCAAGAATTCTTTGCTTATTTCTCCCTATTCCTCGCAATTTCAAGTTTGATCATGTACGCTGTATGTAAAACTAAGTATTCACCCTCTATAGGACATAATTTAAAAGTGCAGCGAACTGGGACTTACTTCGACGGGAGCTGCGAATAATTAATTATGATAATTTTACAATACTTACGTTTTGATTTTTACAGAATAAACTTTAAAAAATATGTCTTGCTTTATGTGAATGCCTTATGCATTATTGATTAACTGTATGAAAACTCAGCAAAATTCTGTCCTAACATTGCTTCGTCATATATACAAAGAAATAAGGCTCAAATAACGATTTTCTATAATCGTAACAATCTAATAAACAGAAGTTTAAGGTACATATTAGCGTATAAGTTGAAAATAATTATAACTTTTTATTTCAAATAAGAGATCAGGTAATGTTGTGGATAATAAGCCGAAGTTTCTGCAAAAAATTATTATGAGTCCAAATACTATAAACAAGATCCTAACTTTAACTTTATTTCTCATCCAATAGAATTTAAAATTATGAGGTAAATATTGATATATTATAGGCAAAATTTTTTAAAATTCTGCCTAAGTTGCGGCAGTATACGGCACATAATTTTTAAATCACGCTGCACTGGTGGTAGAAAAACCCGTGGATGCCCTCATTGCGCAAATATCGTTTTAAATTTGGCAGGATTGTATTGTTTAATTTAATTGTGATAAACATGGCAAATGACCTCCCTATCAGGCAATCTATTAGGTAGGCCTAAGTTCAACCGTGCACTTTTAATAGGGCGTGACGTTAACGGTAATAGATTATATAGAACTTTAGATTTGAAAACTATACTATCAATATTATACTATATACTGTACAATATTCTACATAAAATCTAAATGCGAGTGCAACGGCCGTCCATTAAAAGACAAGCAATCTGCCACTAATTCTGGACATATAAACACACAGAATTGTAAATACTACTCATTATTTATGCAGCACCAACCGCATTATGTTAAAATACTTTATTATTTTTAGCCCTTTATACATAACACACGAATTTGTAGTTTACAGTCAAAATCACGTTCTTTTTTGCTTAATCAGGTTCGTGCAATAAATTTGAAAAATTTGTTGCTAATTTTTCAAATTTATTGCACTATATTTACGTAACAAATTAGCAAAAATTTTTAAAATTTGTTGCTAATTTGTTACTATAATATAGTGTAAAAGGAATGGACTAAAGAATGTAGAAATTACTCGAAATCTTACGTTCTAACACTGGTTCTGGAGTTCCGAATTAACGAGTATTTTGTTGCTGGTAGGGTTTGGGTCCCGGGACGTCTCGTGTCTCAAAGTCCCGGGACTTTTCGTAATTTTAGTTGTCTCGTGTCCCGATACTTTTGGGTCGAGACTCGAGACGAGACAAGATTGTCGGTTTTTTTATGTAATCATTTCTATTTACAAATATTTGCCAAGCCAAAGCCAAGCGCCATCTCATCTGTTAGCTTAATGAATAATTACTAGGTCTCTAGGTAGCTACCGAGTACACACCTTTGCCGCGCAGCCATCATGCCGCCTTATTGGTTGTTCTGTGAACTGTGATGTTTGGATTATGATTGTTTATGTCATTTGAGTTAGTTAGTCGTCAATTTCATTTATGATGTGAGTGTGGTGTGGTGTTTCATGTAAGTTAAATAGGTCATGTTTATAAATGCTGGTTTTAAAGAACACCTTGTTCTTTTAGTTTGGTCGGGTTAAAACTCGCAAACTATTACGGTGCCGTGTATTATTTAATGTTATTTTACAAAGAAGATAATAATGTGATACTCACTCACCGAATAAACATATAAAATTAATTTTGGATTATTATTATTATTGTTATAGATAGATAGTTATAACTAAAAATAATAATATGGAGCGTACACGTACAGCAAAAGTGTGGAAACATTTTAAAAAAATAAACGAATCAACAGCACAGTGCTCGTTATGTCCAAAACAAATTTCATGCAAAGGGTCGAATACTTCAGGCCTTGACAGACACCTCCAAAGAGTTCACAATATTTCTGTAAATCAACCGCTGGAAGAATCAAAATCATTTTTACAGCCTGGTACATCTTGCGAACCGGTATCAAAAAAAATTAAACGTGAAAAACAGTCTGAAATTACAGGTTATATTGCAAAAAAGTCTTTGCCTGAAATTATTTCCCGCTTGGCAGCAGAGGATGGACTTACTATAAGGGCAATCACAAAGAGTAAATTCATTCGTGAGAATATTACCCAGCGAGGATATAAAATGCCTAAGAACGAGACTGATATCATGAAAATCATCTTGAATTATTATGAAGAAAAAAAAGAAGAAATGATTCAGAATTTTAAAGATATTGTCGCTTCTGGTGCACGTTTCAGCCTTTCAGTTGACGAATGGACCAGCGTCCGAAACCGAAGGTACTTTAATTTGTGTTTGCATGGTAAGGATGGAGAAGTTTTCAATTTGGGATTAATCTATATATCAGGTAAATGTGGTGCCGAAGAGACCAGGAAAATAGTAGAAGATATATTAATAAGATTTAAATTGGTTTTTGAAAAACATATTGTGGCCACCACCAGCGATGGCCCAAACGTAATGAAGAAGTTTGGTAGGGAAAGCCCCAGCGAGATGATTTTATGTATGAACCACGCAATACATCTAGGAGTTGTAGATACATTTTATAAAAAGAGAGAGGCTTCTACCACATCCACAGTTTTTAACTGCGAAGATAGTGAGGATGAATTCATGGAGAACTCTACTGATGATGAAACGGACTACGAAACAAACTACCAACCAATAGATGAAATTAAAAGAGTGCTAGATGAAACAAGGTTTTTAGTGAAATTATTTAGAAAAAGTCCATTGAAAAACAGCCAATTACAGAATTATGTGAAATGTGAATTTGGGAAAGAACTCAGTTTACTACTGGATGTTAAAACAAGGTGGAATTCCATCATTGTGGTGGCGGAACGGTTTCTGAAGCTCAAAAATTGCGTGAAGAAAGCGTTAATTGATATAAATATGTTAGATAAGTGGAATGAAGACAATCTTCTTCTTTTGCAGACAATTGTTGATTTGTTGCAGCCAGTTAAGCCAGAGATTCTGGAAAAAAAAACAAGAGCAACATTAAAAAAGGAGTTTCAGTTGTTTGAAGCAACCGGAAAACGTACAGAATGTTTGGAACTACTGTATAAAGCCTTAAACACAATAAAACCGACATCTGTTGAAAATGAGAGATTTTTTTCCCTCTCCGGTGGCGTTATTACAAAAATCAGAAACAGACTGTCAGACAAAGCTGTTGACTCTCTGATTTTTTTAAAAGCCAATTTTATTAAATCAGCAAAGAAATCGAATTATTGTGTTAGTTGAATATTTAAAAGACTGATTTGTAAGTCTGTTTTAGTATTTATACCTATATTATTTAATTATTAAACAAATCTGTGATTATGATAATTAACAATGGTGTGATTATGACCAATTACTAGATACTAGAACTACTAGATAATAGTAGTTATTAAGAATTAGTATGATTTTCAACTAAGTTCGTTTTATAACTATAGCTAAAAAGTGAATTTGTATGTGATTGAAAGAAGTAAACAAAGTAATTATTAAGGCTGTCATTAACGTTAGTTATTAAGATTTAATTTTCTGTATATGTTTATTAAATGTTGACTTTTACACTAAATTGCCTTTTTTCCTCATAAAATTAAAAAAAAATTGTCTCTTAAAATAAAAAATAAAAATTTCATAAAAGTCTCGAAGTCCCGATAATTCCCGAGACTTTGATTTTAGGCTGTCTCGTGTCCCGGGGATTCGAAATTGTCGGGAATTCCCAAACCCTAATTGCTGGTCAACGAATAGATATACAACTCTTAGAAAGTCTACAACAAAATAAAAGCGATCTAGAAGCCTAGCCAAGTAACCCGGTGCCATTTATAAGTGTACATCCTATCTTTACTGGTGATTTTTAGTGTAAAAACGGCTTACACTTTGTTAATTGTCAGTAAACAAGAAACAGCAAGGCATCAAGAGTCAGTAACAAAATAAAATCGTTTGGTAAGCTGCACCAGGAGTTGATGATCTTTTTGCTAAACAGTAGCAAAATACTTGCCAATTTAGGAATTTAGAACCAGTGTTAGAACATAACTTGATTTCTAGACAAAAAATGTTTTATCTGAATTTTTCCATATTATTTTTCCACTATATTCTAGCAACAAATTTTCCTGTTTTATCCGCCGGGTTGATTTAAAGTTTTCACTGCTATCTTAACTCTATTGTGAAAAGTTAGAATGCGTCAAAAAAGGCACGTATGGTATTGATTTCTTATATTTACGAACACTACACATTGAAATAATACTAGTTTTTACGGAATTTATCGCGTATATTTAACTTTTTTACCCGACGTTTCGAGAGCTTTACAGCACCCATGGTCACGGGAAGGACTGAGATGTTCAACGTCCAGCTGTCATAGTTAACCGCAGTTACCACAGATCAAATTTAACTTTTGTTCCAGTTTTGATGTGCAGTCATTGTTTACATGCTTACCTGTTGAAGACTGCATCTCAATTGTAACTAAAAGGCTGGAAGAAAACAACATGCCCGTAGAATATGCAGTATTACTCAGACACTGCCTTACATCTGGCTACCTATTGTGGAAGGAAGAGTTCTACAAGCAAGTAGATGGTGTGGCGATGGGCTCACCTGTATCTCCCATTGTCGCCGACATATTCATGGAAGACTTTGAGGAGAAAGCCCTGATTACTTCTCCCATAAATCCAAGATTCTACAAGCGGTACGTAGAAGACACTTTCACAATTCTACCTTTAGATAAAGTAACTGCATTTTTAGACCATCTTAACGCTATAAATTCTAAAATTCAGTTCACAATGGAGTTAGAGGCAAACAATTCCCTAGCTTTTCTACATGTGTTAGTAATTCGGAATCCTGATAACACCTTGAGCCATACTGTGTATAGAAAAAAGACCCATACAGATAGATATTTAAACGGTGATTCTCACCACCATCTTTCACAGTTAGCTACCGTGGGTAAATCTTTGTTTCAGAGAGCACGAGGGATCTGTGACAGTAAACACCTGGCTGCCGAGCTCCAACATGTTAAGCAAGTTTTGCATGACAACAAGCTTCGGGTCCCGCGCCTACGTCACAGAGAACGAGTGAAGCCGGCCACAGTTGAGCGTGTACCTGCTGTACTGCCATATGTTAGAGGAGTCACTGACAAGATTGGCTACATCTTGAAGCGCGCTTCCATCAAAACATACTTCAAGCCGCCGAAGAAGATTGGTCAGTTTTTACCATCAGTCAAGTGTAACGTCCCTCTGCAAGATGCAGGAGTGTACAAGCTTGATTGTGAATGTGGTCTCTCCTACATAGGACAAACTAAAAGATCAATTAAAACCCGCGTCAAAGAACATATAGCTGATGTGAAGAATCGACGCTCCGGGAAGTCTGCAGTCTGTGAACATGTACAGGATCGCCCCCGTCACTACATCAGATTTGATAGACCACAAATTCTCGCTAAAGAACACCGATTCCTTCCAAGGATGATTCGCGAGGCTAATGAAATCAAAAAACATCCTAATTTCAATAGAGAAGATGGCTGGGTGCTACCATCTGCTTGGGATCCTATAATAAATAAAATTAAATCCCAACCCAAGCATACAACTGCAAGACTCCATGATAGCATAAGTTCATACTGTGTAGATCGGAACAAAAGTTAAATTTTAATCTGTGGTAACCGCGGTTAACTATGACAGCTGGACGTTGAACATCTCAGTCCTTCCCGTGACCATGGATGCTGTAAAGCTCTCGAAACGTCGGGTAAAAAAGTTAAATATACGCGATAAATTCCGTAAAAACTAGTATTATTTCAATGCACGTATGGTAATTCATAATGCTGTGTTAGTCCCTACTTTAACCTCTGGTAGTGAAAGTTGGGTGTGGCGGAAGAACCATGAGAGTAGAACAAATGCAATAGAAATGTGGTCACTAGGGATAATGATAGAGCTGAATCTGAGTGACAGGGTGAGAAATTGTGTGATAAAAGAAGAGTGTGGTTTGCAAGATGATGCTGACCAGGATTATGAAAGGAAGCCTTCGATGGTTTGGTCATGTAGAAATAATAAATGAGGAAAGAGTGACAAAGCGAACTTATGTTGCAGAAGTAAACGGTGAAAGTTTATCGACCAAATAGGCGATATATTGAAAATGGGCCAAATGAAGAATAATACCCCTAGACGCTGAGCATGTATGCGTAGGTATATGGATATGGAGGAAGCGAGAGAGGTATGTCAGGATCGTGCTAAATGGAAGTCTGTAGTCTCTCCCATCACGTTTTTAAACGTGGTAAAGCCATGCTGCAGTTATATTAGTAGTATAGTTGTACCACGAATGGGTCGGAGACCCTTTTTACTGGAAATGAGGCATTCCATCTTATTCCTCACGGGTGACAACGCATCTGCATTTTGATTTGTAATGGAAGATAGATGTAGATGTCTATGGGCCGCAGCAACCACTTACCATCAGGTGGACTGTGTGCTCGTTTGTCACCCTATCCTATAAAAAAAAAAACGTCTGGGTGACAGGCGTGAGTGGTTATTATGTTTTTTAAAAGTTAATATCAAATTACACAAAATAACAATCTAAATCTATTCTATTATAATACTGTGTAAAGTGCACCACGGACAAGTCAGATTTGTACTTCTTCCTTATACATCAACACCTCCTTATTTTATCTCATCTTCTCCTTATTCACCGTTAGCATGTAAAAGTCCAATGCTGCACTTGAGATTTTCCTCTAGCCCGCGAGTGAGAGGGCTGTAATGATGAATGATGATGATGATGTGACATATACCAATATGTATATTGACAGTATCCACGATAACTTCCAAAGAGAAAGAGACTGCTTACCTACGGATTTGGTAGAATTGAAGGCTCTACTTGGGCTTCTTTATTACTGTGGAAAACTTCGTGAAGCGCCATGGATTTTTGGGCAACTGACGGCACTGGATCAGACGTGCATAGCTACCATGTCACGACAAAGATTTCATTTTTTACTTCGTTGCCTTAGGTTTGATGATCCAAATACACGCGAACAGTGGAGAAATGCCGAAGAAGCCTGCCAAATACGGAATAAAAATTTTTGTAATGCTTGACTCAAGAACTTACTATTCGGCATGTTTAGAAGTATACACCGGAAGGCAAAATTCAGGACCACATGCTGTAAGTAACTCTCGTCGTGAAACGTTTGGTTGAGCAAATAAGAGGGTCTCATCGTAACGTGGTAATGGATAATTGGTTTACGAGTATCCCATTGATGACAGAATTGTATAAAGATTATGAGCTTACGGTTGTAGGGACTCTTCGTAAAAATAAACCAGAAATACCCCCATGCTTTGTTGCTACACGAGGACGAGAACAATGGACTACCTACTTTGGCTTTAAGCTTAATTGTACATTAGTATCGTACTCACCAAAAAAGGGAAAAGTGGTGCTTCTTGCTTCTACAATGCATCATGATGCGAAAATAGATGTTGATACAGGAGATAACGGATTATAATATGCATAAATGTGGAGTGGACGTGGTTGACGAAATGTGTGGTACATATTCTGTATCAAGAGTAAGTAAAAGATGGCCACTAACGATATTTTTTGGACTCATGAATGTGGGATGTATAAATGCGTTTGTTATTTATAACGCAAATATAACGCATATAAATCAAGAACCCCTCGAAAGACGTAACTTTTTAAAAGACATAGCTTTATCCCTTATTAAACCACAAATAGAAAAGAGGTCTTCTATTACGACTCTGCCCAGACACATTCGGAGCAGAATGTTTCAAGTACTTAGCAGAGAAGAAAGTACAGATCAAACGGCATCGGCTGGGCCTAGTAACATCCGTGGGAGGTGTTCCACCTGCCCCCTAAAAGGGATAGAAAATCCAAAACTAAACGCCAAATATTAAAATCTTTCATATGTCGAGATCACGCCGCATTTTTATGCATTAATTGTAATCAGAAAATGAGTCAAAAGTAAGATAAGACGGCAAGAAGACTAATTAGAAAACAAATAAGAAATATTTTGAGAAAGATTTTTATGAGAAGTTTGAAAGCTGATTATAAAAAAACTTGTTATGTTAAATGTTTTATTTTATTGATTGTTTTAGGAGAAAATGTATTAGTTTTTGTAAGAATAATGTTTTTTTTTTCAATTATACTAGAATAAAAAAGTTAGACTGTGATTCTGGTTCCTATGCATAAAAAAATAAGATTTAGCACTTAACTCTTTGCTATTGTGATAAAAATAAATCAAAATATATAAATATTTGTGACTCATTATTGTTTTAGTTACACTTTTCTTTTACGTTTATATAAAAAAAATATAATTCCCTATATTGGCATAGAATAATGCATTTAACTTTGGGGTCTTTTAGACCCTCAAGCGACCGCTTATGTCACAAAATGAGACGCGAGTACCGGCGGGCTAGCAGAGAAGACTTGTCTTTAAAGCAAGAATGGATATGTTTATTTCAACTGTGTCTTTTTTATCTTAAGCTGTTATCAGATAGACATCCCATCTTCTATATATTTCTACTCCCGTTCATGAATGCATTTCTTGTCATGTTCGTTGTGAGTAAAACTACATTTATGACATTTTTAAGCCCTCTCGAACGTAAACAAAATTTCGTATAGAGATTTGGGGAGTGCAGAAAACCGCAGGCCATTCTTACTGGAGGTCATCAGGGGTTATAACGTATCTGCATTTTGCCACAGTATCTATTTACCAGTAAGTGGACTGTGTGCTTGTTTATCACCCATATATTATAAAAAATCTGGTAATAATTCTCTGTTAAATTTACACATAATCTTAAAACCCAGTTTTAGTCTGCACTGCTTCTATTTTATTAGGCTAATTGCTTATAATTGGCACGTGAAATTTGTGGTAAGCGTGATTTGAATTTAAATTGAGTATCAACACAGGAATGGTACCTAATAATACAATTTGCATGTTCATTAATCGTAATTTAGGATCATAATGGCACACGGGAACGAAATTCAATAAATCACGAGGTGATGGACCACCTATCTCACAATAAGGCACTTTATTAAAATGATAAGTAGCTACGAATTTTCCGTTGTCATCTCCAAGTACAAGTACTTTACGTGGTAGAACCATACTGCCGCTACATTGTTGTTGTGCCATAAGGGGGTCGGCTTGACCGAAATGAACACGCTCTCACAGAATAACAGCGTGAAATGCAATTGGTGAGTGTAGATAATTGAAGAGCCATTTCGCTATAAACGAGGCATTCTGTCTTGGTTCTCAGAGGTGACAATGCATCCGCATTTTAATTCTAAATTGAGGTTCGATGTTGATGCTGAATTGTCACTCATATTATATTTAAAAAAAATTGAATGCATCACAGCCTTTAATTATAACTGGCATTCCATACCCATATCTAGCGTATGAATTAACGTATGAATTGCTACGCCTGAATAGGAACCATTATATGGGTTCTTTGGTTCTAAATGAAGCACAGTACATTACGCAGCTACTGAACGCTGGTATTTAGGATTAACTGTTATAGATTAAAATGAAATAGGTAATTAATAAAAATATAAAGTAATAAAGTATATAAATAAAAAGCTAATTAATAAAACGGATAAAGTTCTAATTCCAATATGGCACAGCGATCTCTTTAACTTTTTGTGGTTGATATATTTTTTTTGGCTGCACAATGAGCGGGATACACCCGCGCTTCGATTTCGATTGCGAGTAAAGTTCAACCATCCATCCATAAAATACCACTGCTGAACGAACATAAGTCTTCCTCATAGATATTTTCATGGGGGGAATTTCATCATAGTTGCCACGCAGGCAGGCAGTTTGACATTCACGGTTTTTAGCAACCGCACTTCTTAACGTAGAGTTATTTTCATTGTATGATAATCGCAATCAAAATCCTGAACCTGCTCGAGATTAATAACGTCTTCAGACAGAATTTTAAACACTGTGAACAGTCACAACGGAGACTATACATCTGGGTAGCACAATATTATAGAGCACGAGTGTGTTCCCTAGCAAAAGTGCAAGGGGGATACTTTCACTCTCATAGTCCGATGTACTTCAAAGAGGTGAGAGATCAGGCACAAGTAGGGAGAAATAACGCAAAAATCCTGACTACGGGCTGCTCATGAGAATTTCTTGCCAGAAAAACCCATTAACTGATTTTTGTCCGTCCCGGGATTCCAAACCAAGTCCATGATCAGCAGTCACATTTACGAGTAATAGCCCAACGAGGGTTTCAAACAGAAATGGATATCGTTATTTTAAAACTGATTGTGGCCCAACCCGGGATTCGAACCCGAGATGGTTATCAGCAGTCTTTACGATCACTAGACCAACGAAACTATTGAGACGATCAATTGACTGTCTCAATTTTGTCATATTTCGTATTTAATCTAAATCCTAAAAGTTTGAATCAAATCCATATCTAATTATGCTTATACTCGTATTTATTACGTCTAACATTTATATTAGTTTTTCTTTTCTTTTATTATATAATATTTATATAAGTGAAAGTATAAGAGCATTTGCAGATCCGTTCATCGAATACACAAATTTATATTTTCGAGCTAAATTGGATATACCGATCTACCATCCCACTGCTTTTTATTTTTCAGGGCCTTATTCTGTTCATTTATATAAGGTATGTTTTTTATACCATTAAAGTGACAAACGAGCATGCAGTCTATCTGATAGTAAGTGGATGCTATTGTCCTCAGTTACTCTAGAAAAAAGGTTTTCCGGTACTTTACTCCCACCATAGCTAACAGCAGCGTTAAGCTGGCTATTTTAAGCTTTGCTGCTTAGTTTTATATAAGTAAATTGACAATTAAAGCATGGAACGAAAAATTAAAGCTACTGATTTCAATTCTTAATAGTATATTATTCACGTTGATTTTGTATAATTTCCTATATTAAGTATGCCTAAAATGTGTGTACTATGTATTAATTAATAATAATTGCGTATGCTATGTATCAGGTATAGAACATGTTACTTAGATAACTTGTAGCAATATTTATTTATAAATATATTTATACGAGTGTTATACACGTTTTTGTATTTTTATTCACTAGAACATATTATTTTCATGTTTTTATGGACCCGCTTAAGTTTCTCTGCTTAGCTTGTTTTTGACTGATAGAGAATGAATTAAGTCCTACAATTATACAATTCATGTGCAGTTAAGATTTAAAATAAAATAAATAAATGAATGAATAAATAAATTCTGCCGAAAAATGAATTTTGAACATAAGCTCAGAGGACATCCTACGGACACGTGCGCACGAACGTGTAGGAGGAAAACCTATTTCATGGACAGTCCGCTACCACGCACAAGAGTGATGAAAAGGACTAATGGATTATAGAGCCATTGGTGTATGAAGCAATATGTTTGTCCGTCAAAGGACAACGCACCCAAAACCTGGCTGCGGACATAATTAACTGAATAATAGGCTCCGGTGACCGAATGATTCCGATTGGCGGCCTCAAAGAATTTGTCCCCCATATCGTCCCGAGTGTGTCTTATGAGGTGACTATGGGAAATGCCAGAAAACTAACGGCATTAGACAGTAGGCAGTATATAAACATTCCAACTAGACTTACTGTAAAGCACCCGAAACTTCAAGAATTAAAATAAAAAAAATACACAAACCGCGATAAACACGCACAAAGCACGGTTCTAAATCACATGCATCCATCGACTTCCTTACATCCTAAACAAGAGATCACTCCATCTAGGTGTAAAAGGTACCCTACCTTTCTTCCTCATCGGTTGTCGGTTTCTAGAGCTATATAGTCGGCCTATTATCACTTCATCCTACGAATTCGTTCCTCTATTTCATTAATTCTGTTTTTACTGCAGATATCCTCATATACATTTATTTTTTTCGAAATTCCGAGCACAGATTTCTCCATAGCTCCCAGAGCGACCTTAAGTTTCCTCATACGGCTAGCGGTGAAAGACCACGTCTCAGGTCCAAATTTCATAACTAGCAACATAATATATAAAATATTTATAGTCATATAAAGAATCTGACTTAAAAAAAAAGTTAAAACTTAGAAGTTTTTCATAGAAAAAGCAACAAGGTGACTAGCGGCTACACAGTCTACCTGATGATAAGTGGATTCTTTGGTCTATTGATATTTTCATCTACACCCAAATAATAATTAAAGTTCCGGGCATTAAAGTCCCAGCATACAGGCAGCATATAGCACGTGCACCGGAAGAAGACAGAACGTCGTCGTATGTCAACACGGACAAGAGTTCGATGCGTACACACCGTGACAGTGAACTCAAACCTGAACCAGTGTTATCAAATCAGCGCATTTGTTGCTAGATCTAGTGCAATTATAGGGTGTATAGCGCTTTTTTTAAAATATGTACGTGCTAAAAATGCTATCTAGTCTACTGGTCTACTCGATATTTTGATCATATAGATATTTAAAAAGTGCTATGGACCCTGAAATTGCACCAGACCTAGTGCTAAATGCGCTGAAACGGCAACACTAACCTGAACGTGCTAGTCTGCTAGTGTCCTTAAAGGTGGATTTTCATTTGAATCATTGAACGGAAGCGGAACGTCTGCGCATTTGAAGCGAAACCACGGACGGAAGGTGTCGCGCGCGGGGTGGAACGGGTAAACATCATCGCTGACGATATTTTTCCTTATCATATATTATTTACAATAATTATTAATCAAGGAAAGATAAGATGACATACGAAAAAATATTACCATCAGAGAAGATTTAAGAATATTGTGTAATACAAATAACAATGAAATGCAACGAGACATCCATTAGCAGACACAACTCACTTCCTGTATTTCACTTCAGTTAAAATTACTTGACTCATTGGATTGCTTTAAAAATCGTTCTAATTGGATACATCTCATTAATTTTACCCGGTATCAAGTCCATAAATAACATTCAAAACTTTGCCTGAACGGATTTAATTATGAAACTAATTAACAAGCAATTTGATCTTAGCCAAGATGAATTGTTTCTCTGTCAATACATCAGTTGTTTAAAATAAACTTTTAATTAAAAGTAAAAATTGACTTCAACGATGACTTTTTTGTTATTATTAGCACTGGCTTATGGCACTTACATGAAATGAATGTGTTATTGTGACAAAACGTTTTAATTGAAAATTTAATTAAAAATTAATACCTAGTTAGTACCTATGAAGTACTTAGTTAAATTACTGTCTTATTCGCGTTAACTCGTTTACCTTCCTCTGACGATATACAATATGTCTTCAGTAATTAAAAGCGGAATCAGTAGTGTATCCATTTTATCCAAGACTTAAGACACACACACACACACACACACACACACACACACACACACACACACACACACACATACACACATACACATACACACACATACACATACACACACGCGCACACCCACGCACGCACGCACACACGCACGCGCGCGCGTTATTCCTTCTTGATATATTTGTTATTTTTGTATTTTTTGTTATTTTTGTATATTAGCGGCCAAACTTGTTCTCAGGCGAAACTAATAGTATAATAGTCCGGGACAATCTAGCTTGGCCTAAATACTTTACATTTATTTACATTATTATTTATCCTGTCCTGCGCAGACGGCTAGTCTCCATTAAGACTGGCCGTCGTGGCCGTTATTCGTTCCGGGAGACAATATTGTTACTTATTATTTTTATAAAAAATGAGTATCCGATTATTACAAAAGTCACAAAGTTGAGATTACAGTAAGGAAGCAATTTAGAGTTCTTCATACTGAGAAGTTTTGTGGGACTTTTACGTGGTAGAACCAAACTGCAGCTATACTACTGGTACAGTTGTAGCACGAATGGGTCAGCTCGACCGGGGAAGGACCACGCTCTCACAGAATACGAGCTGACTTAGCGGTCAGCCGCCGTAGAGTCTATATCACCTGAAGATGCCTCGTGTGGAACGCGTGTCGTATTATCGTCGATGGTGTGTCTTTCCTAGAATAGTGGTGTGGAGAGTAGTGGTGCTGGGATTAGTGGAGATGAGATTAGTGCACGCAATTGAGGGAGGGCAGGAGGTGCTCTTCAACAGCGGACGGTTAAAAGTACGTATTAATATCTTTAGGAAAATAGCAGCTTGACAATGCTGTGTTTTGTATGGTGAGTGTAGAGAAGCGGAGACCCTTTTTACTGGAAACGAAACATTCGATCTTAGTCCTTGTGGGTGACTGCGCATCTGCATTTTGATCCGTAATCCACAGGGGCCACAGCAACCACATACCATGTTGTACTTATCATGTGTGCTTGTTTGTTATCCTTATCATATAAAAAACTTAACACCCGCCCGCATCCTTGTTTCCTTCGATCAACAATACCAACTAGATGTCGGGTCGGCGCAAGAAATCCATCTCAGTAAATAAGAGCGCACGTGAGACGTGAGCTCTTGCACGTGAGAGTGTAGCTCGCAAGGCAATAACGGGAAAAGAACTTTATTTGTTATAGCTTAAGGTTGATTTCACCTAAATGTTATTTAATTTATGTCTTTTCATAGTTTATATTCATGCGGACAGTATTTAGCTATGATTTTGTACGTGACGCGTTATCTAGTTGGTATTGTTGATCGAAGCTTGTTTCAGTATTACTTTTTATTTCATTGAGGTTGTAAGTTAATCATCACTAATAAGTCCTTTAAATTATTATCATTACTCATAAAATATAAAAGTAATATTTATCATCATTTGTTATAAATTATATTATATTTGTAGCTGTGATGGTTTAGCTTGTCCGGGAAAGGACCACACTGTCAAAGAATACCAGCGTAAAATAACAATTTAATACTGCTGTGTTTCGTATGGTGTGTGATAGAGAGCAGAAGATTCTTTTAGAATTAAGGCGTTCCATCTTAATTATTAGGGGTGAAATGCTTATTCTGCATTTTGATTCTTGATCAAGGATAGATGTAGATATTTATGGGACGCAGCATCCATTTACCATCAGATGAATTATGTGGTCATTTATCTATATGTGTCTAAGGTTCACAGCATACATTTACTATCATCTACATTTTGATTCTTAATTGAGGATAAATGTATAAGATGTCTATGGGCCACAGTATCCACTAACCATCAGGTGGACTGTATACTCGTTTGTCATTCCATACTTTAAAAAAGTGAGCAGTGGCTTTGTTTGGTACTCTATTTCTATAAATAAAATATATAATACTACTGGCTGGCTGTCTGTTTTGGCAGGCGCTGGTTTTTTTACAGCCATTAAAAATAGAACATTGATATTAAACCTCACATTGTTTATTTTTGTATACGCGCTATAATAAGTAGGCGAGACGCGCAACAAATTACGGATAAAACTTGAAAAACAACTTGGACGACACAGCGAAAAGGCTATCTCCGTACTGATCCGAGTGAATACATAATTTCTACAACTTGAAAAAACGCCGTCATAAGGTCTAAAATTGCGTAGCGACCGCGACGATTAAAAGCGCTTAGGAATTGTCAGAATCTTAAAATATTTTTTAAAAAATTATTGATTTAAGTAATCAAAATAATGAGCAAGAAAATTATGAATATTGATTTTATGAATATATTTGAGTGATTCCCAAGTATATAGATTAAGTAATTTCGTTGTAATTTCAACTATAGTGATTTTTAGAGGTGTATTCGCAAATAATTATGATCGAGTCAAAATTATACAATCGTGTTTTTGAACAATCAAATTCAAGATAAAGACATGGATTTACCTATATCAAAATTCCACTTTCGTTAGTGATGTCATAGTCCTATAATATTCGATGAAAGCAGGTGCATTTTTTCACGGTGTTGCCTTAAGAAATATAAATGTTTGATACATAGCAAAATTGTAGGAAGAGGAGCCGTTAGAGTACCGTTAAAACTTAATAAGAAGTATATAATAAGAAATCTAATGCGTCGTTTATGCTTCTTACTAAGAAAACTTTATTAATTTTGAAGGATTTATAGTGAAATAATCTTTCTTAATCTTCATGTTCCAGCGCAAGTGAGGTTTTCATTGTTGTGGATTTCACAGAAAACAATCTGAATTTTTTTCTGATCATCGACATCAAGGTAACACCATTGGTACGGCTATTATGTTTTTTCATTCGTAGCTTTCTTTGTCACTTAAATTTAGTCGAACGTATATACATAAATGTTTGTTTGTTTTTATTTTATGTGCAACAACATCGTTCATCAGACTGCGTTAAAACTTATTGCTTGAACTTGCGCGGAGATTATAGGCATAATAAAATTATGTTACAGTAGGTGGCGCGCGTATCGCACCGACAAATTTATTTGAAGTTATAATATATCATTCAATTTCAAGGAATGTATTATCATTTGTAATTGAACAACATTACTCTTCCATAGTTAAAACAATATTTCCACAATTATTTCTCCTGCCGCAGCAACGCGCCGTGAGTACATCAGTGCACATTCTTGTACATCTGCTCCTTCTTAAATATACACACCTTATCCAGGATTTTTAGTGGTGCCTTTTAGGTTCCATCTAATCACTTCTTAAAGTAAGAAATAATTACTGCTGTTACAAGCACCACAGACTGAAATCTTCGGCCATCTTCCTATGTTTATCTTCTTTAAGTGGCGGTACAAGAATATCCATTTCTCCATAAAGTCCCGTAGGTGCCATAAGAGGCGACAGAGGAAAACAAACCAGGAAACGGTCAGCAGTGTCTTTCTAATAACAATTAAAATACAAAAAACAGCAAATAAAAATAAAAAAATAAACAAACCCGCCTGCCAAGCGTGGGAACTTTGTTAAATATCCACTATATGAGGCAATCTATGGGGGAGACCTATTTTCAGCAGCGAAATTTTTCTAGGCTGCAACGGTAGTATGGAAATTTTTTCACAAAAATATTTTTCGTTACATAATCCTTTTAAATCATATTTTTATTTTTCCTTTTTTATTTTACAATACATTTTTCGTTGAGCTGGTTTAATTGTTTTTAACGTTCCAGTTTGTCGCAGCAAAGCAAAGACAAAATTTATATCTATAAGACATACGAGTAAAGGTTTTAAAAAAGTTTTGTAATTTTTTTTACTTATTATACTTATTATATATATAAGGTAGTAGTAGAACAATTTTCATAGCACACGGTGACTTGAAACGGTGACGGTAACACGCTCATGCAAGACTTAACTAGCCGATTATTGTACGGTATGTTTTACTTAAGTCACGAATAAATTTATAATATTTTATATTTAAAAATAATTTAAATGTTAATTAAATTTAAGAATAGAAGTCCATAAGCCAACTGCTCAATATTACAAAAAAAAAACAAGTTCTAATAATTTTCCTGCAACGCTTCCCGCGCTTTTCATTTAAAACGATGGATCTTAACCGTGAACATTTGCGCGCTATGATCTATTATGATTTTAAACTTGGTTTAACCGAACAATTAAGCTTACAACGGTTATAATCAGCATTAGGAGACTTAGCTCCATCACGCGTAACAATTTTTAGGTGGTTTGTTGAATTCAAAAGGGGTAAAATTAACCTTAAAGGTGACCAAAAAACCGGGGCCGCGCAAACAGCATTAACGGCAGAAAAAGTATGGACTACTGAATGTTGGTGCGAGAAGACCCACGAATCACATATACGGAGCATCGAAAAGTTTGTAGGCATTTGTTTGGGGAGCATTCATACCATCCTACATCAACATCTTGTAGCGAGGAAGCTTTTTTGGCGATGGATTCCTCGTTTGCTCTCCGAAAGCGAAAAACATACTCGTGTAGATTGGTGCCATGAAATGCGTCTACGTTTTGAAAATGGGGCATCTAGGCCAGTTTCAGAAATCGTTATTGGTGACGAGACGTGGATCTATCAAGATGATCAAGGAAATCATCGGTATGGGTCTAATCAGAAGGACAGTTACCGACAAAACTGCAAAGACCTCGCAACGTCGGTAAAAAATGGTAAGTAATTTTTTTTTCGTGGAGCAGACATTTGTCGACATCAATGCTGGAAAATTGTAGGTCAGTCAACTCTGAATGGTATACTATAGTTGCATTAGACGTTAGCCAAAGCTTTTTAAGCTGTGTAGGAGAGATGACCAAAGACCGGGCTCATCAGAGAGAGCTCAGAGAATCATGCTGCATCACAATAACGCCTCTTCATATACCTCTCTTAAAACAAAATCATTATTGAGGAGTCTGGTATTGAAATTCTAAGTCAACTACCCTACAGACTTGACTTAGCTCCTTGTGTTTTCATTTTGTTCCCAAGAGTCAAAGAAATAAAAGAATAAAAATAAAAGAAAAGCTTTTTCAAGCGCTGAAGAAGCCGAAGAAGAAGCGAATTCCGACCTGTCAGATCAAGACTGGCAAAAGTGTTTTCAGAGTTGGTTTAGGAGAATGGAACTTTGTATAGAGCATGATGGAGAATATTTTGAAAAGATGTAAAATAAATATTAACATTATCTAGAATACTTTTTGTTAATGTATCTCAAAACTTATTGAGTGTCCTACGTATAAAAAAGTACTTGACATAAAGCCATTTTTTATTTTTTGTAAACTTTTAGCTTGAACTGTATTTTTCAAAGTACAATTATTAATGCAACAATTACTATATACTACCATTTGCCATTACATTAAAATAATTGCTAAAAAAATAGGACCGTTGTGAATAAAGGTTTGATAAATCATTTACATGTAAGCCAACATCTGGATCGTACAAAACTTCTACAAATCGAGTCTCGTTGCACCTTTGGTCCCGTTTAATTAAGCTTTTAGATTGATGTTGTAATTCTTGTACATAGAGATCACTACTGCCGTGCTTGCTCTGATACGATTTCTTTTAAAATTAATAAGTATTCTAAAACTTTTCAATTAAAAAAGTGGATTTAAGTCACGTGTACGATACACGGAACTTAAGTAACCTATCATTAAAACGTGTAGAGTTAGTACACTGGATTCACTCGTGCGCTTAGTTCACGCTGGTCAAAAATCGACTACGTAAGTCCCTTGTAATGTAATATAAACAATTTCTAAATGCTAAATATGTAATCACTCATAGTATATCTTAAAATCTGTATACATGTGAAAGGTAAACTGTCATTCGACTGCTGTCATACAGCACAACTTTTTTTATTTTTTTGCGGGGCAAGGACAGGACGATTTATGTCGGAATCACACCGATTAAAACCCGCATATATCTGCCCCCCCCCCTCCCTTCTCGTCCCCGAGTCTGTACGAAGATGCAATGGAGACCCGATACGCATCTGATCTTAGGCTCCACTGCCGCTCTCGCAGAGGATAGGGCGAGTGGCGCTCTAACTATACTAACACTACTTGCACTACCCTGGGGCTCCACCTCGGCTCCAGCGGGCTTAGGAGAGAACACCCTGCCACCGCAATCCACCAACATGCAAAGCACATCCGGAGTAGACTCGCCAAGCCCACTCGAAACAGTCAGCTCACGCTTATCTTCACTTCAGTGTAGTCACGGGTTACACTTCAATGGGGTTAATACTTCCATCATAACTACAATCTAGATATTCATTTTCTTAGTTTGTATTGTTAACGGAAACGCTAATAATATTATTGGCAATCACAGCCTTGTTATTTTTATTAAATGTAATATTGTTGCTAATAAATCCGCTACTAACGACGGCTTACGACAAATATCGAGTCAATCAATCCATGTCTTGAAATAACGCCGAGTGGTGGTGGTGTAAGAGAATCCATTGCTCTATTTTATTCCGTGGTTGTCGTAAGAGGTGACTATGGTAAGTTTCAGAAAGATTGAATAAAACTATATATACAACATGTAACATAATTAACGCACTTTGAGAAAGTAGTTTGTTCATAATCGCTTACTGAATCCATTCCTATCATTTTTAATATAGGTAATTTTTTATGCCAAAATTAATTAAAACTACGTAAATTACAGCCACACTAAATCTGTAAAGTCAAAACAAACTGAAATGGACCGTAACTTAAGGCAATAAGACTTTTAAGAGTGCTGTTTTATTTCTATTATTACTAATTCTGTCATTCAATAAAATAAAGAAAAATGAACTTTATTTGAAGCACGTTAAAGTCTTTGCGTTCGCGGATTTGTACTGTGACCACACACAAATCCGCGAACGCAAAGACATTCTCCCGGAATTAGTATAACTAATTTGATAAATAATCAGTGCATAAAAATGTTTAACTAAAAATTCAGTGTATGTGTTATGACTATAACATAATATACTAATTGGGCTGTCTGAGGGTGTGCGTTAATGACGTTACATATTATGTATATATATATATATAAATTAGTTAGCCCGGCTCCTTCAGTTAAGCGTGACGATTAAGGCATATTCTTATGTAATTAAGTAGGTTTTTATGTGCTGATAATGATGAGATTCCTTGAAATCAAAAGTCAAATAGGGGAGCAATTTGTTTGCGTTGGAAAACTTTTTCCTGTTCATGTTATAATTAGATTAATTAACGATTTTATGTTTCATAAATGGTAATAAATTCTATGTCTCGCTATCGTTATGAATCAGTTTGTACACTACCTTGGTACGTTGAAAAAGCAGTAGAGTTTTTGAATCAATGCATAATTTACTCGTATAAATAGGCCATCTGGTGTTTCTGGTGTTTGAGAGAGCGTTTTTATTAAAATTTTATACTACGTTAGCAACCCGCCTTAAGACCCCACCGGCTCTAATGATTTTTTTTTAAATTATTAGCCTGAGCTTGATTATCCTATATGATGGATATAGGTGATATATTCGATACAGGTACAGCACAGACTTAGCTTAACAAATGCCTATACACTGTTGAAGACATCTACGTTGCAATTGGATAGGAAAACGGATGGTGGCAAATTATTTAAGTATTAAATTTTTATGTAGTAGAGCCTTGATGCAGCTAGATTAATTGTAAAGTTGTAGCACAATAAGAACTTACTTGACTTAGCGGTCAGCCGTCGTAGAGTCTACATTACCTGAAGATGCCTCGTGTAGAGGCGAAACACGTGTCGTATTATCGTCGATGGTGTGTCTTACCTGGAATATTGGTGTTGGGAGTAGTGGTGCTGGGACTAGTGGTGACGGAGTTAGTGCATGCAATTGAGGAAGGGCGGGAGGTGCTCTTCAATCCAGGTAAGACACACCATTGTATTTATTTAGCGGAAGGTTGCAAAGACATTTATATTTTTATTTTTTATTATAATGGATTTCCGCAAAGTAACGCCTGATTCTATCAAACAAATGGGTTGGCTCGACCGGAGAAGGACCACGCCCACACAGAATACCTGCGTAAAATAACAGCTTGGTTCTGCTATGTTTTGTATGTTGAGTGTAGAGAACCAACTGCATTTAGGTTCGTAATCAAGGATATATGTAGATGTTTAAGGGCCACAGCAGCCACTTACTCTCAGGTGGACTGTGGGTTTGTTTATCCCCCTTTTCCCTTTTTATCACCCTTATTCAATAAAATAATCTTATAATATCAGCGACAGTAGGGTGAGGCGCGGCTGGGTTGGCCCTTGGCCGTACATTTATGTAATATAGCACATAGCGCTAATTAGGCACTGACGAGTGACGTCTAGTTGTATGAAATGAAATGGGTGACATTTATATAAACTACAAAAAATTAAATAATGCGAATTTATTTCATTTTTTGTTGTTAATGTGTCTGCATGTAGTTAATATTAATAGTTAATATTTATACTTTATTAAACTGATGTGTTGTTTTTGTGCAAATAATATGAATTCTTCTGTGTTGTCTGCAATAAATTAATTTTGATTTTAATTTGATAATGTATAAACACAACATCAAAGTAAACAATATTTATTACCATAATAAAATGAACTAAAACTATGAAATTCAATTATAATACAGTATTAAGCGAGGTTAAGACGAAGGCAGCGCTGGCTTGTTATTGGCCTCGTATAATCATCGCTGGCTGCCAGCACTGCCGGGAATAGAGCGCATTTTATCATCATGCCTATTTTTCAAGCCACGACCTCCACCCGCGTGCCTCGCAACCCCCGCGCCAGAATAAATAATTTGATATATAAACATTTAAGTAGTGATATTGTACAAATTCCTATATTTGATGTATGTAGGTATATGATAAACATTATATTTCACTTAGTTTAAAAAATCATTAATTTAATACAACGATTTACAATAATAATTTAAGAATTAGATGCAGTTAAGGAGAAAATTTTGTATAAAACATATTATTTTCATACAAAATTATTAGTTTAATACCACTAGAAAGTTTCATGTGCACTTCATATGCATTATTTGTATATACCATATAGTGGCGGCGGGAGAAAATCTACTACCACATATTATCATCCCGTGGGCGTCGTGACAGACACGAAGAGGTGACAGAGGGAAACTGAAAAGGAGATGGGCAATAGCATCTTCCTAAAACAAGACAAAATAATAAAACACTGCGGTTGCCAACCTGACTTGTAAGCGTGTCAGCTATAACCCCTATGAGGCAATCTATGACTATATATTAAACCAATACCATAATAGAGTGCATAATTACACTCTATTGTGGTATTGGTGTAATTAATGTATTTATTACTTTTAAATATATTTTCAGTAGGTAGGGTGTAAATTCGTAATAAATATTACTCCGACCACCGGCATATTTACAGTGTAAACATAAAATTAATCATGCTACAAAATATATAATAAACATAAAATTAAATGTAAATGTTGAACCGTGCAGTGGCGGTGTAAGAATATCCACCACACCGAATCATCCCGTGGGTGTCGCATGACGCGATGAGGCGGCAGAGGCAAGCTGAACCAGAATACGGGCAGCAGTATTTTTCTCATAACAGCTGAATAAAATCAAAAAAAACTGCGGTTGCCAATCCGCTTGCCAAGCGTGGCAGCTGTGGCAAAATCCTCCTATGAGGCAATTTACGAGGGAGGCCTAGTAGACTTTTATGGGCAGTAATGTATGGATGAATGTTTTATTTCTGTTCTATATTCTTCTCTACCAACTGCTCAAGTATTGTTTCCGGAAAACTGTTGTCTTAGACATAATACATGAGTTTTTACGGAACGTAAATAGACTTGCGACCGTCTTCTTAACATTCGAGTGCAATTGCTTACATAAGTCTACATTGTTTGCTTTACTTTAGTAGAATTGGATTTTTTTAAAATAAAACTGGAGTGACTAGCGTGTTTAAAGTCCACCTGATGGTTAATGGCTACTGCAGTCGATGGTTACCTGCCACCAACTCCAAACAAAGTAGGCTACAGATGCTTTGTCAACTACTGCCTTAGTTTAGGCAAATAAATCCTCCGTATGAGGTAATCTATGGGGGGGGGGCTGTGTTCACTAGAATTTTGATGGGCTGTAATTTTTTATCTCTGCTCTACTCTAAGGTTATATGAAGTTAACTAAATAATAAATAAATAAATATTGTGCACAAAAATTGGCTCCGATTGATCTAATGTTGCTTTGGGTTTGAACTCGAATTGTGGAGTATGGGTCCTCTGACCACTGAGCAAGCTGGTCGTCAGTAGTGATCTTACGAAGAACAATATGCCAGTCGTAAATTCCGTAATTACAACTAGTTAGTAGTACGGTTAGTATATAGAATACACTCGTGTTACAAGTTACACAAATATAAAAAGTTTGTGTTAATAAAACAGTAGTACTTGCGCTGCTGTGTTCCGGTTTGAAGGATGTAAAAAGCCAACAAAACAGGGGCTTTGAGGCATTTAAACTTAGTTCTAAGGGTTAATTCACTCAGAAACGCGACGCGACGATGTCTGAATAGGATAGTGTTTTCGCATCGCGCAGCGTGTCGTCTCGAGACGCATCGCGACATCACGAGGCACATCGCGAAGTCACCTGCAGTGCACCGCTTTTACACGCTGCGCTTCCCGACAAAAACGTGCTGCGAGGCAACTCGAGGCGTAGCGCGGCATATCGCGATGCCGCGGATCGTTTCCGAATTATCCTATACTATCCTATACTATTAAACGAGCAATTCTTGTATATATATATATATATATATATATATATATATATATATATATATATATATATATATATATATATAATCGGGATCTCGGAAACGGCTCCAACGATTTTCATAAAGTTTTATGTACAGAGAGTTTCGGGGGCAATAAATCGATCTAGCTAGGATGTATTTTTAGAAAATGTCTTTTTGTTCGTGTTTTTAGGCAATGAAAAACTGCTACAATATCGTTACAATAAGAAGGTAAATTTTGACAGTTTATTAATGATTACAAATAGCTTAATTGGTATATTGGGCGGTCACAAAATCGTAATACCATGGTTCGAACCCAGACCGATCGACCGACTTTTTTTAATTTCTTTTTTCAAGTTCCTTTCTTTTTTGAGAAAATCTATTTTTTCGAGCCCTTTTTTAGTATTTTTTAAAAACACAAAATGGTATGAATCCTTTGTGTTGATTCACACAAAGGATTCATACCATTTTGTGTGTGAGATAAAAGACCTACATCTCGCTAACAATGAAACTATGGTCAGTTTTGATGTTCAGTCACTATTTACATGCCTACCTATTGTGGACTGCATCTCAATTATAACTAGGAAGCTAGATGAAAATAACATGCCTCAAGAATATGCAATACTACTTGAACATTGCCTCACATCTGGCTATCTATTGTGGAAGGAGGAGTTCTACAAGCAAGTAGATGGTGTGGCGATGGGTTCACCTGTGTCTCCCATAGTCGCCGACATATTCATGAAGGACTTTGAGGAGAAAGCCCTTCTTACTGCACCTGTTACACCAAGGATCTACAAGCGGTACGTAGACGATACTTTCACAATTTTACCATCTGACAAAGTAACTGCATTTTTAGACCACCTTAACTCCATAAACTCTAAAATACAATTCACAATGGAGTTAGAGGCAAATAATTCTTTAGCTTTCCTAGATGTTTTAGTCATCCGAAATCCTGATAACACTATTGGTCACACTGTGTATAGGAAAAAGACCCATACCAACCGATATTTAAATGGTGAATCTCACCATCATCCTTCACAGTTAGCTACCGTGGGTAAATCTTTGTTTCAGAGAGCACTAGGGATCGGTGACAGAAAAAATCTGGCTGCGGAGCTTCAGCATGTCAAGCAAGTATTGCAAGACAACAAGCTTCGGGTCCCGCGCCTACGTCACAGTGAACGAGTGAAGCCGGCCACAGTCGAGCGCGCGCCTGCTCTACTACCATATGTTAGAGGAGTCACGGACAAGATTAGCTACATCTTGAAGCGAGCGTCCATTAAGACATACTACAAGCCGCTGAAGAAGATTAGTCAATTTTTACCATCCATCAAATGTAATATTCCTCTACAAGATGCAGGTGTGTACAAGCTAGATTGTGAATGTGTTCTCTCTTACATAGGTCAAACAAAGAGATCTATAAAAACCCGCGTGAAGGAACATATAGCTGATGTGAAGCACCGATGCTCCGGGAAGTCTGCAGTCTGCGAACATGTTCAAGATCGTCCCCAACATTACATTAGATTTGATAAACCACAAATTCTCGCAAAAGAACACCGATTCCTACCAAGGATGATACGCGAGGCTATTGAAATTAAAAAACATCCAAATTTCAATAGAGAAGATGGTTGAGTGCTACCATCTGCTTGGGATCCTATAATTAACAAAATTAAAACCAAACCCAAGCATACCACTGCAAGACTTCATGATACTATAAGCTCGTTTTGCGTAAATCGGACCAAAAATTAATATTAAAAAACTGAAGGTAGCCGGACTAACTATGACATTGGGACGTCAAACATCACAGTCCCCCCCCCCCCCCGTGACCATGGGCGCTGTAAAGCACCCGAAACGTCGGGATAATAATAAAAATAAATTAATGTAATTAAACGCGATAAAATCCGTAAATAATAGTTTTATTCAATATTATTCGTATTTCATCAGTATGTAATTTGTATCTAAATATAATTTTCAAAACACACGAATTAAAAAAAAAACCGAGTGAAAAATACCGAGGAAAGCTCGGTCAACCGGGTACTTTTTTAAAAACACGAAAATTTAAATTAAAATAATTGCACTCATGATTTTTTATTCAAATAACCAGTTCCGTTTTTTCCGTTATGTCGCTAAGATCAAACAATATTATTTATATTTCATCAGTATGTAATTTGTATCTAAATATAATTTCCAAAACACACGAATTAAAAAAAATCGAGCGAAAAATACCGAGCAAAGCTCGGTCAACCAGGTACTGTCAATAAAATGTACATCAATTTTTGTGATTAAAATTATGTTATATTTTGCATCACTATCATAAAAAGTGCGCGCAGAGTCCCAACGCGTCACGTCTCGGTGTGAACTGTCCCTAAGAGTGACATTTAATCTTAGTTCTAAGAGTGACAACGCATCTGCAGCATTATTTGTTTGCATTTGGTAGCAGTTGTGCACGGACTACATTAGCCACTAACCATCAGGTGACTGTAGGTTCATTTGTCATTTTAGTTTTATAAAAAATGCATGTTACGTTACCTCGCGATGTTTTTGTTTACGTTGAGTACGCACTGCTGCTTGGCGGCAGGAATAGGCGAACGTGTATTAACCACCCAGACGGGTAGCATGATGTAAAAATACTCCTGCAATGCGATAGAAAATGGATTGCTTAAAATGCATCTCGAAATAATTTAGTTTATTAGCGAACTTTTTAAATTGTTTTAACTTTTACATAACATACATAGTATACTATTTATAGATATTTATGTTACACTTTGTTAACGCATACCTTTGTTTGAGCTTTATTGTACATTGAGACGAAGTTTGTGGTAAATACGACATTGTAAGAGAATATTTAGTAAGGAATTGTACTTTCATTCATAAAATATTTTGGAGAATGGCTTATGTTATGATACGTGGTAGAGCCATGCTGCAGCTATATTACTAGTATAGTTGTAGCACGAATGGGTCGGCTCGACCGGGGAAGGACGCCGCTCTCACAGAACACCAGCGTAAAATAATAGCTGAACGCTGCTGTGTTTCGTATAGTGAGTGTAGAGAACCGAAGACCTTTTTTATGGCAAATGAGGCATTCTATCCAAGTCCTCACGGGTGACAACGCACGCATAACCGCTTACTATCAGGTGGACTGTGTGCTTGTTTGTCACCCTTATACTATAACAAAATTAAATTTATATTATATGGTACGTGATAAAGCCAGCCATGCTGCAGATACATTATGGTTGTAGCATAGATGGGTCGGCTCGTCCGTGGCAGGACCACGCTCTCACAAAATCCAGCGTTAAATAGCAGCTTCATACTGCTGTGTGTGCATGGTGATTGTAGAGAACTGGAGACCCTTTAAACTGGAAGCGGGGCATACTATCTTAGTCCGCAAGAGTCAACGCATTTGCATTTGAAATCTTAATCGACGATAGATGTAGATGTCTATCGGCCACAGCATCCACTTACCATCACGTGAACTGAATGCTTGTTTGTTATCCTTATTCTATATATAAAAAATATTTTTATATAATTTTATATGATAACAGGTTTTGTTCGATGGAAAATGTAAAACGCTACCGCTTAATTTTCGATTTTTAAGGATATTTTAAAAGATTTTCCCTATTTAAATATGCCATGACTATAACAAGCCCACAACCTTTTTACTAAAAAAATGGTGTCCGATTCTTTACACTCATCATATAAAATACAATAGTTTTAAGCTACTATATTGCGCTGGTATTCTGTACTCAAATGTTAGGTATTAAGCTCTGACTGCTTCGGAGTCTAGTGGTCATGAGTGTAGCTGCTGATCAAGAGGTCTCAGGATCCAATCCCGGGTTAGGCCAAAAGTCAGTTATTGAGTTTTCCGTCCAGATATTCTGAGTAGCAGCCGGGAGTCAGGAAGTTGGCGGTGTTATACCCCTGTGACTCGGAAAGCACGTAAAGCTGTTGGGCCCGACCTGTCTCCGGCCGTGTTAGCTTAGCAGCCTCCCATCGAACTATAAATGTGAGGGCACAGATAGTGTACTTAGTCGTGTCCTGCGCTAGTGACATTTCTACGTTGAGAAATTCAGTTTGGAGGACATTATTATTATACTAAACTTCATGAGCGAGTCCTACCAGGGTAAAAACACATTATAATATTGCTTTGTTTCACTTGGTGAGTGACCAAAACGGAGCACTTGATGAAAAACCTTTTAATAGCTAGAGAAAACACTAATGAAAAGAAGTGAAGATTAAAGTTATAGTTACAGCCTATATACGTCCCATAGCTCGCCGCTGGCCTCCTCTCTTTTCTGAGATAGTTTAAAGGCAATGAAATTTCTAATTTTGTGAAAGCTTAAGTACGTGGGAAAAAACAAAAAACAGGTAAGTGACCTAGTTCAAAATCACGTTTTCATCAAATAAGTTTTATGGTCTCCGAACCTCCGAATTCACTAAATTACGTTAGGGCTGAAATATATCTACGCGACGTTGAACGCTTGGTTACTTGAAAGTTCTCAAGGGCACTTTCTCTTTTGTAAGTATTTTTATAACAAGTTTCAGAAGAGACGTGATGCTTCTTCTGTTTATTTTCTCGTCACGGTCCTCTACTAAATATATTTGATAGTAGGGAATTTACCTTAATCACCGTGCTTGGTATGCGAATTCTGCTTTCTGGTATACGAGATGCTTATATCGCCATCTATCTGAATCCACAAGATCCGTCCGACAATGTTCTTTCTTTTTTTAAGTTGTCTCCTATATCCCACAAGAGCGTAAGATCTATATAACACTAGCTTGCCAGGCAAACGTTGTTCTGTCCTTTCCGACGACCCTTTGTCATGTCCTATTAAAAATCCTTAAATTCGCAAAAAAAATTGTGGGTCACTCATGGGCAAAACTATATCCTATATCTTAAGTTGGACCAAACTGCACACGGTGTGCAAATTGGATTTAAGTCGGTTTAGTAGTTTAGTAGTCTATCGCAGAAAAACAACGTGACACGTAATTTATATATATATATATATATATATATATATATATATATATATATATATATATATATATATATATATATATATATATATATATATGATGTCTTCATAAGAGCGTGGGAAACTTTGATGAGTACAGATATTTTTTTTGCTAGTAAACGAAAAAAAATAATAAAAAAATTAAACAAAACCAAATAACACATTGCTAACTTAACGATAACAGTTATGTAAAGAACACTATGGAAAAAGATACAAAAAAAGTTATGTTAGGAATGTTTTGTATCTTTTCTCATTTTATATTTACTAATGTCCTTCAGTGTAGTGGCGGCGTTAGAGGACCCCCTATCATCCCGTGGGTGTCGTAAGAAGCGAAGGAGGGAAATTGAAACAGGAGGTGGAAGCAACATACTCTTATCTTGTGGATATAATTGCTTTTTTTTGGAATTACTATTCACGTGAAGATTTAATATGACCCTCATATATTAAGTTAGACCAATACTAAATTAGCAAGTAGACTTAGTTCTTCAGCAAAAGTTGTAAGAACGATTAGAATTTCCTCCAAGTTGAAACAATAATATTTTTTAAATGTTAAATAAGTTTATTTTATCATGATTTCTTAAATTTACGCGAACACTACACATTGAATAAAACTAAATTTACGGATTTTATCGCGTTTATTTCACTACTTTTACATATTTTTAATTCCCGACGTTTCGGGTGCTTTACAGAAACCATGGTCACGGGATAAATCGGACCAAAAATTAATATTCAAAAACTGAAGGTAGCCGGACTAACTATGACATTGGGACGTCAAACATCTCAGTCCCCCCCGTGACCATGGTTGCTGTAAAGCACCCGAAACGACGGGAATCAAAAACATGTAAAAGTAGTGAAATAAACGCGATAAAATCCGTAAATTTAGTTTTATTCAAGTTTATTTTAGTTACTTTCATAGCGTACCCCGTAAAGCAAAATTCCATTAGAAATTATGGAACTTTGCAATGGGGTAACGCGACAGATGTTGAAGCCATACTATTTATTTAGCTAAAGAAGGCCGTAAGGGCGACTCCATTTTGCAACAGTAAATATATGAAACATAGCAGCATCAAACTGCTATTTCACGCTAGTATTCCGTGAGAAAGTTATCCATCCCCGGTCAAGCTGGAACCATTCACCCTACGTAGCTGCAGCGTAGCTCTACTACGTAAACATTATATTTTCGTTTATTTATCATGAGTGGCTTCAACCTTTGACATCATCTGTTTTGTATCCTTTGGACATTATCACTTTGATACTAAACCAAGTCTTTTTGTAGTGTAAATTTTTCAGCAGAAGCATTATCTACTGGCTGTAAAGTTATTCAGATTTGTGCTCACGTTACTTTATACTTGTGAAAACGGTCTTTTCAGGAACACATTATATATGAATAAGAAATGTACGCACGAAGTTGTTTTTGCGAATATTTACGTTGTTCGAATAGGTAAGCCCAACTCCGACTGAGATTAAATCAATTGACGAATCCAACTCGGGGCGGAGTTTGGAAGACAACGACATATTTTCTCGTCACGTATACTAAAAAAAAGGAAAACAAAAGTTTCTATACTTGAAAAAGAGATTGTACAATTAGTGCGTGTTGCCAGTGATTACATGTGGATCTGAGATGTGGTTTTACACTGCTGCCAGCAGTATAAGGAAACTCAAGGTCGCTCAGATAGTTATGAGGAGGAGGAGGGCTATAATTGGAGTTTCTCTGCGTGACAGAAGTACTGAGGATAGTGTTCGCGACGGCCTAACAACATTAAGAAACGAAGTAATAAAGAATATTGTTTTTTGTATTAATAGTGAAATAACCGAGAAAACTGAGTGAAAACGTGTATTAATATAGTTATTTAGCATGTTTATAACTCTTAGTATATTTGTATAGAATGTCGTTTTGATAACAAGTGATATAAACAACTTTTATTATATACCAAAAAATCGACCAATCACAGCGCGTCTTATCGTGGAAAAGTTTTTAATTAACTGCGTAATAGTTCATACTTAAAATAAGGAAAATAATTTTATGTTCTAAAAGAGTTATAAACATGACATTCAATTAGCATATGGCTTATAGATTAAAGAAGTGTAGGGTTATTTTTGTATAATTAAACGCATTTCGTAGTTATAGAGAAATCAAAGAATTAATGTACCCAAATATTATGAAAATTTTGGACATTTCGTTTAATAACTTTTTACAATGTTAAAATTTTGAGTAACCTTTATGATATACTAATAAAGTGCCGGACTACCGATTTAATGATGTATAGCATGTTAGTGTAGCAATTAGTTTTGTATAGAAAATATTGCAATTTATGCCATTTGTATAGTGAAAAGTTTATGCAATAAAGAGGCAAACGGAAAATGGCAAGCGGCTCACTGCAAAGTATTGCCCAAGTCTACCTTAGGGGCTCGGGACCCAGTACCAGTAGTAGTGTGAAGAACTACCAGTGACAGTGAAGTGAAGTGAGTGGTATCCGGTGGTAGCTGAAGTGACTAGTAGCAGTATATAGTGAATAGTGAAAGTGTTAGCTAGCCGAAAAAGGTCGTAACTGACATTCGCAGTTACATATCGTGAAAGTGTTAGCTAGCCGAAAAAGGTCGTAACTGACATTCGCAGTTACATATCGTGAAAGTGTTAGCTAGCCGAAAAAGGTCGTAACTGATATTCGCAGTTACATATTATAGTGAAAGTGGTAACTGATATCCGCAGTTACACAAGTGATAAAATCAACTAGTTTAGTTGATAATAGCTGCTAGTCAGTAGTGTTAGAAAACCAGCTACTACCAATAGATCTTTGATACCACCGTACAATTTAAAGAAATCTTTCGAAATATACAGTGACCAATCAATAGTGATTAACCGTAGTTTAACAACCGTGATCAATAGTTATAAAATTTCGCGACTAATCAATCAGTCGAACCGCTGGCCACTACCTTGCTATTTGTATTTGTTAATCGTGCATTTTGATTTGAACCACAGTCCACAATACCTCAGCGGCACCCACAAAGACGGCGGTGAAAGTACCCACCGGAACCTATAGGTGTAGGACGTGAGCGACTCGCGAAGTATCTTCGACAACATTTACTCCGGAGAGTTTCGCCCGTCCGGCACATTCGTTGGTCCTTCGAGCAGGATATATCCGTTTGTATTTCGGAACCGGGTAAATAGTCACCACCGTATTAAAACCGCAGAATTTTTCAGATTCAAGATGCCGATCACCCGTTCGCAAGGAAGGGAAGCCAAGGCGTGGACCGTCGGTCTGGAAGGAGGTTCGTCGGCCAGTAACGCCGCCGTCCACTACCAGATGCCACCATGCTCACCGTCAACGGTAGAGGGCGCTGAGGCGCCATGCTGCCCCCCCGAGAGGGGGATACCCCTGCCCGCGCCGTCCACTACGGCCCGGACAACGAAGCAGAGGGAACATATAGAAGGCAACGATGACTTTAGCCGTGCATCATCGCCAATAGCCCGGGAAGACATCCACACCGAAGAGCCACCGAGGGGCCACACCGATTGCAGTAAGAAGTCAAAGAAGACTGTTCGGCCCAATAGAAGAGTTTTGAAGGCTCGTGAAGAAGTATTGAAGATCAAACTAGAACTCGCGCAGATCTCCTTACAGATGGCTGAAGAAGAAGACGAATCGGACGACTATGATGAAGATGGTCACTCCAAAAGTGAGTACGTTCGATCTTGGCTCGAAAATTCGGTAGCCAAACAAAAGTCAAATCAAGGCGCAACCACCGGAGGGAAGACCCCATTTAATAAAACTGTCACAAAGCCAACCCCGGACGTTGTCGACCTCAGTGAGCCCCAAAAGGAGCTCACGAACCAGGATTCCTATCCAGAAGACGTACAAAGGGATCCCATGCCACAGAAGCTCAGCCAGGAACCCATCGTTAATGAAGACAGGGGGCTCCTACCGATTGTATCAGAGCTCACATACCAGGATTCCTATCCAGAAGATGTACAAAAGGATCCCAAGCCAAATAAAGCTAGCCAGGAACCTGTCATAAGTGAAGACAGGGGGCTCCGTCCATTTATATCGGAGCTCACATCCGCTATAGCCGCACTCGCTGACAAATCAAAATTAGAGAGTGCGCCACTATCATCGCATACTTTCACAGCGTCGAAAGCTATAATGACACTGCCAAGCTTTAGCGGAGCACATACCGAGTGGCTTTCATTCCGTGCCATTTACGAAACAACCCGAGGCTACTTCAATGACATTGAAAACACAGCTAGACTAAGACGAAGTCTACAAGGAAGAGCCTTGGAAACAGTCAGTTCAGAACTCATCGGGCATGCTAAGCCAGATGAGATTATGCGAGAACTGGAGCTACAATTTGGGCGTCCAGATTCAATCGCGCAAGCAGAAACCGAGAAGTTGCGAGGATTAGCACGCTGTACAGAAGCGCCCAGAGACATTTGCACATTCGCGAGCAAAGTGAAGGGAAGCGTCGTCACTCTTCGAGCCCTAAAGCGAGATCATTACCTCGTCAACGCAGAGCTGCTACGACACCTCACTGACAAACTGCCAAACTCTATACGTGCCCAGTGGTATAGAATCTACACTGAAAAATATGACTCTAGACCAGACCTCGGCTGCTTCAGCGATTTTATTACCGAGCAAGCTCGCTTCTGCAGTGCATTTGCGCCTCCAGAAATTATCAACGAAGCACAAAGCAATCGTACAGTACATAGAGCACACGCGGCTACTACTAAGCCGTCTCCGAAATGCAGAGTGTGCGAAAAGGAGGGTCACTACGGATCCGAATGTAAAAAATTTAAGGAAGCAGATATCAACAAAAGATGGGAACTCGCAGAGAAAAATAACTTATGTTTCCGCTATTTGCGTTATAGAAATCAGACACACAAATGCAAAACCAATAAGTGTGGAATAGAAGGATGCACTGCGACACACAATCGACTTCTCCATAACAATACAAAGGAGAAGACCGAGGTCAAACAAAAAGAACCTCAAGAAACTGTTGCTAACTCATTCGGTGTGTCAAAGCATCAAGCCTATTTAAAAATAATTCCAGTGCGAGTAATTGGACCGGCGGGAGCTGTAAACACACACGCCCTGCTGGATGATGGGTCAACAGTTTCACTAATGGATGAAGAGATCGCCAAACAAATTGGAGCTAAAGGGCGGTTCGACCCGTTTAAGATCACCGCTATCGGGAACACTACCCTCGATTCACCGGAATCCCGAAGGATCAAAGTATCGCTGAAGAGTCTCCACAGCAAAAGGGTGCCATTCAGAGCACGCACGGTCGCAAGCCTAAACTTGGGGCCACAGACTGTGCGTGCAGTAGACATAGCCAAGTGCAACCACTTGAAAGACCTAAAGGAGCAGCTAATATATGACTCCGGCAACCCAAGGATCCTAATAGGACAGGACAATTGGAGACTTCTGATAGCCACTCAAATCCGAAGAGGTCCGCCGCACCAGCCAATCGCCTCGCTCACAGAATTAGGATGGGTGCTACACGGGGCACACACTAAAGCCCCGTATCAGCGCGTCCACGCGGCCAATGAGCTGCACAAGAGCGAGGAAACTATAGATGACCAACTCCGCGAATATTTCGCGCTGGAATCTCTCATTATCAATCCGAGAAGACCAGACTCTGATCCAGAGCAGAAAGCTGAAGATATACTAAATAGCAGCACCCGTCAGTTACAAGACGGGCACATAGAAACAGCGCTTCTCTGGAAGGAAAAGGATATCGAGATGCCTGGTAATTACGAAACAGCAATAAAACGGCTCGTTTTCATCGAAAGAAAATTAGATCGAGACGAAGATCTAAAAAGGAAGTATGATGAACATATGAATTCCCTTGTACAAAAAGGATACGCCGAGATAGCACCGAAAACTAGCACACCGGGGAGAACATGGTACCTACCCCATTTCGACGTCCATAACCCAATGAAGCCAGAGAAGTTTCGAATAGTACACGATGCCGCAGTCAAAACAAAGGGGGTGTCGTTGAACGACTTCCTGCTCACGGGTCCAGACCTACTGCAATCACTACCAGGGGTCATGATGCGTTTTCGCCGCCATAAAATCGCTGTCTCCGCGGACATAGCCGAAATGTTCATGCAGGTTAAAGTCAGACCCGAAGACAGAGATCCCTTAAGATATCTCTGGAGAGGGGATCGACGTAATGAAGCTCCACAGGAATATAGAAAGACGTCGATCATTTTCGGTGCAGCCAGTTCGCCCTGCACAGCCATATTCGCGAAGAACTGGAACGCTAAAAAATACAAAGACAAGTATCCAGAAGCCGTAGAAGCTATCATCCAAAACCACTATATGGATGACTATCTCGATAGTTTCCAGTCTCTGGAAGAGGCAAAGCGAATATCGAAGGAAGTACGCGACATACACAAAAACGCGCACTTCACCTTAAGAAAATGGGTTTCCAACGCACCAGAAGTTGTAAAAGAATTAGAACCTGACCATGAAGCATCTGAGTCAGTCGATCTGGGAAACAAAGGAACCGAGGAAAAGATACTCGGATTAATCTGGAAACCGAGTACCGATCAGCTGAGCTTCAACCTAAAGCTCACTCGACTTCCAATCAATTTGCTGCATAAAGCACCAGCCAAGAGGGAACGTCTCATACGGTGCGTGAAGACGGCACTATACACCGTCCTTCATGAGAGACATCCGCATGAGGAAGTATTAGCCACGCTGCTCTGCGAGGTGGAGTACACAGTAAATAGCAGACCATTGACTCACATCTCTGTAGACAGCGACGATGACGAATCCATCACTCCAAATCACTTCCTTTTAGGAGGATCTGCGAGATTGCCGACACCTGGAGTATTTGATGAAAAAGATAGGAATAGCAAAAGACACTGGCGACGCTCCCAGATACTCGCTGACATGTTCTGGCAGCGTTGGGTCCGAGAGTATTTACCGGAACTTCAAAACCGGCGGGAGGCCCATGGGCGAGGTCCCAATCTCCAGGTGGGCGATCCAGTCCTCATAGCTGACGGCCAGTTACCTCGTAACACCTGGCCACGAGGGAGGGTGGAAGCTGTTTACCCCGGTGCGGACGGACAGATTCGCACTGTGGAGGTACGCACAGAAAACGGCCTAATCAAGAGGCCAACCAGGAAACTCGTGCCGCTGCCGAAGTAGAAGCAACGTCGCTCACCGAAGTGGATGCAGCGCCGCTGTGAGAAAATCGTCGCGACGCTGCACGGCGGGAGAGATGTTCGCGACGGCCTAACAACATTAAGAAACGAAGTAATAAAGAATATTGTTTTTTGTATTAATAGTGAAATAACCGAGAAAACTGAGTGAAAACGTGTATTAATATAGTTATTTAGCATGTTTATAACTCTTAGTATATTTGTATAGAATGTCGTTTTGATAACAAGTGATATAAACAACTTTTATTATATACCAAAAAATCGACCAATCACAGCGCGTCTTATCGTGGAAAAGTTTTTAATTAACTGCGTAATAGTTCATACTTAAGGAAAATAATTTTATGTTCTAAAAGAGTTATAAACATGACATTCAATTAGCATATGGCTTATAGATTAAAGAAGTGTAGGGTTATTTTTGTATAATTAAACGCATTTCGTAGTTATAGAGAAATCAAAGAATTAATGTACCCAAATATTATGAAAATTTTGGACATTTCGTTTAATAACTTTTTACAATGTTAAAATTTTGAGTAACCTTTATGATATACTAATAAAGTGCCGGACTACCGATTTAATGATGTATAGCATGTTAGTGTAGCAATTAGTTTTGTATAGAAAATATTGCAATTTATGCCATTTGTATAGTGAAAAGTTTATGCAATAAAGAGGCAAACGGAAAATGGCAAGCGGCTCACTGCAAAGTATTGCCCAAGTCTACCTTAGGGGCTCGGGACCCAGTACCAGTAGTAGTGTGAAGAACTACCAGTGACAGTGAAGTGAAGTGAGTGGTATCCGGTGGTAGCTGAAGTGACTAGTAGCAGTATATAGTGAATAGTGAAAGTGTTAGATAGCCGAAAAAGGTCGTAACTGACATTCGCAGTTACATATCGTGAAAGTGTTAGCTAGCCGAAAAAGGTCGTAACTGACATTCGCAGTTACATATCGTGAAAGTGTTAGCTAGCCGAAAAAGGTCGTAACTGATATTCGCAGTTACATATTATAGTGAAAGTGGTAACTGATATCCGCAGTTACACAAGTGATAAAATCAACTAGTTTAGTTGATAATAGCTGCTAGTCAGTAGTGTTAGAAAACCAGCTACTACCAATAGATCTTTGATACCACCGTACAATTTAAAGAAATCTTTCGAAATATACAGTGACCAATCAATAGTGATTAACCGTAGTTTAACAACCGTGATCAATAGTTATAAAATTTCGCGACTAATCAATCAGTCGAACCGCTGGCCACTACCTTGCTATTTGTATTTGTTAATCGTGCATTTTGATTTGAACCACAGTCCACAATACCTCAGCGGCACCCACAAAGACGGCGGTGAAAGTACCCACCGGAACCTATAGGTGTAGGACGTGAGCGACTCGCGAAGTATCTTCGACAACATTTACTCCGGAGAGTTTCGCCCGTCCGGCACAGATAGACTTATGCCATAGAACAGAGTAGGTAGCCAACAAGCTCAACGGAGCAGTAAGTAGCAATGAGCAGGCCAGGCACACAACTCTGAAAGTTTTGCGGTATTGGGTGTAACATGCGTGAACGTACCTAAACCTACGTCCAGTTTCCAAACTACAATTTATATCTAGAACGTGCTGTACTGTATGTTACGTACGTTCGATCCCTGCTGATACCAATAAAATTGTTAATTGATATTTTAAGTGCTGATTTACCAAGTGCTTGGCGGGGAAGAAAAACATCGAGCCGAAACTTCGAAAAAAAATATTTCGAAGACATATGAAGTTCAAAAACACGCATTGGGGCAGCGCGGCGGACATTTCCCTGCCCAAAGCGTCTCAGAAATGAGAAGAGACCTGTGCCCAGCAGACGTATACAGGCTGTTGCTTTACTTTATACCATCGCACGCAGCATTTTTCGCTTTCCGGGTAAAACACTTTGTTCGGTGGGAAATCTCCTTTTTTCCTCTAAGGTCAAATTGTCAAGGTTTTCGATGTCGAAATAATACACTTTTTTATTTTTTTACTTAGATTTTAGTGCATTTGATGCCTCTGATATAATAATTAACCGGAAATAACGCCCGCTTCCTTGACATATTATTTTGACATATTATTTATCAGTTTCTATGTATATTATATATAAATAAATTGCTATTTACTCTTAAACTAAAAATTGCTTTCTAGATATCGCAGTCGATACTCGTTACCGAGCAAATAACTGTAATTCGAGGTTTCGTTCGATGAGTTTGTATTCAGAATCCGTATTAAAAGCTGAAATTTATAGTGCTTACATTGTGCTTCATTTCTGTTATGCAAACTATTAAAACTCTAGCTATGAAAACTTTACTTGTTGTTTGAAATATGTACACAATCTATTTTTCAATTGCAATATCGATAAAGTTTGCTATTCGACGTCTATGCTTTTTAATTATATTCGTTTACTGAATTTACGAGAATGGTTGAACCAATTGAAATGATTGTTTTTAATTAATTGTTTTACCTTCGAAGCTGGTTCTATATTGAAGAAGTAAAATTCTAGTAGTAACACTAAAATGCATACATTACAGTTTATTAGCAGTCTACTGCTAAAAATAGAGCTCGTGCTCATCTCCTGAATTGCTTCTCTCTTTTATAGAGGTAATTTTTCTTTAGGTCGTTGTTAGGTGCTGAACCACGAATCATCCAACTTGCTGAGCACTTGCCGCTGTCAAACAAAATCCATTTTTCGTCACAGGTAACAATTCGGTTCAAAATTCCTTCGTTTGTGTACCTGGTACACAAATGGACCAATATTGCTTTGATACTAACGTTGAATATTGCTGCTAATTCAACCGTAGATTGAGTATCATCAGCTATCACAATCGCCTTTAATTCGTTATTATCATCCAAAGTTTTCGGACGACCACGGGGTTCATTTTTCAGGTCGAAATTTCGAAAACGGAAGCGGGCAAACCAATAATAGGTGGTGCATTCTTTTGTAATATTCGCTCCGTGATCGTCGTTGATGTTACGTGCAGCTTTGTGTCACGTTGCTACTCATACTCCATAATAATCCGAATATTTAATGTAGTATCTACGATGATGCCAAACCAAAAAAAAAGAATCCCGTGTTTTTAAATAAATGAATTTATAATTAGAATTCTTAGCCAAACAAAAATTGTTTTGATTTGAAATGACCAGTACTGAAGAACGTTATTTTTGTAGGTAAATACCTGTTATACCAGAACAAACCACTCCTTTCCAAGCTAGCCTGATGCACTATAATTATGTAGTTGCATACGGCATCAATCTAATTTGGTAATAAATATTTCCGAAGTACCTATTCCACAATTTGTTTTTTTTAATCTGTCTTTATTTCCTCATTAATTTTTTTCTACATGACCAAACCACTGAAACATTCATTTCTTAATCCTGGTCCACGTCTTGCTAACCACACTTTTGTTCTTATACACACATTTCTTCCTCTAATATATAGAGTCAAGCCTAATCAAACATATTAATGTGAATATGCGCCTTTTTAATAAATTCTGATTTCCAGAATGGATTGGAGAGCCTCATCTACTCAGTGTCCACCATTTACTTTTTTATATAAGGGGGGGGGGGGGGAGGCAAACGAGCATGCGGCTCACTTGATGGTAAGTAACTACCGACGTTCGTGAACAACCGCAACACCAAGAGCATTGCAGGTGCGTTGCCGGCCTTTTAGAAAGGAGTAAGCTCTTTTCTTGAAGTTCCCTAAGTCGTATCGATCCGGAAAAGTCGCCGGTGGTAAACTATTCTACAGAGAAGTTACACTAGAAAGAAAACTCCTAGTGCAGCGCACAGTGGTGGACGGCCAAGTACCCAGATGGTGAGGATGATATCGTGCATTTTGACGCGATGTTCGTTCGTGAAATTTGGCGGCTGGAACTAATCCTAACAACTACTCTTCTTTTACGTCCTTTTCATGTCTACCATACCTGCTAAACACAAATTCTAATCACACAAACTCATTCAATCTCAACCAATCCGCCTTCTATTCTTATTTCAATAATCATTTTACTTTCTACTCTCTCAAAAAGAATCACTTCCACCTTTCTTACGTTCATTTTCATTCCTATTTCTTCTAATGACCTGTTCATTAAGGTAACTAAAATTGGCAACTTACTCACCGAAAACGCAAATAGGACTTGATCGTAGTCGTACAAAAGCAATTTGACGGTGTACTCGTCCATTCTTAACCCGAATTTTAAAGTTAAGTAAATATGTAAGTAGTAACAAGTAAGTTCGTAAATAGAATAATGAAAATAACAAAAGGGAAAACAAAAGGGAAAGGGGAATGAAAGTGAACGCATGTAAGACGAAAGTGATGGTTTTTGAAAGAGAAGAAAGCAAAACGGTATGTGAAATAAGAATATAAGGAGAGTTAATTGAGCAAGTGGATGAGTTTGTGTATTTGGGATGTGTATTTAGCAGGGATGGTAGATATGATAGGGATATAGAATGACGAGTAAATGCAGGGAATAGAGCGAATGGGGCACTACACTCTATTATGAAGAACCTACTTACTTACTTACTTACTTATCGTCACGCACAATCCCTAACGGGGTAGCCAGAGAGAACAGATCGCCAAGTGTCACGATCCTTACATACCTCTTTCGCTTCTTTCAGGTTCATTAACTTCTTCATACATGCACGTCTAGGTATCCGAGTACTCTTGACCCTCCCCTCTTCGAGCAATTTGCTCACATATGAAGAACCAGAATGTGTCAAAACAGGCACGTATGGTAATTCATAATGCTGTGTTAGTCCCTACTTTAATGTATGGTAGTGAAAGCTGGGTGTGGCGGAAGAAGCACGAAAGTAGAGTAAATGCTGTAGAAATGCGGTCTTTAAGGAATATGCTAGGGTTGAATCTGAATGACAGGGTGAGAAATTGCGTGATAAGAGATAAATGTGGTATGCAAGATGATGTTGTGACCAGGATTAAGAAAGGAATGCTTCGGTGGTTTGGTCATGTGGAAAGAATGAATGAGGAAAGAGTGACAAAGCAAATTTATATGGCAGATGTGAACGGCCGAGTCGGGAAGGGACGCCCTAGGAAAAAGTTTATCGACCAAATTGGCGATATTTTAAAAATGGGCCACGTTAGAAGTATCCTTAACCGACGAGCATGTATGCGTAGATATATGGATGTAAAGGAGGCGAAAGAGGTATGTCAGGATCGTGCCAAATGGAAGTCCGTAGTCTCTGCCTACCCCCCTGGGTGACAGGCGTGAGTGTTTATGTTTATGTTGAAAATAACAACGTCCTCCAGAACAAATTTTAATCACGTCGGCCAGTACCAACGGAGACAAGCTATCTGCGCCGGATAGCATTATGGTGCTCGAGAGTATGCGCATTATCAAGTGCAGACTTTATTCCCCTACTCTCCTAGTCCTATGAGACGGTTATCTGACAGGACCGGAGAAAGTTCAGGCGCAGGACTAACGGTTTTATGTGCTTTCAGAGACATGGGGTGAAAACCCACCAATTTCTTGACTCCGGGTTGCTACTGAGAACTTCTGGACAGAAAAATTGAATAACTGATTTTTAGCCGAGCCGGGCTTTCGACCAACGAGGTAATCAAAATCGAATAAACAACCACGGGGAAGCTTTATAACCTTAAGAATATATCATAAAATTATATATCATAAATAATTAATATCTTAGTTTTTTAAAATATACTGAGTGGCGATTAGGTTATCGCATTTTATAGCACAGCAGTTAATGCAAGTTGATATACGTCTGTTGAAATAATAAAATAAACCATAATACCAAAAGACAAAAAGTGCATCTTTCAAACAAAATAAATAGCGTAAAAATTACACGAAATAAATCATCCTGGATAATATTAATTTACTGACCTGTATAAGCGGCAACATCGTGGCGACACGGCGGCATTGACAAAGTTTACCTACACTTGCCCATACATAGGCAACTAGGCACGTGTAAGACGATGTTCATGAGATGTTATAAACAAATCACAGACTTTATGGTATTGTTTTTATCCAAATAATCACTCTTATCGGTCACTATAGTTTAATAAATAAATCAAATTAAACTTTTAGATTTTCAAAATGTCCGCCGAGTGCCCGAATGCATAACTGACATCGTCGCACGATATTATTTCGGACCTTGCGAAGGTCACCATTGGCGGCAAAATTTTTTATTTTGTCGAAAGCCCGAATAATCCTTATTTTTATGTTCTCGACAGTCGTTACTTCCGTGGAGTACACCTCATTTTTCAAATAACCCGATAAGAAAAAATCTAACGGTGTTAGATCCGGTGGCATTGCTGGCCACCGAGAAGGTCCGTATCGGCCAATCCACTGCTCTCCGAACATTTCAGTGAGGCGCTGTCTGGCAGCCACCACTGAATGAGCAGGTGATCCATCAAGCGGATACCATAACCAGCTATTTTCCCCTAACGGTAATCCATCAACGTAATCCGCCACTGGGCCGTCCAAAAACTTAGGCCCACTAAGATTTCCTTCGATAAACACGGGACCAATAATCTGATTTCCGCGTATTCCAGCCCAAACATTAACGGCAAATCTGTATTGGTGCATAGACTCTCGACACAGTTGCGGATTTCTTCACTCCAGTACCGTAAGTTCTGCCGATTCCATATTCCGTTGCGCGTGAATGTGCTCTCGTAAGTCCACATTATGTTAGCTAAAAAGTTAGAGTCATTAGCTACTCTGCTCAAGATCCATTGGCAGTAGGCTTCCCTGACTGGCTTATCTCTATCCAATAAAGCCTGTACCTTTACATATTTGAACGACCGTTGCTTGTTTTTTCTTAATATTTTGTGAACAGTCTTGTGGTATACACGGAATTGGCAAGCTGCTCTACGGAGACTTGAAGTTGGATTACGAGTGAAATAATTCAATATTTGTTCTTCCTGAGCCACGGCTATTCGCGGAGGAATTTCAACCTGACGCGGGATCAAATATTGACCGTCGCGTAACCTTTGGACTGCCCGTATAAAAATATGTGAGTCTGTAGGACATACACGTGTGGTGTGATACCTCTCTCGATATGTTCGTGATGCCAAAGCCGCGTTTTGGTGGCACTCTCCGTAAATCAAAATCATGTCATGTCAGATGTATTCAGACGTCGTGAAATTGACACGAGACATCTTAAAAGTTAAAACAAAAAGCGTACAATTTTAAGCGAGCTGTTACACCACTTCACTAAGTTATTAAATATGTTTTTTTATCTAGCGTATTAAACGTGTCCTACAAATAAATTATACAAATAAATTAAACAAATAAAACAAATAACAGTAAAAGTAAGCGTCCAATTTCGCACAAACTGTCACACCACCTTATCACAACTATTATTATCCTATTAAAGTGTCCTATAACAATCAAATCAAAAAACTTATCAAAATGTTCACAAAACTAAAAAACAACAATTAAAACTCTAAGGACGCCTACGCGAAAATTAGGTCAAAAGACTCATGAACCATCCAAGGGTACCGGTGTCGGACTAAGTGACTTAAATCATCGTCCCATTCGGCAGAGAAATTTGAATGTAAACAACACGCATCTTCACACCACTCCCTTCCATTTCTTATCACTTCATACATAGCTAATTATGCCTTCGGACATCTATTATAAGTAAATATTTTTGCTTGGAATTTGTTTTCACACACTCGCATCACGCGGTCCCATTGTTTTTAATTTCGTGCATAAGAATTATGCCTTATATCGTTAGTCTTAAGTATATTTTTGCTTGGTTTTCCCTTTATTTTTGTAATTCGGAATGGCAACGTTTGAACTAGGTATCTTCGCCTTTGCTGGCCTTGGGTCTTTGACCCTTTAGTATTCATCAGGTGATAAATATATGCATTTACATGATGTTAATGTGATGTGAGATTGCAATGCAGTGGACGATATGAATGACAAGCTCGTGGAAACTGTCCATGCGGTCGGAGCTAAGTTCTGCAAGACCCGCCGCAGAAGAACACAAAAACTCTCCGATCACACTCTTAATCTCATGGCTGTTAGACGGGAGATGAGGCTGCAATCGTCAACAGATTTGACAGCATACAGGCAACTGAACAGACAAATCTCCAAATGCATGCGGCGAGACTTACGCAACTTTAATACTGCTCGTATTAAAGAAGCGATCGAGCGGAACCAGGGCTCCAAAGTCTTTGCCAGAGATCTGTCTGCCCGTAAGAGCCAACTGTCAAAGCTGAAGACTGAGTGTGGCAGCATCGTTTCCAGGACACCTGAGATTTTGAGTGAGATTGAGAGGTTCTATGGGCAGCTGTACACATCATCGTTGGAGCCACACGCAAGTGTGAGTAACGATCCAAGAGCAAGTCTTATCCGACACTATTCCGATGATATCCCGGACGTCTAAGCGAGATTAGAATGGCTCTCCAGCACCTTAAAAACGGCAGGGCCCCAAGCGAGGATGGAATTACAGCGGAGCTTCTGAAAGCGGGTGGAACACCGGTACTTGAAGTCCTTCAGAAGCTCTTCAATTCGTCCTCCATGGTGGCACTACTCCAGAGGCGTGGAGCAGAAGTGCGGTGGTCTTGTTCTTTAAGAAAGGCGACAACGCTCTCTTGAAGAACTACAGACCGATTTCCCTTCTGAGCCGCGTCTACGTGCTGTTTTCGAGAGTCATTACGAATCGTCTCGTACGCAGACTCGACGACTTCCAGCCTCCCGAACAAGCCGGTTTCCAAAAAGGCTTCAGTACCATAGACCACATATATACCCTGCGGCAGATTGTACAGAAGACTGAAGAGTACAATTTGCCACTTTGCCTGGCGTATGTGGACTATGAGAAAGCCTTTGATTCCGTCGAAATTTGGGCGGTGCTGCAGTCCCTTCAGCGGTGCCAAGTTGACTGTCGGTATGTCGAAGTGCTGAAGTGTTTGTACAGTAGGGCTACGATGGCTATCCGAGTACATAACCAGAGTTTGAAACCTATCCAACTGCAGAGAGGTGTAAGACAGGGTGACGTTATATCCCCGAAACTCTTCACCGCTGCTTTGGAAGACGTTTTCAAGCTACTGGACTGGAAAGGATACGGTATTAACATCAATGGCAAGTACATCACTCATTTTCGATTTGCCGACGATATAGTCCTTATGGCAGAATCGCTGGAGGACTTAAGCACTATGCTCAATGACCTCAATAGTGCCTCCCAACGGATAGGTCTTAAGATGAACATGGACAAAACAAAGATCATGTTTAATGTCCATGTCACACCTATGCCGGTAGTTGTTGGGAGCACTATGCTCGAAGTTGTTGACGAGTACGTTTACCTGGGACAAAGAGTCCCACTTGGTAAGTCCAACTTCGACTGAGAGGTCAATCGACGGATTCAACTCGGCTGGGCAGCGTTCGGGAAATTACTTTTCTAAAATTCTCGTCAGGTATACCTCAATCTCTAAAAACTAGATTGTACAACCAGTGCGTGTTGCCAGTGATGACTTACGGATCTGAGACGTAGTCCTTCAATTTGGATAGAACGTTATGAACATACGTACTTAAAAAGAACCGAGGCGAATTTAATCGCATTTTTCAGCGACGGTTCTGTATTTATCTGCAGATGAAATCCTGTGGCATTTTTTTTAAAAACGTTACCCCTACACTAAGATTTTCTCTTGTATCGTAAGGGCAGTTTACAAACACAAATTGCACAAGGACAAAAATCCAGACAACCCGCGACCCCCAGCGCAGCCACTCATTGCTAAGCCACTGCGCCACGGAGTCGTCATCATTTGTATCTGATGTTATCTGCAGATATATTTTTAAAAAAAAAGCAGATTGAGCAGATAATATTGTCACTATATTTCGATATATGTCGGTACTTATAGATACTTAACGATAAAATATTAACTATCTGTGCTGTGTTCGTTAGTTCATTGAATTTTATAGAGATTGATATTGAAAGATATCTCATCGTATAGATTATCTTATCTCAAATGCAGATATCTTATCGTATCTGCTGACTCATTTATAGATCAGCAGTAGTTACGAAGATACATCTACTGCATTACATTTGCACATCACAGTCTACTCGTATCGAAACACTTGTTAATTATCATACTTTTTCTAAAATAATATTTACGTTAATACTTGTGGGAATGCATTTTTTGTATAATGTCTTTAAGGTATAATTGTATTAATAAAAACCATTATTATAAACATTAAACTACGATTTCTGAGATTTGATTGAAATACACTTGATGACTCAACGCATCCGTTGAACATATTTAAAATAATAATCGTAGCTTTTGGTAAAATGAACCGATTTTAATGAAACCTAGATGCAATGATAGCCAAAAATACGCTTAATAATTTTCTTATCGATTCATTTAAAAAATATAAGTACTTCAAATGTGATAAGTTCACAAACAAGCTGACACACAGACAAAAAATTCTGGAAATGATAGAAATGTACTAAATTACTTATTTTTAGTATCTCTCATCTACATTTTTGTTACTATCGTAACAAAAATCTGTACATTGTATATATTATTATATTTTATGTACAGACACCTGCAATTTATGTTTTTATTATATGCATAGAACTAAATATACTACATATATATTATATTGAGCTTATATTTTTGATGATCACAAATTATTGTTCAGAATATGGTAAATTTTTATACACTATACTCACAAAATTTCTGCAGGTATCGAGCAGTATAACGTTCTTTTAAATTAGCACTCTGTATGTACGGACACGTGCGCAATTTTCGTCATCATTTTTCAGTCTGGCTGAAATAAGGTAAGTATCTAAAATATTATACAGGCAGGAAAGTAAACAATGACAACATTTTGCCAAGCGCGGTGACTTCGTCGAAATCCCCCCTAATGTGGCATTCTATGGGGGATATCAATCTAATCTATTTTCGGTAGACTGTTACAGGCTAAAATCGAAAGTATTATATCTTAACTGTTCCAGACATATCGCTGTTTTCCCGAGTCTAATCCCTTAATTATTTTCTACTTAGTATTTTCTTTCAAGGTGACAAATTTCGGTAATGTGGAGTATATTTGATTATAATATGGGTTAAGTGTTGTTATTAACGAAAGTGAAAGCAACCTCGTTAACTACGATGGAATCAACATGTCGAGGGCTCCGCCAAAGGCTCGATTAAATTTATAGTTAATTAGCAAATTAAGCAGTAAAATCTAGTTAAATAAAATTCTTTTAATAAATTATACAAAATTATTGTGATGATATATGTATATTAGTAAAATAAACCCTAAGTTTCTTGTTGGTTCTTCCCACGACAGAGGTATATTCCGTACCACTGATAAGTAAAAAAATTGACTATTAATATGTATTGTGTAATAATCTTTAGGTATATTGAATGAAAACTAAAATAGTCTTATCTATTCTGTTCTATTTTACTAAATAAAATTCAACCATATGAATTTCAAAAAAGTGTAATAATAGTGGAAGAATATCCACAACCCCCTAGAATAGATTAAAATAGAATAACTTTTTATTCAATATAAATTAATTCTTATTGCAAGTCATTTTTTACTTTACTCTGGTTCAAAAAAACATCTGTCCTGGGAAGAACCAGCAAGAAAGCCGGTGGGACTTTTTTTAAAACGATTTTACAAGTGAATGGTTACAAAATATTTATAAAATTAATTTTAGAGACAGCTTGGAAGCGACCACCTCTGGGATGGTTGGATGTCGTAAGAGTTGACAGATGGAAACTGAAGCAGAGGATGTTGGACAAAAGCGTGTTCAAAAATCAAATAAAAACTGCTGTTGCAAAACAGCCTGCAAGGCCTGACAACTATGGCGTAATATCTATGAACCAATATAAGAAGAAGGGCTATAATTATTTCTTATGATTACGCGAACACTAGACATTTACAACATGAGCTCAGATTAATCATCCAACGGAACTGGTTCAGGTTGCAGTAACTAAATCCAGAATTTATAGATCTGTTTTACCCAGCAAACATATTCCACCCCATTCCATAACACTTGGGGCTCCAAAACGATCTGATCTGTGGGTGCATGGTTCTGAATGACGTTCACCTTCTTTTCTCCACATGCGTGATATTGTGTTCGTTATTACTTAAAAAACTTTACCTTAGTCCAGTTTTCTATCCGGTCCAGTCCATACCATTTACCGTTACCGTTACCATTACCATGCACCCGCGTCAATTCAAACCAAATGGCAACGTTAATAAACGTGAGGTGACCACGTGACCATCTTGTGTTGCTAATTTTTTGATCACTAATAATAATAATAATTTATTGACACACACATAAGGAAAATTTACACAATTTACAATTTTATTACATTTGGTACAAAATAAGAAATGTGCAAAATTAAAGTAAGATTTTAATTACAAGGCAGTTAGGTACCATCCTGGAAATCGGGTTCAATGGCAGACACTACTAAGTTTTTCTTTGTGTATACTACTCTACACCACCAGATGTCTCTTAGTTACATTAAACATTGTATCCTGCTAGTGTTGGCGGCTCATAGTCCTCGTGAGACCAGTATTCTGTTAGCACAATCAAGTCTATATTTATATCAAATTGGCTTAGGTATACTGCAAACATCTCCATGTTACAATTTACACTGCGTGTGTTGATGGAAACAATACACATGGACCGGTTGCTATGTTCGGGACAAGCAACGGACAATGTCTCTAAGCATTTCGACGGATTATCAGATCTATAACAATTTATTATTCCAGTTTGGTCTAGTTCTTGCAGAATATTATATTATCTTTTAATAAAATAACCGCTATATATATATATATATATATATATATATATATATATATATATATATATATATATATATATATATATATATATATATATATATATATATATATATATATATATATATATATATGTAAATATATATATATATATATATATATATATATATATATATATATATATATATATATATATATATATATTATTACAGAATATTGCTTTAACGTTCCTTCTAATAAGTATTAAGATTTCATAAGATGTAATTTCTTTTTTAGTGAGTATGCGAAAATATGCATTTATAAAATAAGACCCATGTATGTAAACGCAACAATAAACTATTGAAAAGTATCGTGTTTTGTTCATAAAAAACAAGTACAACTCATAATAAAAATTCTCTATTACACATGATTAAAACTACTTTTACGGATTTTATCGCGTTTATTTTTACTTTTTATTTTTAATTCCTGACGTTTCGGGCGCTTTCCAGCACCCATGGTCACGGGGGACTGAGATGACTGACGTCCCGATGTCATTGTTAAACCCGGAGTACCTTCAGCTTTTTTAATTATTGTTTATGTTCCGATCTATCTCTATTACAATTAATTTACTAAAATTAATACAAAAGAAAAGTGTATTGTTTATATTTATAAGTATTGCACGTTGTGTTCGACGATACACGTGATAAATAAAATAAATTAATCTTGTATATATGTAAGAACAGTACTTCAGGTAAGTTGACCACCTATATAAATTGTAAGTTTTTGGCATATGGCGTAATTATAATTAATTGTGTGTTATGTAATAAATTATGTTATCATAGTGTTTAAATGACAAGTGTAAATTGTGTATAATTGATACAAACAGGATACATAAGATCTCATAATAGAATAGTTCGTAAAAATATAGTAATATATAAGCAAAGTTTTGAATTTCTGAAGTATAAAGAGTTTTGTGTAAAGTGTTTACACGATTACAATTAATTATTCTTAATTTTGATACACTAACCATTACCACCATTAGCAATAGAATATGGAGTAATGCATCGTGAAGGAGCATGCAGATATGATTTATATTATATTGTTGTGTGAATAAGTCAACTAGCGCCATCTAGTGTCAGGAACGAGAGCGAGGGGAGCTCTGCAGAGAATGACATCACACTCTCAACCGACAGCGCCATCCGAAGAACTAAGTTTCTGGAAAATCTACACTCGAATACTCGTTGCCTGGCGCGCATTTACCTGAATGTTCGGGACGCTTCTTTGCTAATTATATAAATAGGCGCTGCAAGATGCGATCGAGACAGAGTTGAACTCAGCGACACAAGCGAAGCTTCGGAGCGGAATTAAGTGAATTAGTGTGTTTAATTATTAGTGTTTTTAGTTTTAATTTGTGTAAAGTAAATTAAAGTGTTAATTTAGGTAATTTTATCGGCAATTTTTACTGTCACGAACCTCAAGCTCGTAACAATTGGTGTCAGAAGTGGGATAAAATAATGCCGATTTTACCTAAGGAGGAAACGGAGGGTGTCCGTACCCGAAGTCAACGCCAGCAGGAGACGGACCAACGAAGATTTGGTGGTGCAACGCCACAGACGTCGGAAGGCCAGCCACCGGCTGCAGGCCCGTCAGTAGCTCCTACACCTGCAGCACCCGACTTAGGTGCTCTGATGGTGATGTTGCAGGAACAGGCCCGCCGACAGGAGGAACAGGCCCGTTGGTTGAAAGAGCAGCAGGAGGAACAGGCTCGCCGACAGGAGGAACAGGCTCGCCAGCAGGAGGAACAGGCTCGCCAGCAGGCGGAACAGGCACGCCGATTGGAAGAGCAGCTGCGGGGCGGACAGGAGGAACAGGCCCGCCGGCAGGAGGAACAGACCCGTCGTTTAGAAGAGCAAATCCAACGCGATAAGGAAGAGCAGATGCTCCTCATGAAGGACCTTCACGCTATTTTCGGAAAAGAGATACGGGAGGTGAAGGATAAGGTTGCTCAACATGACAACCGCCTGTCGGAGGCCGAAACCCGAATCGACCAAGTAAACAATCGGGTTGACAACGAGCTGACGTGAAGAAAACGCTGGACGACCTCAAACTTGGGGATGGAACAACAGCTCCCGTAGTAGTTACAACACCTTCGCTACGTGGATTCAAAGTGCCGCCGTTCGACGGTACCTCTTCCTGGTCAGCCTACAAGATCCAGTTCGAGGCTGTTATGAAGGCGAACGGCTGGAATAAAAGCCAGGCCATGACTGCTCTCACACTAGGCCTGCGCGGCCAGGCCTTAACAGTTCTGGAAGCTCTCGGTGAGGAAGTGACTTATGAGCAACTCCTTGAGGCATTGGAGGCGAGGTATGGCGACGCTCACCTGGAACACGTCTTTCGTGCGCAGCTAAAAGATCGTGTGCAGCGCATCAACGAAAACCTGCAGCAGTGGGCTCTAGAAGTGGAGAAGCTGGTGCGAAAAGCATACCGGTCTGTACCTGCGCTCATTGAAGGGAACCTGGTGCAGACATTTATCGACGGCATCCGCGACCTGGAAGTCAGAGCTGCTGTGAGGCTCGGGCACCACGAGACGCTTAAGGACGCCTTGGCCCATGCACTGGAAGTGGAAGTCGTGCGGCAGGATCACCGTTCCCATCGCGTCAGGGAGGTTGCAGCAGCTATAGTTTGCGACAAAGGATACAGCCCTAGGTGCTATGGCTGTGGGGAAAAGGGCCATCTTCGATCCAGCTGCCCTAAGCAAACCCTAGAAAGGGAAGGTGAACGATCCCAGGAGGGTAGTGCGGCCAACAGCACCGCCCAGCAGCAGCAGGGAAACGAGTAAAAGCCAGAACTGCGGGGCGGGTGCTGGCTGATGTCAAAAGAGCCCCAAGGATCTCGATCTCACAAACCCATGATGGGAACAGTCTAATCATCAAGGGCGAGGTCAACGGAATGCCGTGTAAACTGACCATAGACACTGGAGCCTCTCGTACGGTTGTTAGTTCCCAACTTATAAGTCAGTTCCTTGGGGACTCCGCATACAACCTAGAACGCATTAATTTGGTAACAGCCACCGGTCAGCGTATACCCGTCCGTGGAAAGAAGGAGATGGAGTTGAAGCTAGGCAACGTGATCTACCTGCATAATGTCATCGTGGCTGATATAATGGACGACTGCATCCTAGGCCTAGACTTTATGAGGAATAATTGTTGTGAGATCGACGTTAAGCAAGGTGTTTTGAAATGTGGACAGGAGGAACTTTTTATGGAAGGTGCGTTACCAGGGAACGTGTACAGCATTAAGAAGATTATTCTTCCGCCGAGATCGGAAACGATTGTTCCGGTTACTCTTCCCCGAAACGCTGGGCAAGCTCACCGTTGTGTACTTGTGGAAAGGGTAAACAATGACCTTCCATGGAAAGTAGCTCGAACCTTGGTCAGGACCACTGACATCTCAGGAGTACGTGTGCTGAACCCTTGCGACCGGAACCAGATTATAGAAAAAGGCACACTAATTGGTACTTGTGAGGAAGTGGATTGGTTACGTCGGTGCCAATATATATCGAGTGGGACCCCCAGCAAGGATGCAGAAACGAGAGTGACCACACTTTTGGAAGACTGTCGCAGTGTTCTCTCCCCAAACGAATTGGTCAAGGCGAAGAAGTTGTTACTCAAGTACGCCGATGTATTCTCATCAAACGATGCTGACATAGGAAAGACTGGTTTAGTTCAACACAAAATAAACACAGGTGAGGAATTGCCTATCCGTCAGCGGCCAAGAAGATTGCCAGTAGCACGTGAAAAGGAAGTGGAAACCATGATTGAAGGAATGGTGAAGGATGGTGTTATTGAACCTTGCTCTAGTCCATGGTGTTCACCCGTGGTGCTGGTAAAGAAGAAGGATGGCAGCATGCGGTTCTGTGTTGATTACCGCCGTCTGAACGACGTTACAAAGAAGGACAGCTATCCCTTGCCAAGAATTGGTGACACGCTGTACATGCTTACAGGAGTAAAATGGTTTAGCACGCTGGATCTAAAAAGTGGCTACTGGCAAGTTGAAATTGACCCTAAGGACAAGGACAAAACTGCGTTCTCGACGGGAAAGGGTCTGTGGCAATTCAAAGTAATGTCGTTTGGGTTGTGCAATGCTCCAGCAACGTTTGAAAGGCTGATGGAACTTGTACTTACAGGACTAATTGGCGATGCCTGTCTGGTCTACTTGGATGACATCATCATCGTGGACCGTACGTTTGAGGAACACCTTCAAAACCTGGAACGCGTGCTTATGAAGATTCAGAGTGCCAACCTCAAGTTGAGCCCGAAGAAATGTTCACTATTCCAACGGCAAGTTAACTTTTTGGGGTTTGTAGTATCGGAAGGAGGTATCCGCACAGATCCAGAGAAAATCGCCGCTGTCAAGGATTGGCCGGTTCCAAAAGACAAGACGCAGGTTAGAGCATTTTTGGGTTTGTGCTCCTATTACCGGCGATTCGTGAAGAACTTTGCAGATATAGCCAAACCTCTGCAAGCAACAAGCTAACCGAGGAGAAGCGACATTTCTGCTGGGATGAAAGTTGCAATATCGCATTCCAGGAGCTCAAGGACCGTCTGTGCAAAACACCTATTTTGGGATACCCTGATGCAAGCAAAGAACTTATAGTTGACACAGACGCAAGTGATATAGGACTTGGCGGTGTGTTGTCTCAACGGAATGGTGACCAAGAGGTCGTGATAGCGTACTTCAGCAAGTCTTTGTCAAAACCGGAAAGGAACTATTGTGTCACAAGACGCGAATTGCTCGCTGTGGTAAAGTCGTTGCAGCATTTTAGCAAATATCTTCTGGGGCGAAAGTTTCACTTACGAACTGACCATGCTGCACTAAAATGGCTATTGCAGTTTAAAAACCCAGAAGGACAAGTTGCGAGGTGGATCGAACTACTGCAGGAATACGACTTTGAGATCGAACATCGCAGCGGGAAATCTCATGGCAACGCAGATGCATTGTCAAGAAGACCTTGTCCTGAGGATTGCAAACATTGTACTAGGCAAGAGAGTAAGGAAGTGGTATCCGTGAGGATGCTCAGGGCAGACCACCTCAGCAACGAGTGGAAGGACAGCTTACTACATGCACAGCAGGAAGATCCGGACATCAAGCCGATTCTGGAATGGATAAAGGCCAGTGCTCCCAAGCCCAAGTGGAGTGACGTCTCAGCGATGAGTACGACCACTAAAAGTTATTGGGCCCAGTGGGACAGCTTGCTGCTTCAGGATGGAGTTCTGTGTCGTAAATGGGAAAACGTTCGGGGAGACAGCTGTCATTTGCAAATGGTTGTCCCTAAAGCTAAAGTACCGGACGTTCTACAGCTGTACCATAATGATTGTTCAGGAGGCCATCTGGGAGTTAAACGAACTCTACTGAAGATCCGAGAACGGTTTTACTGGGTCCACTGTCGAAACGATGTCGAGGACTGGTGTCGCAAATGTACAAGTTGTGCGGCTGTAAAGGGACCTCAGACTCGTAGTAGAGGTGCATTGAAGTTGTACAATGTGGGTGCACCATGGGAGAGAATAGCCATTGACGTGGCGGGGCCGTTTCCGGAGAGTGAAAGCGGTAACAAGTATTTCATGGTTGTGATGGATTACTTCACTAAGTGGCCAGAAGTCTTCGCCATTCCAAATCAAGAAGCTTCAACAGTTGCAGATAAACTAGTTCATGAAGTCTTCTGTCGTTTTGGAGTACCTTTAGAGATTCACAGCGATCAAGGAAGGAATTTTGAGTCTCAAATATTCCAGGAAACTTGCCGAGTTATGGGTTTTCATAAAACAAGAACGACTTCTTATCACCCGCAATCTGATGGAATGGTGGAACGATTTAATCAGACATTGGAGAGGTACCTAGCAAAAGTTGTAGACAATCGGCAACGAGATTGGGACAAGCACATACAACCGTTTTTGTTGTCATATCGAAGTTCTGTTCACGAAAGTACAGCAGTGACACCAGCTTTCGCAAACTTTGGAAGAGAATTACGGCTGCCTGCAGACCTGATCACCGGTATACCACCTGATGCACCACGCAGTATAACCGATTATGCAAATGACTTGCGGAACAAAATGAATGACATTTATGAGCACGTCAGACAATCGGGCCAGCAAATGTCTGAGAAAATGAAAACCCGGTACGACCGCAAAATGAACAATAAAGGGTTAAACGAAGGTTCATTAGTGTGGTTGCACAATCCAGTCCGCAGCAAAGGGAAATCTCCTAAGCTTCAAGCTAAATGGGACGGCCCGTACCGGATTGTAACCAGGATCAACGATGTGACCTACCGGATACAGAAAGGCGCAAGAGGGACTCCTAAGATCGTCCATGTGGATCGCTTGGCGCGTTATTATGGGACCGATAATGCTCGGGACAAGCATGTCTTAGGAGGGGGCAGTGTTGTGTGAATAAGTCAACTAGCGCCATCTAGTGTCAGGAACGAGAGCGAGGGGAGCTCTGCAGAGAATGACATCACACTCTCAACCGACAGCGCCATCCGGAGAACTAAGTTTCTGGAAAATCTACACTCGAATACTCGTTGCCTGGCGCGCATTTACCTGAATGTTCGGGACGCTTCTTTGCTAATTATATAAATAGGCGCTGCAAGATGCGATCGAGACAGAGTTGAACTCAGCGACACAAGCGAAGCTTCGGAGCGGAATTAAGTGAATTAGTGTGTTTAATTATTAGTGTTTTTAGTTTTAATTTGTGTAAAGTAAATTAAAGTGTTAATTTAGGTAATTTTATCGGCAATTTTTATTGTCACGAACCTCAAGCTCGTAACAATATGTAAAAAGTTTGAAATAATTAATTAAAAGTAAATAACAAAACCTAGTAGGTAGTCACAAAGCATTTTTCTCTTTTATTTTTGTGAAGTCTCCTTCTTCTTCGATACGAATTGATGGCAGTCCTTCTTTCTTCCTCACATAACACTAACATAACACTAGATTGGCTTTTATACTTATACTTACAAGTTTACAAGAAAAATAGTCGAACGATTAACTTTATTCTACTCGAACATTACTCAAATTCCTTTAAGGTACCGTGGACATGAATTCATCTCGACGAGACCGTTGAGTACCGCGGACATAAATTCATGTCCGCATTACGTGCTGCTATTTTCTTCATTAATTGATATAAAAATACAGTATATTTTCAATTGAACACTATTTCATTAGATTCTTAACGAACTAAAGAGTATTCTGAAGAATTATATTCACTCGGTTACATAGACAAAATCAAATATAACAGCCATTCGCTTTTGTGCTGTTGGTGGTGTTTGTTGCGTAATCGTTGAAGTTTTGTGATTGTGATTTTAGTTGGATTTTATTTCAAAAAACTGTAAGTAATGTTATTTATCTTTACTACCTACGTAATGTTTTTCAATGATCTAAGTTACAACAAAAAAGTAGAATCAAAAAACCTCTACGCGAAAAATTTATGACAGTCAAGATTTCTAATAAGATAATGATAGTATATTTCTTATTCGAATACCATAGTAAATACTTTTACTAGGAATTGCTAAATGTTATATCTATATGATTGTATAAGAAAAATAAAGGAAGACGCGCGCGCAAACTGTCTATTGTCGAATTTTTAGCAAATGTTTGCAAGTTAAAAAATTGGTTGCCTGTAAAGTCGGTATACGGGCGAAAGTTTTACGTGACAACGACTTTGAGTGGTAAAATAATTTTAATGTGAATATTCATTCGTATAGTAGGAAGAAGGATGAAATAACACTTTTTATGTCTGTCTCTCTCGCTCTTAGGCGGGCTAACCATGCCCGAGTGGAAGGGACGCGTGCCTCTCACTCGCTCTCATTGTGAGCGCATAACGTGAGCGGAGCGTAACGCAGTTTCTTGAAGTGTCACCCGGCAAACCAATTTATAAGACGTTGTCACGTCAAAAGTAGAATTATTATAATTATTACATGCATAATTTCGGTTCATTTAGGAAGAATATGTTGTATTGATTGTAAGGACATAAAAATAAAATAAAAACTTATGATATTTCATTCATAAAATAAAATTTGTTGTCAGTAAGTACACTTTATCAAGATCCGTTAGAAACAAAGAGCTGTACAAAATAAAATAAACATTTAAATTTGTACAGCTCTTTGTTTCTAACGGCCTCGCTCGCTCATGTCGATCGGACGTTTGGTTGCGGCAAATAATTTTGTGTCTAACAGCATTATGTCGAAGTGTGAAAAATGCAACAAAAATATTACAAAGGCTCGTCCTGGTGTGGAGTGTCATCGTTGTGAAAAGATGGTGCATCTGAACACAGAATGCTCAGGGCTTACCACCAAACAGAGGAATGCGCTTCGGGCAAATGAAAATCTAGATTGGTCGTGCCCTGAATGCAAAAACACTTCATCTAGACGAACTTCGATTGTGATACCTGAAGATTATAATGATGAAGCATTTGGATCGCCTATAACCTCAGCATCTGTTCCATTAGATGGTAAAAAATTGCTGCTAGAAATATCAACAAAAGTGGAGTGTGCTATTCAACGTCAATTGAGCCAGTTTGCAGAGTCTTTGGAATTCAATTCTAGAAAACTTGATGATATACTCGAAACCGTAGACACATTTAAAACTACAGTCAAAGAAATAAAAAAGAAGAATATCGAATTATCTAACCAAAATAAAAACTTAGAATATAGAATAAGTGCATTAGAACAGCGTTTACAAGAACAAGAACAGCAACAGCTTATTAAAACAATTGATATTTTTAATATCCCATTCACTGACAACGAAGATCTTTTAAACCTCGTGCAAAAAATACAACAAAAACTTGAATTAGAAGAAAACATTATAGAAGTAAAGCGCTTTGGTTACAATAGAAATAATTCCGGAAAACTACGTGTGGTTCTACCGTCAGAAACTGCTAAAACAAAATGGCTTACAAAAGCAAAGGATACAAAGGTCATGGTGAACGATATCTTACCTAGCGCATCACCGTTGACTGGTAAAGAAACCATCTACATAAGTGAGGCATTAACCATATACAATAAGACCTTACTTGGAAATGCCAGAAGAGAACTTAAAAACAGCGGAGTATACAAATATGTGTGGTGCAAGAATGGAATTATTAGAGCAAGAAAAAGGCAAAAAAGATCAATCGTTCATAATTAGAACTGATGATGACATTAAAGCCTTACTGTAAAAGGAAGTCTATGTACAGCCGCAATAAATTATTCTATATAGGTACTTTATTTCAAAAAATATATCAAAAAGGTTTTTTTTTTGTTCTTTATTATTTTTTTTTTAATGGACGTACAGTTAGACGATATTTGTGAATTGAGTAATTGTACTAACATAAATTCATTTCTAAATCATATTCCTGTTAAAAATTGTCAAACTAACCTTCTATGCATGCACATAAATATAAGGTCCTTGATTAAAAACTTTGACGCTTTAGAACAATGTGTGTACTCATCTAACGTATGTATAGATAATATATTGGTAACGGAAGCTAATATATCTGACTACCTAAGTGATATGTTTAACCTACCGGACTATAACATGCATACAGTGCTGCGTAAAAACCGAAGGGTGGCGGTATAATAGCATATATACACAAGAAGAATAAATTTACAATAATTAGTAACTTATTAACAAAACATTTTGAACATATATTATTTCAAATTTGCACTCCATCTTTTTACACGGCAACTGTATGTGCAATTTATCGCCCTCCTAATCTAAGCAAACACTTATTCATCGACGAACTTCGCACTTTGATCGGTAGGGTGGACACAAATTCTGAACTATTTATCCTCGGAGATATGAATATAGACTTGCAAACATATACTCCTATAAGACATAAATACAACTGCATGCTACATAACTACGGCCTTGAGTGCGGGATATCGCAGTATACTAGAATTGAATTAATTGACGATAGAATAACTAAATCCTGTATTGATCATGTGTACGCGAGATCACGCAAACAAGATGTTTACACCGCGGCGCTTGGTTTAATGCTAGCGGACCACCGAGCGGTAGTGCTTGCCTGTGTGGAACAAACACATGCGCGTATACAGGGTGAAACTACTTATAAAAATATATATAACAATGAAAAATTAAAACTTTCATTGAATAATATTAACTGGAAGAAAGTTGATGATATGGTCTGTCCAGATACTATATTACAGTATATATATAAAAATATAAATAAATGCTACAACGACGCGATAATTACATCAAAAATTAAAAACACCAGTAACAAACATACCGAAAATAAATGGATAATTTCACGTATTATCAAAGCTTGCGAGTATAAAGATAAACTATTTTACCAATGGATAAAACATAATAATAATAAAATTTTAAAAACACAATATAATAAAGCGCGAAACTATGCAAATAAATTAATTAGATCCTGCAAAAATAAATACATTTATAATGAAATACATAAATATAAAGATAATTTAAAACAACTCTGGTTTATTCTTAACAGAATAACAGGTATGGTGCGTAAGACAGTGGATACAGTACTCTTAAATGCGTTTGGGGGCACAAACAAAAATAAAAATATAATTGCAAATAACTTTGCGAATAAATTTCATAGTGGCGTTCAAAACATAATACCTCTATGTAAAAATAATATTTTAGATAAAAAGAATACAGACAACCAGTAAACGTAACAATGAATTTTCAAAAAGCGACATCTAAAGAGATCCTTAAAATTATAAAAACAATAAACGTTAACAAAGCTCCGGGTCTTGACAGAATTCGGGCGATAGATATAAAACGAATTTGCGAAGAAATTGCTCCGGCTATTGCAAAACTGGTAAATGTCTGCATAAAGACTAATAAATATCCTGACGAATTGAAAACTGGAATTGTGAGACCTATATACAAAAAGGGATGCAAATAGGATTATAATAATTACCGTCCTATAACTATATTACCTACGATAGATAAGATTATAGAAAAATACATAGCTAGACAAATTTACAACTTTTATGGGCTAAATAACATTCTTAATGACACACAGTTTGGGTTTCAACCTAAAAAAAAGCACAACGCAACTACTTTCACTATTTACTAATAACGTATATGAAAATCTTAATGAGAGAAAACATATATTGCTGTTATTTATCGACTATAGCAGGGCATTCGATACTTTACGCCATGATGTATTACTAGAGCGACTAGATGACTGTGGAATTAGAGGGCCGATTCTTGACTGGTGTCAGGACTATCTCAAAAATCGTTGTTACTATGTCAAGGTAGGGGATGCTTTAAGTAATAAAGTTTTGGTGAGTGAAGGAACAGCACAGGGTTCTGTATTAGGACCGCTACACTACATCACTTACGTGAATAATATCAACAATGTGGTTAACAACTGTAAAATTTTCCAATTTGCTGACGGTACCTGTCTATTAGCAGCCCACCACAATAAGAATAAGGCGGTAAAACTGTTACAGGAGGATTTACGAGACTCATGCAGTGGTCACATGACGCAGGTCTTGTACTTAATTCGAATAAGACTAAAATAATGTACGTGAGCTCGAGTCAAAATAGATTAAAACATGACATTAATCTTATAGCTCATAATCATACATGTCTTCATAATATCCAAAGTTCAACCCATAATAATAAGTGTGAATGTCCCCCGATTGAAGTGGTAGAAAAATGTAGATATTTAGGTTTAATAATCGATGACCGTATGAAATGGACTTATCACATTGAACCTGTATGTGATAAGCTACGAGCGATCTTAGCAAAATCATCAAGAGTAAAGTACCTTACCAAATGCTAATGTTACTATATAAAGCACTCGGCGAATCAATAGTTTCGTATGGGTTAAGCAGTTACGGACGCACGTATAAAACCCACCTTGAAAAAATATACGAGCTACAATTGCGCATTCTTAAATGTATCACCCCTCTCAAAATCAAAGATAAATTAAAAAAAATCCTTATGGTCTCTTTCATCATTGCAATATACTACCAGTACACGACAGGGTGAAATACCAACTACTGCTTGAAAATTATAGCAAGGAAGAACTAAAAATTAGCCTTATCTATACAAAGCTTACACGACAAGCCCTTAATCCATATATGACGATACCAAAATATAAAAATATGTTTGGAAAAGGAGACGGGCGAGAGTTCATAGAAAGCTGGGCCTGATGTTACAGTAACGATTACTGCATTATATTATTTATATACCAATACCATTTTAAAAAAAACTAAAATATTTACAACTGCTTCATGGTAGAAAAAAATATAGGATGTTATTGATTTGTATGAATACAATGTTATTGCTTACGTTATGCTTACAATGTAATTCTTACACCAAGCTCTCCCATTACACTTTAAGACAATATTTATTAGACTTTATTGTAAACTAGTCTAACATAATTTTATATACAGTAGGATATTCACACATAGAGGATTCAGACATCGCCATCCAACTAAATTCTAGAGGTGTAAAATAATTATAAAAAAGCTGAGGGAGTATGAATTAAAAACACTTTCTCTTTTATTGACTTATTAATCGTCCACTTCATCATAAACAAATAAAATATCGTCTAAAAACGGTGCATGCGGTAATAAATTCTCTTGATGCCTTGCCCAGCTTAGGTACCATATTATGGACATTACATGACAACAGCAACCTACATTTCTTTTTCTTACCAAGCAATTACAATAAGACCGTTTGATGGCCTCTCTACCATTATGATAACTGTCAACTAAAATATATGTAAAATATGTTTTTGAGCTTAAGTATGTCTCGATTTTATTCGACCACTTAATAACCAGCTAGAATGGTTGGATATTGACAGTTCTCTTAGTAGGTTGCTAACAGTTTCTCGACACACTTCTATTTCATATCGCCCATCTTGTCGTATGTGTTCTCCATAATGGGACCTAGCCTACTTAATTTGATAAATACCTAAAGATATTTTTATTAAATCACTATGTGTGAGCTGGGGAAAATTATTTAAGTTATCCTTTTGTACATGCATTCTTGTAAAATCAGAAAAGAAACCGTCAGAATCCTTTACACGTAGCCAGAGTCGTTAAAGATCGGAATATTATTGCAGCACACAAAAACAACAGAAAATATTCACTACCACCGTAAGATCAGAGCCAAATAAACGTAACAAACGATTTGATTGACGCTTGAGTTTTTGAACTAACGTTGACATTTCCGCTTTGTGGCCTGTATAAAACATTGATAATCGATTGTGAAATCGATTTATTAATCGGTTCAGTCAATTTGTTTTACAACTTTTTGGAAACCTTGAAGTGTCACGAGGAAACCAATATTTAAATAATAAGTTTCCTAATTACCTAAAGAAGAAAACACTGAATTACTTTTTATTCTTTTTTTTCTATTTTTGTATTAAAATCGATTAACTAACCTATTTTATCCGGCAACATTGTTTAAAAATGAAAACAACGGAAGTCAGTATTATTTTTATTTAATACTTAATTTCTTTTCCCATGATAAAACTGCTTAATATTTCATTATTAACTACAAAAAAAACTGTAAAAAATATTGATAAATATTTCACTTGTGTAACGGTTAGGCCCAAATTCGCCCGTCTCCTTTAGGTTACAATATCAAGTTCCTGCTCTTTTAAACCAAATTCCAAAAGGAATAAAAAATGAACTAACTAAGAAAAATATTAAATATAAGCTTAAACAGTATTTTATAGACAAATTGATAACGACACCTATTAATAATTTATACTAAAAAAACTGTACTAACACACATAATATACATAAATACAAATCTACTAATAAATATATACATAGATACACACAATCGTAACATTAATATCTCGATTACTAATATTATTTATCAAACTCACTAACTGTCCTTTCCTGTGATACACATATAGTTAAAAAAATATTGTCACACCATGTATTATGTAAGTTGTCGCTACGCGAACCGATTGAACATGGTCGAAGTTACGAATCGGCGGTACATGGAAAAACTTTTGTAAGTTTATTTGTACTGTCGGATGTTATTTAATAACTATATTTTGTAAAAATAAATAAATAAATAAAAATAAATAAAATGTTATGGTTATTGTTTCTACTTATCGAAAATCTTATCGGCTTTAAATAACTGTAACAAAACCCTCTTTAAACATAAGTGAGAAAGATAAATGTTTATAACAATGCCGCCAGCTGAGGTGACAAAGCTGTTTTTTGTTACGGCGGGCGCAGTAAGAGAAAGGTTAAATGAACAAATTACATTAGACTTACCAGAAGATACTGTTTGTTTACTACCGACTAGAAATATGTGTGTGCAGTTAAATAATGCTATGTTAAAAGCGATTCCGCACCCCGAGATAAAGTTAGTTGCTAAAGATTCCTTGGATTGTTCAAAATGTATGATAACGAAAGCCCGGGCGTGTTTACAAAAAATATGAAGATGATGCGTCGATGACTGCTGGACTGGCAGAAACTATAATCATTAAAGAGGGAGCTAAAGTAATGCTTAGGATAAATATTGATGTTAGTTTAGGTTTAGTGAATGGGTCATTAGGCGTTGTACAAAAAGTGAGGTGGGATCCGGAAGACCAATCAAATCCTAAACAATTGGTAGTAAAATTCGCTAATAATTTGGTTCACGAATTATTGCCTATTAAGTCAAAATCTGAGATCATACCCCGGGCATACGTGTACAGGGAACAATTCCCAATCTGTGTGGCATATGCCCTAATAATTCACAAGAGCCAAGGTCTAAGTCTAAAAAATGCCCTCATGGACATTGGCGCCTCCATATTCACTTGTGGCCAAGCCTACGTGGCGCTTTCACGAGTAACCAATCTTCATGGGATGCACCTCATAAATGTTGACTTCAAGAGTATAAAAGCTCAAGCGATCACCGAATACAACCAGCTTAGGCGTAAATACCGCGCCGATCTTTCAGATTTTAAACCGTCTAAACCGTCTAAAGAATAATGTTGAATGCTACTGTACAAGAATCAGAACCGGAAAAAAAGAAAAGAAAGATTTGTAATAATAAAAAAATTACTCCTTAAAAGAAAAAGAATGTGTCGAATAAGAAAATCTAATAAAATAAATCAATGTGCCCACGTTTCTACAAAAAGAAGTGAAATCCCACCAAAAACATTCTGTAAAAAACTAGCCAAGTCTCGATGGAGCTGCTTGTTTAACTCTAAAAAGTAATGAAATCTAGACAAAGTCGTGCCAAGTCTAAGCTTCCTTACTGCGATTTCTTTATTATTATAGTTAATGTTGTGTGACTTGGCCGTTGAAGGGTACACAAGGGTACAAAACCAGGTGCTACATGACACCCTTGCATCAATCTGTCGCCAGAACCGCTACCCATTGACGATAGAAAATTGCCACTTGGAAAACGTTGATTGAATAACCAGGCCAAGTATATGTAGATTACTACGCACGTATGTACGTAGTATGACGTAGTATATACGTAGTATAATTACTACGCACCTCTTTTATAAAACTATGTAATTCATTTTCCCGCTTTCTCTTCATGCGACCAATGCTCACATTGATGTTGCTTTCTGCTTTTTGTAGGTCAAATACACTTGCACCTATGCTCTCTAACTCAGTTTCCGATGCGTGTACGTTTTGTGGTGGGGTGCGTTGCAAAGGCATTTTATTAAAATATTATCGAATAGGTCAATATGAATGTGCGTATAGCAAAATACCAGGAGAACACGAACCAGCACTTTAAGTGAGTACGTAGCTGTGAAGTTGATTCGATTGCTTGTTAAGGTAATGTACTAGGAGCACTGCTACGTACCTCCCACTCAGACGCAGCGTAGGGTGACCAATGCATGCACAGCTGATTCACCGTACGTCGCACCGCCCCCGTAGTCAGTGCATAGGCGGCGATGGGCGGTGATTCGCGTCGACGAGTAGCTGTTAGGGCTGCGAGAGTGTGTCATTGCAGCGGAGGACTAAGAGCGGCCGGTCACTGATAGCTCTTCAATTTCCTGTACTCCTATTTTTATGTCGCGAATTTTGGCAAATAACTTTAATTAATCTTTATTTAAAATAATAGTAATACGGTAATAGTTTTTGTACTCGTCTGAACACCTCAGAGGTCCAGGGGTAAGAGGACACTGACTCGTCTATCTGTAGTTTGGCGTAGCTGAGTTTCTTAGACTCTGGCAGTTATCGTTACGCTCACGAGATGCAGTAAACCCGATGTGTTCGTCTTTATGAGCAGTTTTTCCCTAAATATTTTTGATTCAGATCTCCTAGTCTCTCTTTCGGTCTTCTGATATACCTTCCCACATACTTCAGATAGCTCGTCGGGACAAACTGAGACGTATAGCAACGGCTCTCTAAAACATCCTGTAGTGTATCAACCTCTCTTGTAGTCTCTATATCCATATGATAGTGAGAACCAGGCATAATGAATAGAGCTATTACCGAATTTAAATGAAATGATTATGAAAAATTTCAATTTCAACAAGTGGCTGATTATTTTGTATAGAATGATTTTCAATACTTTTTCTATCCGCTTGAAAATAATATTTATATTATAGTTCAAAGCATTGATAAGGGCTCAAATATGTTAGTTTTACGATTAAATGCTTCAACCAACTATTTCTGCAGCAATACAGCTGTGCGGGCACTGCTTTATTACGGTCTAAAAGGAGAAGACAACCAGTGTAATAACAGGCTTTGAGGCATACTATATTAGTACTCAGAGGTGACAACGTATCTGCAGTCATTTTTCCTTGATATCCGCTGCAGGTGTCCATAGGCTGCAACGTCAATGATAACAGTACGAATTATTTAGTAACCATATTTGAGATAAACTTTTAATGGGCCCTTATTTGGGTAGTATAACATATAAGTATCAATTGTAAGGTCTTCAAGAGAAAAGTGTCGGGTAAATCATCACATTAAAAATAACTTTCATCAATTTTTTTTCATTGAACCCATGTTATGATTAATAAGTAGTCAATTCACAAGTTTGGAGATAAAGCTTTCAGTGTAAGATAAATATCAGCATCAGACTGCTGGGCATGGTAATCTGCTGTATAAAACATAGAATAATGCAGTCATAGTTTTAAAAAAATAAAGAAAGAACTTATTATAATTGGTACACTTGGAAATGAGATTGTCATGCGATTCAAATGCAGCCTATTTTGAATCAGAAGAAACGGAGAAAGTTGTTACTTGTATCGGGGCATTCCACTTTAGTCCCACTCCCTTATGTGAATAAACACTGAAACGTAAAACAGCATTTTGAATTTATTTGTTATAATCCAACTCATAGAGGGGTCGGTGACTAACGAAACTGGAACAATGCTAATTAATTAGAAAGAAAACATTGAATTAAGTACCCAAATTAAACATTTGCTATTGATTATAAACTATATATATATATATATATATATATATATATAGTGTTGTGTGAACTAGCGCCATCTAGTGTCAGGAGCGAGAGCGGGGTGGGCTTTGCAGAGAATGACATCGCGGATCTCTCGACCGACAGCGCCGCCCGAAGAACTAAGTTTCTAGAAAATCTATACTCGATTTCTCGGTACCTTGCGCGTGTTTACTTGAACATTCCGGATGTTTTGCTGATTTGAATAAATAGATGGCGCAAGATGCGATCGAGACAGAGTTTAACTCGGCGACACAAGCGAAGCTTCGGAGTGAAATTAAGTGAATTAGTGTGTTTAATTATTAGTGTTTTTTTTTACTTTAATTTGTATAAAGTAAATTAAAGTGTTAATTTAGGTAATTTTATCGGCAATTTTTATTGTCACGAACCTCAAGCTCGTAACAATTGGTGTCAGAAGTGGGATAAAATAATGCCAATTTTACCTAAGGAGGAAACGGAGGGTGTCCGTACCCGAAGTCAACGCCAGCAGGAGACGGACCAGAGGAGATTTGGTGGTGCAACGCCGCAGATGTCTGAGGGCCAGCCGCCGGCCACGGAAGCCGGTCCGTCAGTAGCTTCTACGTCTGTGGCACCTGACTTAGGTGCTCTGATGGTGATGCTGCAACAGCTGCGGGGCGGACAAGAGGAGCAGGCCCGCCGACAGGAGGAACAGGCCCGCCGACAGGAGGAACAGGCCCGCCGACAGGAGGAACAGGCCCGCCGACAGGAGGAACAGGCCCGCCGACAGGAGGAACAGGCCCGTCGGTTGGAAGATCAGCAGGCGGAACAGGCTCGTCGGTCGGAAGAGCAGATGCTCCTCATGAAGGACCTTCACGCTACCTTTGGGAAAGAGATAAGGCAGGTGAAGGACAGGGTTGCTCAACACGACAACCGTCTGTCGGAAGCTGAAGCCCGAATCGAAGAACATGAAACCCGAATCAACCATGTGAACCATCGGGTTGACAACGTGATGGCCGACATGAAGAAATCACTGGACGAACTCAAACTTGGAGATGGAGCTACAGCTCCCGCAGTAGCTACAACACCTTCGCTACGTGGGTTCAAGGTGCCACCGTTCGACGGTACCTCTTCCTGGTCAGCCTACAAAATTCAGTTCGAAGCTGTTATGAAGGCGAACGGCTGGAATAAAAATCAGGCCATGACTGCTCTCACACTAGGCCTGCGCGACCAGGCCTTGACAGTTCTGGAAGCTCTAAGTGAGGAAGTGACTTATGAGCAACTCCTTGAGGCATTGGAGGCAAGATACGGCGACGCTCACCTGGAACACGTCTTTCGTGCGCAGCTTAAAGATCGTGTGCAGCGCATCAACGAAAACCTGCAGCAGTGGGCTCTAGAAGTGGAGAAGCTGGTGCGAAAAGCATACCGGTCTGTACCTGCGCTCATTGAAGGGAACCTGGTGCAGACATTCATCGACGGCATCCGCGACCTGGAAGTCAGAGCTGCTGTGAGGCTCGGGCACCACGAGACGCTTAAGGACGCCTTGGCCCATGCACTGGAGGTAGAAGCCGTGCGGCAGGATCATCGTTCCCATCGCGTCAGGGAGGTTGCAGCAGCTACAGTTCGCGACCGCAACAAAGGATACAGCCCTAGGTGCTATGGCTGTGGGGAAAAGGGCCATCTTCGATCCAGCTGCCCTAAGCGAAACCTAGAAAGGGAAGGTGAACGATCCCAGGAGGGTAGTGCGGCCAACAGCACCGCCCAGCAGCAGCAGGGAAACGAGTAAAAGCCAGAACCGCGGGGCGGGTGCTGGCTGACGTTAAAAGAGCCCCAAGGATCTCGATCTCACAAACCCATGATGGGAACAGTCTAATCATCAAGGGCGAGGTCAACGGAATGCCGTGTAAACTGACCATAGACACTGGAGCCTCTCGTACGGTTGTTAGTTCCCAACTTATAAGTCAGTTCCTTGGGGACTCCACATACAACCGAGAACGCATTAATTTGGTAACAGCCACCGGTCAGCGTATACCCGTCCGTGGAGAGAAGGAGATGGAGTTGAAGCTTGGCAACGTGATCTACCTGCATAATGTCATCGTGGCTGATATAATGGACGACTGCATCCTAGGCTTAGACTTTATGAGGAATAATTGTTGTGAGATCGACGTTAAGCAAGGTGTTTTGAAATGTGGACAGGAGGAACTTTTTATGGAAGGTGCGTTACCAGGGAACGTGTACAGCATCAAGAAGATTGTTCTTCCGCCTAGATCGGAAACGATTATTCCGGTTAGTCTTCTTCGGAACACTGGGCAAGCTCACCGTTGTGTACTTGTGGAAAGGGTAAACAATGACCTTCCATGGAAAGTAGCTCGAACCTTGGTCAGGACCACTGACATCTCAGGAGTACGTGTGCTGAACCTTTGCGACCAGGAACAGATTATAGAAAAAGGCACACTGATTGGTACTTGTGAGGAAGTGGATTGGTTACGTCGGTGCCAATATCTATCGACTGGGACCCCCAGCAAGGATGCAGAAACGAGAGTGACCACACTTTTGGAAGACTGTCGCAGTGTTCTCTCCCCGAACGAATTGATCAAGGCGAAGAAGTTGTTACTCAAGTACGCCGATGTATTCTCATCAAACGATGCTGACATAGGAAAGACTGGTTTAGTTCAACACAAAATAAACACAGGTGAAGAGTTGCCTATCCGTCAGCGGCCAAGACGATTGCCGGTAGCACGTGAAAAGGAAGTGGAAACCATGATTGAAGGAATGGTGAAGGATGGTGTTATTGAACCTTCCTCTAGTCCATGGTGTTCGCCAGTGGTGCTGGTGAAAAAGAAGGATGGCAGCATGCGGTTTTGTGTTGATTACCGCCGTCTGAACGACGTTACAAAGAAGGACAGCTATCCCTTGCCAAGAATTGATGACACGCTGGACATGCTTACAGGAGTAAAATGGTTTAGCACGCTGGATCTAAAAAGTGGCTACTGGCAAGTTGAAATTGACCCCAAGGACAAGGAGAAAACTGCGTTCTCGACGGGAAAGGGTCTGTGGCAATTCAAAGTAATGCCGTTTGGGTTGTGCAATGCTCCAGCAACGTTTGAAAGGCTGATGGAACTTGTACTTACCGGGCTAATTGGCGATGCCTGTCTGGTCTACTTGGATGACATCATCATCGTGGGCCGTACGTTTGAGGAACACCTTGAAAACCTGGGACGCGTGCTCATGAAGATTCAGAGTGCCAATCTCAAGCTGAGTCCGAAGAAATGTTCACTGTTCAAACGGCAAGTCAAGTTTTTGGGGTATGTAGTGTCGGAAGAGGGTATCCGCACGGATCCGGAGAAAATTGCAGCTGTAAAGGATTGGCCGGTTCCAAAAGACAAGACGCAGGTTAGAGCATTTTTGGGTTTGTGCTCCTATTACCGGCGATTTGTGAAGAACTTTGCAGATATAGCCAAACCTCTGCATAAGCTAACCGAGGAGAAGCGACATTTCTGCTGGGATGAAAGTTGTAATATCGCATTCCAGGAGCTCAAGGACCGTCTGTGCAAAACACCTATTTTGGGATACCCTGATGCAAGCAAAGAATTTGTAGTTGACACAGACGCAAGTGATATAGGACTTGGCGGTGTGTTGTCTCAACGGAATGGTGACCAAGAGGTCGTGATAGCGTACTTCAGCAAGTCGTTGTCAAAACCGGAAAGGAACTATTGTGTCACAAGACGCGAATTGCTAGCTGTGGTAAAGTCGTTGCAGCATTTTAGCAAATATCTTCTGGGGCGAAAATTTCACTTACGAACTGACCATGCTGCACTAAAATGGCTATTGCAGTTTAAAAATCCAGAAGGACAAGTTGCGAGGTGGATTGAACTACTGCAGGAATACGACTTTGAGATCGAACATCGCAGCGGGAAATCTCATGGCAACGCAGATGCATTATCACGAAGACCTTGTCCTGAAGATTGCAAACATTGTACTAGGCAAGAGAGTAAGGGAGTAGTATCCGTGAGGATGCTCAGGGCAGACCACCTCAGCAACGAGTGGAAGGACAGCTTACAACGTGCACAGCAGGAAGATCCGGACATCAAGCCGATCCTGGAATGGATGAAGGCCAGTGCTCCCAAGCCCAAGTGGAGCGACGTCTCAGCGATGAGTTCGATCACTAAAAGCTATTGGGCCCAGTGGGATAGCTTGCTGCTTCAGGATGGAGTTCTGTGCCGTAAATGGGAAAATGTTCGGGGAGACAGCTGTCATTTACAAATGGTTGTCCCTAAAGCTAAAGTACCGGATGTTCTACAGCTGTACCATAATGATTATTCAGGAGGCCATCTGGGAGTTAAACGAACTCTACTGAAGATCCGAGAACGGTTTTACTGGGTCCACTGTCGAAACGATGTCGAGGACTGGTGTCGCAAATGTACAAGTTGTGCGGCTGTAAAGGGACCTCAGACTCGTAGTAGAGGTGCATTGAAGTTGTACAATGTTGGTGCACCATGGGAGAGAATAGCCATTGATGTGGCGGGCCGTTTCCGGAGAGTGAAAGCGGTAACAAGTATTTCATGGTTGTAATGGATTACTTCACTAAGTGGCCAGAAGTTTTCGCCATTCCAAATCAAGAAGCTTCAACAGTTGCAGATAAACTAGTTCATGAAGTCTTCTGTCGTTTTGGAGTACCTTTAGAGATTCACAGCGATCAAGGAAGGAATTTTGAGTCTCAAATATTCCAGGAAACTTGCCGAGTTATGGGTACTCATAAAACAAGAACGACTTCTTATCACCCGCAATCTGATGGAATGGTGGAACGATTTAATCAGACATTGGAGAGGTACCTAGCAAAAGTTGTGGACAATCGGCAACGAGATTGGGACAAGCACATACAACCGTTTTTGTTGTCATATCGAAGTTCTGTTCACGAAAGTACGGCAGTGACACCAGCTTTCGCAAACTTTGGAAGAGAATTACGGCTGCCTGCAGACCTGATCACTGGGATACCACCTGATGCCCCACGCAGTATAACCGATTATGCATATGACTTGCGGAACAAAATGAATGACATTTATGAGCACGTCAGACAATCGGGCCAGCAAATGTCTGAGAAAATGAAAACCCGGTATGACCGCAAAATGAACAATAAAGGGTTCAACGAAGGTTCATTAGTGTGGTTGCACAATCCAGTCCGCAGCAAAGGGAAATCTCCTAAGCTACAAGCTAAATGGGACGGCCCGTACCGGATTGTAACCAGGATCAACGATGTGACCTACCGGATACAGAAAGGCGCAAGAGGGACTCCTAAGATCGTCCATGTGGATCGCTTGGCGCGTTATTATGGGACCGATAATGCTCGGGACGAGCATGTCTTAGGAGGGGGCAGTGTTGTGTGAACTAGCGCCATCTAGTGTCAGGAGCGAGAGCGGGGTGGGCTTTGCAGAGAATGACATCGCGGATCTCTCGACCGACAGCGCCGCCCGAAGAACTAAGTTTCTAGAAAATCTATACTCGATTTCTCGGTACCTTGCGCGTGTTTACTTGAACATTCCGGATGTTTTGCTGATTTGAATAAATAGATGGCGCAAGATGCGATCGAGACAGAGTTTAACTCGGCGACACAAGCGAAGCTTCGGAGTGAAATTAAGTGAATTAGTGTGTTTAATTATTAGTGTTTTTTTTTTACTTTAATTTGTATAAAGTAAATTAAAGTGTTAATTTAGGTAATTTTATCGGCAATTTTTATTGTCACGAACCTCAAGCTCAATCAAAACAATATATATATATATATATATATATATATATATATATATATATATATATATATATATATATATATATATATATATATATATATATATATATATATATATATATATATATATATATAATATGTAACGTAGTAGTAGCCATCTCGAGACGGCGAGGCCGGCTCTGCTCTTTCTTACCGAGACGCAGGTGTCCTCTCCGGCTGATGTCTCGTATCTCTCCTACCCGGGGTACAAACTGGAACACTCCTTTGTGCCTCGAGCTGGAGTTTGCGTTTACGTCAGAGAGGACATCTGTTCTCGACGCCTCGGCAGACTTGAAGGTTCGGACCTGTCCATCCTTTGGCTACGCGTAGACAGCGACGACCATCCGCGCGTCTACGGGTGCCTCTATAGGTCCCATAGCGGTAATGCCGAAACAGACCGACTCTTCGACGACGTCCAAATGGCTGCAGATTCGTTGCTACAGCAGATCCCCTCCGCAGAGATCGTGATCCTCGGCGACTTTAACGCCCATCACGCCGAATGGCTTGGATCACGTTTAACCGATCATGCGGGGAGATCTGTTCATGATTTTGCCTTGGCATATGGTCTGACACAACTGGTTACTTCGCCTACGCGGATTCCAGATGTGGAGGATCATGCACCTTCCCTGTTGGACCTTCTGCTGACCTCTCACCCCGACGGATATCATATTTCCGTCGACGCCCCTTTAGGCTCCTCGGACCATTGTCTGGTCCGGAGTGTTGTGCCACTCACGCTGAAATCGCGGTTGCGTTCTGCAGGCTGCCGCCGTGTTTGGCACTATAGGTCAGCCGATTGGGATGGGATGCGGTCTTTCTTTGCATCCTACCCTTGGGGGCGGGTTTGCTTCTCGCCGGATGATCCCAACGTTGTTGCGGATTCTGTTACTGATGTGGTACTTCAGGGTATGGAACTTTTTATTCCATCCTCTGTGGTGCCCATTGGAGGCAAGTCTCAGCCATGGTTTGGTCGCTCCTGTAAAATAGCATCATGCTATAAGCAGGAGTGCTACCAAGCCTGGGTTGATGCATCAGCGTCCCGGGATGTAAACACCAGCGCTCTAAAAAAGAAGTATAATTCCGCCTCTAGGTCCTTCAAAAGAGTCATTGCCAAGGCAAAGTCAGAGCACATAGGCAGAATTGGCGAGAAACTAGTTCGCCTTCCTTCTGGAACCCGTGCATTGTGGTCTCTCGCCAAGGCTGTCCAGGGGAATTTCTGTCAGCCATCTCTTCCATCTCTGCACAGGGAGGACGACTCACTGGCCCATACTGCAAAGGAGAAAGCCGATCTTCTAGGCTCTTTCTTTGCGTCTAACTCGACTCTCGATGACGGGGGGAGTACGCCGCCGACCATCCCGCGGTGTGAGTGCTCCATGCCGGAAGTGCAGTTCACACAGCGCTCGGTTCGCAAAGCACTCCTCTCCCTGGACATCCACAAGTCGAGTGGGCCTGACGGAATCCCCCCAATTGTGCTGAGGACGTGTGCTCCAGAGTTGGCACCGGTTTTAACGCGTCTTTTCCGGTACTCCTACTCCCTAGGCGTAGTCCCAAAATCATGGAAGACGGCTTTCGTCCACCCGATTCCTAAAAAAGGCGACCGCTCAGACCCGTCCAACTACCGGCCAATCGCCATCACCTCCTTGTTCTCCAAAACAATGGAGTCCTTGAGGATCACCAGCTGATTAGTGACCGCCAATACGGTTTTCGCCGTGGTCGGTCAGCTGGTGATCTTCTGGTCTACCTCACTCACAGATGGGCGGAGGCAGTAGAGTTCAAGGGGGAGGCATTGGCCGTTAGTTTGGACATTGCGAAGGCCTTCGATCGGGTTTGGCACAAAGCGCTTCTTTCGAAGCTCCCTTCCTATGGGCTTCCCGAGAAATTGTGCGATTGGATCACCAGCTTTCTTGCAGATCGGAGCATCAAGGTCGTTGTAGACGGTGCAAGCTCCGATTGCAAGCATATTAATGCTGGTGTTCCACAGGGCTGCGTGCTGTCGCCAACGCTGTTTCTTCTGCATATCAATGATATGTTGCATACCCGTAACATTTATTGCTATGCAGATGACAGCACTGGTGATGCTCTTTACACCGGCCGAGCCAAAATTTCTCGGGAAAACGTCTCCGAGTGCCGGGACAAACTTGTGTCAGAAGTCGAGTCTTTGCTGAACAGAGTCTCGGATTGGGGACGACTAAATCTAGTCCAGTTTAACCCCCAGAAGACACAAGTTTGCACGTTAACCGATAAAAAGAACCCCTTTGTCGTATCCCCTCAGTTTCAAGGCACTCCCCTTGTTGCCTCAGCCAGTATCGGAATCCTCGGCGTCGACATATCGAGTGACGTGCAGTTTCGTGGTCCCAAATTGGCCTCTAAAAAGCTTGGCGTGCTCAGCAGAGCGGGACAGTATTTCATGCCGGCACACCGCCTGCAACTTTACAAGGCGCAGGTTCGGCCGCACATGGAATACTGTTCCCATCTCTGGGCTGGGGCTCCCCAGTACCAGCTCCTTCCACTTGCCCGCATCCAGCGCAGAGCGGCTCGAATCGTCGACGACCGAGTGCTTTCCGATCGGCTTGACTCACTGGCGCTGCGATGAGATGTTGCATCTCTTTGCGTATTTTATCGCATCTATTACGGGGAGTGCTCTGAGGAATTGTTCGGATTAATCCCAGCCGCCAAATTTCGTGAACGCACTACACGGCAAACGTCCCGATACCATCCACACCATCTGGATGCTTGGCGGTCCACCACTGTACGTTTCACAAGGAGTTTTCTTCCACGTACAACCTCTCTGTGGAATAGTTTACCACCGGCGATTTTTCCGGACCGATACGACCTGGGAACCTTCAAGAAAAGAGCTTACTCCTTTCTAAAGGGCCGGCAACGCACCCGCAATTCTCCTGGTGTTGCGGTTGATCATGGGCGGCGGTAGTCACTTAACATCAGGTGAGCCGCATGCTCGTTTGCCCCCTCTTCTATAAAAAAAAAAAGTAGGGGGGTGAGTCGCTCGCGTCCGTAGGCTTCGACCACCTAACCTTAGGCCCACCCTACACGTGTCCCCCGGGTGGTGCTAAACGAGCGACAAAGCCGAAAAAATAGACTCGGCTCCTCGCCGTATGGTAGCGGCGTAAAATCTACCACCACCCCTTGTTTCGCACCATGACTCAGCAAATAAAAGAAATGGCCCCGAGTTCCCGGCGCCCCTTAAATGGGGCAGGGGTGCGAAGAATCTCCGGGAGAAAAACCGGCGACGAGGTTCGCCACCCGTCACGTTCTATCTCCCGGAGGGGCGAAAAGTGGGTTGCGGAAACCCGTCTGGCTACGCTGAATGTATGTGGAGGAATGAACGATAAGATGGATGAAGTATGCGAAATGTTGAATGACAGAGGAATAGATGTGTTATGTGTGAATGAGACGAAACGAAAGGGAAAGGATGCCACTGCACATGGCACGTATACCGCGTATTGGTCTGGTGTAGGCGAGACTGAACGGGCATGCCAGGGAGTCGGTTTCATCCTTTCAGAAAGAATGGTTCAATGTGTGAAAGAGTATGAATGTGTAAGCCCGAGACTGCTATGGTTACGAATGAAAGTGGGCTTAAAGAAGCTGTTCCTGCTAGGGGTGTACGCCCCAGACATGTCTAAGCCCACTTACATCTGAGAGCAGTTTTGGGACATGGTAAGGATGGTGTTGAAAAAATGTAAGGAAAATGAAAATATTATTATGTTGGGAGACTTTAATGGAAGGGTTGGGGTGAAGAGGTCTGGTTATGAAAGGATATTGGGAACGTTTGGTGATGATGAAAGTATAAATGAGAATGGTGAAGACCTCCTCACCGTATGTGCGGAAAAGAATCTTTTTGTGACGAATACTTTTTTTGTCATAAGAAGATTCACATGTATACATGGGAAAGATGTGATGATAGAAGCATGATAGATTTCGTAATTGTGGAAGAAAGAATGAGGAGCGCAGTCGTAGATACAAGGGTTTACCGGGGGTCCAACGTAGGGACAGATCATTACTTGGTCTTATGTTGAATTAATGGTCTTTTCAAGCGTTGGCGGCATCGGACATCTGTGTCTACCACTGCGTTACAGCGTATAAGAATAGAGAAGTTACAAGATGAAGATGTGAAAGAGAAGTATAAATGTAGACTGAGAGAAAATATTAGATGTTTGAATGAGTTGTGTATGAATGATTTAGACTTGAATACTGTGTGGGATAATATGAAGAAAGGTTTGGTGGATACCGCCACCGAAGTATGTGGTGTAAGTAAGAGAACAAATGAAAGGAAAAGTAATACGTTATGGTGGGATGATGAGGTACGGGTGGAATTTGAATCAAAGAAGAAAGCATGGTTAGATTTACTAGCAACCAAAGCTGGTAATTCTTCTGGTATGAATGATGAGATTGAAAGAAAAAAGGCAGAATTTAGACGTCTAAATAAGAGAGTAAAAGAAGTTGTTGAAAGGAAAAAGAAAGAAAGAACAGATCAGAATGATAGAAGAATATCTGATAATTTCCAGGCTAACATAAAAATGTTCTGGAAACTTGTAAGAATTGCCAGGGGAAATACAAAACAGCCTATAATAAATGTTATAAGAGACGAGAATGGATGTATTCTGAATGATGAAGTTTCGAATTTAAACAGATGGAAGGAATACTTTGAAAGCGTATTTATGAGTGAAGAGTCGTCTGAATTAAATGAACTAGAAATTTCGAAAGAAGTGGAAAGGGGTATGGAGATAAGTGTAGATGAAATAATGAAAACAATGAAAAGCATGAAAGCAGGTAAGGCAGATGGATATGATAGAGTATCACTCGAGATGCTAAGGGCTGGAGAGGGAGTGGTGGCAGGCCTGCTGTACACCTTGTTTAATTTATGTTGGGAATTAAAACGGATACCGGGTGACTGGTGTAAAGCAGTTATAGTACCAATATATAAAGGAAAAGGGTCACAGCAGGACTCCAAAAACTACCGCGGTATCAGCTTGCTTAGTATTGTGGGTAAACTGTATGCTAAGGTGTTAATTGAAAGAGTTATGAAAGAAACTGATGGAAAAATTTGGGATTTGCAAGCGGGTTTTAGAAAGGGAATGGGATGTACAGATCAAGTCTTTTCCATGCACATGATTGCGGAGAAGTTTTTGGCCAAAAACCAGAAAGTTTTTTGTGCATTCATGGACTTGGAAAAGGCGTATGACAGAGTGGACAGGAATGTGTTATGGCAAACACTGAACTCATATGGGTTGAGCGATGGTTTGATACAGGCATTAAGGTCTCTTTATAGGGACTCTAGTGCTTGTGTCAGGATCAATGGGGCCTACTCGGACTGGTTTGGCATCCAAAAAGGTGTCAGACAGGGCTGTGTAGCTTCCCCTTGGCTTTTCAACCTATTTATGGACCGGTGTTTGCAAACTTTGAAAGATGAAGAATGTGGGTTAAGAATGGGCGAGTTAACCGTCAAATGCCTTTTGTATGCCGATGATCAAGTCATAATTGCGTCATCGGCGGCTGAGTTGCAAATGATGGTTACATTAATGAACTGGGAATTAAAAGAAAGGGGAATGAAAGTGAACGCATGTAAGACGAAAGTGATGGTTTTTGAAAGAGAAGAAAGCAAAACGGTATGTGAAATAAGAATAGAAGGAGAGTTAATTGAGCAAGTGGATGAGTTTGTGTATTTGGGATGTGTATTTAGCAGGGATGGTAGATATGATAAGGATATAGAACGACGAGTAAATGCAGGGAATAGAGTGAATGGGGTACTACACTCTATTATGAAGAACCAGAATGTGTCAAAACAGGCACGTATGGTTATTCATAATGCTGTGTTAGTCCCTACTTTAATGTATGGTAGTGAAAGCTGGGTGTGGCAGAAGAAGCACGAAAGTAGAATAAATGCTGTAGAAATGCGGTCTTTAAGGAATATGCTAGGGTTGAATCTGAATGACAGGGTGAGAAATTGCGTGATAAGAAATAAATGTGGTATGCAAGATGATGTTGTGACCAGGATTAAGAAAGGAATGCTTCGGTGGTTTGGTCATGTGGAAAGAATGAATGAGGAAAAAGTGACAAAGCAAATTTATATGGCAGATGTGAACGGCCGAGTCGGGAAGGGACGCCCTAGGAAAAAGTTTATCGACCAAATTGGCGATATTTTGAAAATGGGCCACGTTAGAATTACCCTTAACCGACGAGCATGTATGCGTAGATATATGGATGTAAAAGAGGCGAAAGAGGTATGTCAGGATCGTGCCAAATGGAAGTCCGTAGTCTCTGCCTACCCCTCTGGGTGACAGGCGTGAGTGTTTATGCTTATGCTATGTAACGTAATTAACGCACACCCTCAGACACTCCAATTAGTATATTATGTTATAATCATAATACATACACTAAATTTTTAGTTAAACATTTTTATGCGCTGATTATTTATGAATTTAGTTATACTAATTCCGGAAGAATGTTGTGGTCACAGTACAAATCCACGAACGCAAAGACTTTAACGTGCTTGAAATAAAGTTCATTTTTCTTTATTTTTATTGAATGACATAATTAGTAATAATACAAGTAAAACTGCACTCTTAAAAGTCTTATTGTCTTAAGTTACGGTCCATTTCAGTTTGTTTTGACTGTACAGATTTAGTGTGACTGTAATTTACGTAGTTTTAATTATTTTTGGGATAAAAAATTACCTATATTAAAAATTATGGGAATCGATTCAGTAAACGATTCTGAACAAACTACTTTCTCAAAGTGCGTTAATTATGTTAGGTACATGTTGTATCCTATACCTTTAAACGAGCAATTCTTGTATATATAATATATAATTGGTATATTGGGCGGTCACAAAATCGTAATACCATGGTTCGAGCCCAGACCGACCGACCGACTTTTTTTAATTATTTTTTTCAAGTTCCTTTCTTTTTTGAAAAAATCTATTTATTTGAGCCCCTTTTTAGTATTTTTTAAAAACACGATAATTTAGATTAAACTAATCGCACTCATGGTTTTTTATTCAAATAACCAGTTCAGTTTTTTCTATTATGTCGCTAAGATCAAAAAATATTATTCGTATTTCATCAGTATGTAATTTGTATCTAAATGTAATTTCCAAAACACGCGTATTAAAAAAACCGAGCGAAAAATACCGAGCAAATTTAAATATTAAAAGTATAAGAAGTAATTTTCTTTGCGTTTTACTTTTCCCGAGCCTTTAACGTTCAATAATTATGTACTTCAAATAAAATTATCTTAGAAAATAGTAACGCAATATTAAAATATAGAAACCTTCCATTCTATGAAAAATATCACATTTGACTCCTATTATAAAGGGGAAAGTTTTTTGTTTTCCTTTGCTTGTTTAAACACGATAATCTCTGGAACTATCGATCCGATTTGAAAAATTATTCTTCCCTCGACGCGCGAACGACGCATAGCCAACCCTAACTGCCCGATGAGAATCGAGAGAAAAAAGCGGTCTAGGTGCGACCCGAAAGGTGCACACGACTAACTTTCCAGAGGAAAAAATAAAAAATATCAAAAGTATTAAAACTTTTGATAGTTTATACAATTTTTGATTCAGAGCAAAAACGACTTGACCGATTTTGCTCAAAATTAAGTTACATAATTGGTTTGCAACAGTTTATCGATTCTCTAGTCCTTAGCGTTTTGAGATCTATACATACGGCTAGCACAAATAAAAAAATACGTACATAGATTAATCACACATATGTTCACACCCGGCAGAACGTGCCTAACTCAAACACCTTTGGTATGTTTTAGCTTGTTTTTAGTTTAATAAAATACGTCTAAAGGTATTTATTGTACTAGTAATGCGCTTTAGAATATTTCTTTGGGTTTAAGATCCATAAACCGCTTTGTGAAACTTTTACGAGTCGGTCGTAATAGCTGAGCTATAATTGTTTGTAAATTGAACAATCCAAACTTTAAAATTTTACCCGCTTCTTTTGACTAAACTCACATGATATCAATTTAAAATATAAAATCTATTTGTATTACGTTTGTGTACAAAGTCGCTGCTTATAGCAAATATAACCCAATACAACCCAAATAGTTGCCATTTTGAACGGTACTTTTCCTTTTAATCCGCTTTAAAAAAAATGGAGGTTAACAATTCGATTTTATGGTTGAGTGTATGTTTGTTACGCGTTATCTTCGTCAATTGTAAACCAATTTTTATGTTTTTTTTTTTAATTAGGTTACACACTTCATTTGTATATAACCTATTTAACAAACGTGTGGTGGCTGTGACAGAATATAAGGCAGAATGCCTCACAGTCTTATTCTGGCTCTGTACCCTTCAACTAGAACAAATCAGTACAAGCGCTGTTATCTGGCGTCAGAAATAGGTAAGAAGGTAGAACATACCCAGAAGAATTTCTAGGAGAAGGAAAGAAGTTCTCCCACTCAGTAAAATTAAACATCCTTAGCGCTCTGTCTTCGATATTGCAGTATTTTTTTATCTTGATATTAACGATGACCAACTTAGTATACTCGAGTGTCTCCAAATACTACGTTACCGTTACAGTTACAGCCTATTCAAGCCCACTGCTGAACTTAGGCCTCCCCATACATTGCTTCATAGGGGGATATTTGCCATAGTTGCCACGTTTGGTAAGGCGTTTGGGAACCGCAGTTTTCTTTATTTTATTTATTTATTTAAGCTTTTTTTGCACACATAAAAGAAATGTACAAAACGGCGGACTTAATGCCTAAAGGCATTCTCTACCAGTCTACCTTTGGTTTGTGCAGAGAATCTAGTGATGGGTGCAAAACTCATAATTAAAAAAAAATTAAAGGTTTAAGAAAAAAATACAAAATTATAATATAATGATAATAAATACAATACACGTACATATACATTTACATTACTACTTACATGCATACAATAGTATTTTATACATATACACAAATACCCACAATAAATACATACACAATAAATAAATATGATATTTTTATATTATACATACTTGAGAATATAACAGTTTCCGAAGTTTTTAAATTTTTTATTATTTTCCGAAACTACTACTGCTTCGTTAAGTAATATTCCCAGAGTAAACGTTTAAAGATAGGTTTAGTTTTTGCTTCTTTTATATTTCTGGGTAACATGTTCCAGAGTCTTACTGCATTTGAAGTGAAAGAATTGTAAGAGAAGCCCGTGCGACAGAAAGGAACATGAAGAGTTAGATTTTCCGTGGAACGGAGACATCGGTTATGAGAATCGCCCTGATACTGAAATTTGCATTTCAGATATGCAGGGACAAACGGATCGTGTAAAATAGAGAATAGCATAGAAAGGATTCTAAAAGATCTACGAAGTGGAAGAGGCAGCCATTTGAGCTGAGAACGGAATGAAGAAACGTGATCGAATTTACGTAAGCCAAAGATAAAGCGAATACAATTATTGAGAAGACGATCCAGTTTGTTAAGAAGTTCTTGAGAGGCATCAGCATAGCATACATCTGCATAATCTAGTATTGGTAATACGAGCGTTTGAACCAACATTACCTTTGTTCTCACTGGAAGAAAATGCTTGAGTCGATACAGACAACGCAAGGTGTTGATAACTTTTTTGCTTACTTGCGTGACTTGCGGCCGCCAACTTAGACTGCTGTCAATGATAAGTCCTAGATTTTTCACAGTAGCTGAATAAGGTATGACAGCATTGTTAAAATTTACGGGTGGCAGTGAATTAAAATCCAATGTAGATAAGCGACGGCTACTTCCAACTATAATTGCCTGGCACTTGGTAGGGTTAACAGTAATACCGAATTTGCTAGACCAATCAGAGATACGAGTGAGGTCAGAGTTTAGCTCAGTGATCGCATCTTCGATATCGTTAACATCAGACTGAGCATATATTTGTAAGTCATCAGCATAGAGATGGTGTTTAATGAAACACTCACTTTTTATCACTTTGTTTTACTCACACACCACTACACTGTATTATAGGAACACACCAAGAGGTTAAGAATGTTTAACTATACATCATAATGAAAACCCAAATGATACCACGTTTAACTCGGCGATAGTGCCATCTAGTGAGAACAGGAGAACTACATTTACTTACAAAGTTTGTTAGCTAAACATTCCGCCGCCCAAGGACGATTACAGTTCTTAAAAAAAATGAACATAAAACAAAACAAATGAATAAAACAATCCAAATTCTTATAACTAGTCGGAATCATTCAGGGGCAGAGGGCACAATTTTGCGATAGGCCTCTTAAAAATATTATCCTTATATTGTAAAGACACAACTCTTGTGACGCCGTCTGCACCTGGGTGCTTCCGAATGATTCGTCCCAAAAGCCACTTTCCAGGGGGAAGTCTATCATCTTTTACCAACACGATTGTACCAATAGCAAGTTCTGGCTGACTCTTGTTCCATTTATAACGATGTTGCAACGTTGTCAGATACTCATTTTGCCATCTTTGCCACAAACACTGCACCATACGTTGAATAATATGCCACCGATGTAAAGGGCTGACTTTAACATCAATTAAAGGTGGTTCTGGTACACCAATTAACGGTTCCCCAACTAAAAAGTGCCCAGGCGTTAAGGGAGGTTCATCAAGTGTAGAATTAACTACGGTAAGTGGACGAGAGTTGACACAAGCTTCGACTTGAGTTAAAAGAGTAGAGAACTCTTCGTAGGTCAGTAAAGTTTGTCCAATTACGCGTTTCAAGTGTCCTTTAACGCTCTTCACTCCAGATTCCCAAAGTCCCCCGAAGTGAGGTGCGCTAGGGGGTATAAAATTCCAGTGAGTTTGGTCATTAGCTAGTTGTTCAGCAATTTCAGAAATAATTGCAGATTTTGCATCTCTAAAGGCAAGATCTAGTTCACGGGCTGCGCCCACAAAATTTGTACCATGATCACTCCAAATTTCCTTGCAGTGACCACGGCGAGCAGTGAAGCGTCGAAAAGCAGCTATGAACGCAGCTGAAGTGAGATCAGTTACCAATTCTAGATGAATGGCTTTTGTTACGGTGCACACAAATAAGCAAACATAAACTTTACAGGTTTTTCTACATCTACCAGGGTACAGTTTCATTGTAAAAGGTCCAGCAAAATCGACTCCACTTGTCAAAAATGGACGACTTGGTTTAACACGAAATTTAGGGAGATTTGCCATAAATGGTACAGAAGGATTAGCCCTTTGTTTAAAACATGGTATACATTTAGTGAGGACAGTTTTAACAATACTTTTGACTCTAATAATCCAAAATTTTTGTCTTATAAAGTTCAAAGTAAGTTGATGCCCTCCATGCAGAGTTTTCAAATGAGCGTTCGAAACAATAAGTTTAGAAAGACCACAATCGTTACTTAAAATAATAGGTTTTTTCAAAGTATCTGAAATCTCTGCATTGGCAAGTCGACCACCCACATGAATAATGCCTTTATCATCTAGATATGGGTTAAGAACATGTAGTTTGCTCGATTGGTGAACTCGTTTACCATGTGCCAATCGAGAAATTTCATCACTGAACGAAACCGATTGAGACATCTTAATACATCTATTTAGAGCATCGTCAAGCTCATCTGGGCTCAGATAAACGGGTTCATCAACTGCTATCCCATATATTTTAAGTTTACACAGTTTAATAAAACGTAAACAATGAGCAGTGACACGTATCAGTTTCGAAAGTGTCGAATATCGTTTTAAGTAGGAAATAACAGCATCATTTTCAAAAACATTAATATTTGTCTGTACTTTAGCTTTAACCTTCATTTCTAAATCTGTTGCAGGTACAACGTTATCTAAATTAACAACAACATCGAGGTTTTGTAAAAATTGTGGGCCATTCCACCATAGTTCAGATTGCTGCAAATCGGATGGGTATACTCCACGGGAAGCTAAATCGGCTGGATTATTCGCGGAACTAACATGATGCCATTGGTTACTATTCGTAAATGTCAAAATCTCTGAAGTGGGATTAGCAACAAATGTGGTCCATGTATTAGGTGACTTACGCAGCCAAGCCAAAACTATGGTCGAATCCGTCCATGCATATACATTTTCATCAGGGATATTTAATATAGTCTTAACATGTTGTATCATTTTCGCCAAAAGAACTGCATCACAGAGCTCGAGACAGGGAAGTGAAATTTGTTTAACGGGAGCAACTTTAGATTTAGCCATAACCAGATATACTTTAACAACATCATTTTCCCAAACTCTGAGATACACTACTCCAGCAAAAGCGGCACAGGAAGCATCACTGAATCCATGCAGTTCTTGTCTAATTGTGCTGTTAGAAACTCCAAGCCATCGTGGGAACTGAATGGGTTCAGAGTGCGCAAAACGTTCAAGATAAGTAATCCACTCATTTTTCAGATCTTGAGGTAGTTCCTCGTCCCAAGCTAAGCCAGCTAACCACAACTTTTGCATAAACATTTTAATTAAGATTATTTCAGGTGTTAGCCAACCTAGAGGGTCAAAGGTTTTAGCAATTGTGGACAGAACATTTCGTTTTGTGACATTATCATCAGTAAAATTCATGTTTATGTTTAATTCAAAGTTATCTGTTTGTGAGTTCCAGGTGATACCCAAAGTTTTCAGAGTATCTTCAACCTTTATATTTATTGCGTTTTGTGATTCTTTATCATGATCAGGAATTTGTGATAACACTAATTGACTGTTAGATGACCATTTGTGCAAAGGGAAACCACCGCGAGACAACAATTCAGTAAGCCTTTTTTGCAAGAGAACAGCATCTTCTGCATTAGACGCACCAGTCATTAAATCGTCCATGTACAAATCATTTTTCAATATTTCAGATTCCACAGGAAAATCATGTTTTTCATCTTCAGCAAGTTGGTGAAGAGTACGAATAGCTAAGAAGGGAGCACAAGATGTTCCGTAAGTCACGGTGAGTAGTCTATATTCCTGTATGGATTGTGTTGGAGATTCTCGCCATAGTATTCTCTGGTAGTCCACATCATCTGTAGATACTAAGATCTGTCTATACATTTTTTGAATGTCAGCGACTAAACAAAATTTGTGTTGTCTCCACCGAGTAATTAAATCTCTGACATCTTGTTGCAACGGATATCCAATCAAAAGTTCTTCATTTTTTGAGACAACTCGTAGCTTCGTGCTCAAGCTCGTCGGCCGAAGAACAGCGTGGTGAGGTAAGTAGTGAATTTTATGTGTTTTCTTTTCATTTTCAGGTACGGTTATCATATGAGATTCTGACTCATATTGCTTCATAAATTTGTGATAGTCTTCCTTGAAGTCAGCGTTACGTGTGAAATGTTTCTCCATATGCTGTAAGCGACTAACAGCAAGAGGTCTAACATCACCAAGATTTGTGGGAGGATCATCCTTGAACGGTAAACACACAATGTAACGTCCGTCATCATTGCGCGTGTGTGTGGATTTAAAATGTTCCTCACATTGTGCTTCTAATACAGTCATCGGCTTTTTGCGAGGTAAGTTCTCTTCGATTTCCCAGAATTGTCTGAGTAACTGATCTGCTTCGAATTTAGTGTGAGCAACTATCATATTGTGTTTCTGTGTAGCAGTATCAGTTTGTAAAGCCTTGCCAGAGATCAACCAACCCAGACGAGAGTTAAGTGCGATCAGAGAATTGTGCTTGTGTAGTCCTTGTAGTAGTATGTGAGCATGCACATCGGCACCAAGTAGAACGTCAATAGATCCTGGCTTGTGAAAGTTTGGATCAGCTAGATCCAACTGCATATATGAAGGCCAAGTATCTTGTGGAAATTCACGTGACGGCAACAATGAAGTGAGTTTCTTGAGTACATATGCATTTACTTCGAATGTGGAGGATTCACATTTTGTGGCATGTATTGTAAGTTTAACCATAGATTTTGTAGTTACCACTGATGAGTTTGATATACCAGAGATCCTGCCAATAACGGGAGTGCGATCAAGATTCAATAACTGTGCTGCTGCTTCAGAGATGAAAGAGCCCTGTGAGCCCTGATCAACAAGAGCTCTTAGTGTATAGATACCACTGTCCCTGGACTCAACCTTTATTTCGGCTGTAGCTAAGATAACCAGTTCATCATTTGTTTCAGCCTTCAAGTTTACACTGAGGTTGCAAGAAGTACTAGGAGTAGATGTATTTTCCTTTGGTGTAGCGGTATCCTTTTGAGCTTTATCGGAAGTGTTATTCTTGGGAGAGGTTGTGAAATGTAGTAACGTATGATGTCGACGTCCACATTTTTTGCAGTTTGTACTCTGTCTACAATTAAACACGGAGTGACCTTTTACCAGGCAATTGAAACATATATTGTTTTTCTTTATAAAATCTTGGCGTTCAGAAACCGTTAATTCAGAAAACTCTTTACAGTGGCAAATGTAATGATTCTGTGAGCAGTAAGTACAAGTGCTTTCAACTTCGGTAGTAAAGCTTTTAACTGTAGTTGTCTTAGGAGTATTTTGAACAGATTTCGGTGCGTCTTTTCAAAATGTTTCTCGAGATTGTGAAAGATTGACCATTTCCATTGTTCGGAATCGTTTTTCTAGGAAGCTGTTTAGGTCGTCATATGTGGGAATATTTGTTGAGCTTTCTAACGACTGTTCCCAAAGCTTGTGAGATTCAATATCTAGCTTTGAGACTAGAATATGAACGACTATTGCATTCCATGAATCAATCTTCAAATTTTTTAGAGATGTGAGACATTGGCTAGTAGTGTCTAGTAAATGATGTTTTTCGATTTTAGACAAGCGGTCATCACAATGTATCAAGGAAAGAAATAGATCTCTGAAGCTCATCCACTGATTATAATCACCAGAAAATTGTGGTATAGCTATCGGTGGTAGCTTTGGTCTAAGTTTAGGAAGTTCTGAAGTTGTGTCAGATTTTGAAGATTCACTCATTGGTATATCATCACTCATTGGTATAATATCATAAAACCTATCCTTTAGCCAAGTCTTTAAGTCCAAATAATGTTCCTCTGTTTGTTCAAAATTATCATCAATATCGAAATCATATTTGGTTTTCAATGTCTCACTGTCGAACGATGCAGTAAGCAAATCATAACTTTTTGTGTAACAAGCCCAATATTCATATAATGTCTCCATGCGCGTATCTAAATAACCTCTTGTTCGTTTATCCTTTGAACAGTTTTTCGTATTTGTAAGTAATTTCTCGATTTTAGTTGAATTTTGAATCATAATAGCTACATGTTGTTTTGCAACTTGATCCGCCATATTTAATGATATTCGGAAATGTAAATTGATGAAAAAGTTTAATTTACACAAATATCACTATTACAACGCAGATACTAAATTTTCATCACTTAATGTTATGTTTGATTGCTAAGTCCAAATCTACTAAGTCTATTAAGTCTTTTTTGTCAAGAAATTTTTCTAAGTCTTTTTTGTCGAAAAATTTTTTCTAAGTCTTTATCACACAAATTCAACAAAGTCTTTTTTCAATCAAATTTTTCTAAGTGTTTTTATTACGCGAAATCGGCTAAGTCTTTATTTTTACACCTTGAAATAACACAAGTCTTAGACGCACTGTTATTGCACTATGTTCGACACTTGCACTTTACTTACAGTTTATTCGGCAGCAGAAGGACCATTTTGTTTAATGAAACACTCACTTTTTATCACTTTGTTTTACTCACACACCACTACACTGTATTATAGGAACACACCAAGAGGTTAAGAATGTTTAACTATACATCATAATGAAAACCCAAATGATACCACGTTTAACTCGGCGATAGTGCCATCTAGTGAGAACAGGAGAACTACATTTACTTACAAAGTTTGTTAGCTAAACAGATGGTTCGTGCAGCGAATGTGAGATGTAATGAGATTTATAAAAATTGAAAACAAAAGAGGTGAAAGAATTCCGCCTTGAGGAACGCCAGCGACCAGCGTGCACCAGTCAGAAATAACTGGACCCACGCGAACAGCCTGCTGACATCCCTGAAATTTTAATCGTTATTAAAGTGCTGCTCATCTGCTGATTTGTTTTCCTCTGTCTATTTGAGCGACCAAATCAAGATTAAATTCTCAAGGTAACAATCAGAATGTCTAAATAGTAACATGAAACATCTCTTCGCCTATATTTCTACCCGAAGGGTTAGAAACATTTCTTCAATTCTTAATGGATTCCACCATTAGCTTAATCAATAAAAAAACGTTAAAATCAATTAATTATGAGCGATTTTTTTGTATTTTCATACATATGCTACATACAAAATACAGTCGGATTTAGAACGTTCTGGAATTTGAAAGTCAGCTGTTTATTCAATTCATTCAATTTGCTTAATCCTTTCCTCAAAAGGGCTTTCATTTCATAAGCGAATCGTTTCCGCACGCTGAGGGTAAAGAGATACATAATTTGATAACTCTCTAGGAAGAAAATCGTATAATAATTACGTTAATTGATTTATCGATCGACTTATCGTTTACCTTAAATCGGATTATTATTAATGTTATCGCTTATGACTAAAAAAACATTTTTTATTAACTTTTGGGTGTATAAACATACAGGCCCAGAATAGACTGCACGCTAAAAGAAACACGTAAAAGAGGAAAAGAGTTTTGGCGAGAACTTCACCGGCGACAAATTATTTCTGCTCCTGTATTATTGTTTAATTATTGGTTTGAAGTGGATTTTTATATGTAAAGTGGCGCGATTTTATTGATTAAATGTGTGCGCATATGAACTATAAGTGGAAACGATAAAACATAATATGCTTCGATGGTGATGTAAACCTCAAGATAATGTATGTGCTTACGCGTCTTGAGATACTATCGCCATCAACTGTCTGCAATGAGGTACAAGCTGCCGTCAATATCTCGCAAAAAAATCGGAACGTTACGCAACAATACGCCGCACCGTGAAGAAGTGTACTACATAGGATAATTTTATTACTTGATACTAGCAGAAGTTTAGTCGTACGAGTCCTTTACCAAAGAAAGATAAATAAAAAGAAGAAGAACAAATTGAAACGACTGTCGCATTAAGTGGCGTAAACACACGAAAATCTAATACCAAAATGTAAACTTTTGTAAAAGAACACAATATTTTTTAGATGTTATATAATCATTGCATCGAGTTCATGTTATACGATTAAAGTCCTAAAATTTAAATTTTGTTTAAGTTCTCATTCATGATAAATGTTTTGTCAGACAGTGTATCAACTCAATGAGTTGCTGAATGAAAAGTTTGCAATATAAACGGTTTTTACATGCATCTCGTATGCAATTCAACGGTTCGTTATGGAAAACGAAACGTTTCTTCAATAAAGAAATCGAACATTCACCGCCACGCTTAGCTTTTTAGCGACTGTTGTATCAGGGTCCTCAATCCTTAGACATAATTTTTCGGTTTGAATATTCTAGTTCTGAATTCTGACTAGCCTTTGAGATGATTATTCTGTCATATATCGCGTAATAAAATACACTAACTAGTGTATATGCTTTATTCTATACTAGCGATCTGCTGCGGCTTCGCCTGGATAAAATATATTAGTGTAGCTTTATTTAGATCTAAGATATAATCAGACTATTTATTTAATTTATTTTTCTATTTCTATTTTAAGTTATTCAAGTGAAACTTGAAAAACTTTTTTTGATAGGGGGTCATTGTCATGTGTTCATGTGTCATGGTCACGAGCACGCTTCTCGTCGCGACCGCTGCCAGCCCTTTTCAGGGCTGCAATTTTACACAGCTGCGCACCCATACAAACGAGGGTTAGGGCGTCCCCCCAAGGCGATGCACACCAGCTCGTCCCCGTTGTTGTGGAATGCAGCGCGCAAAGCGGCGATGGGGACCGCCACCCGTCACGCACAGCCCGACACGGCGGAAGGTGGAGGACGAAGTGCAGAGTTGGCACGTGGAATGTTAGAGGGGGCATGAGAGATAAGACGAATGAGTTGATCGAAATAATGAAAGAAAGAGAATTAGATGTCGTGTGCATGTCCGAGACTAAACGGAAAGGCAGTGGTACTGAAGAGCTCCCTGGCGGGACGTTAGCTATATGGTCCGGAGTTCCGGAAAGCGAGAATGCCTGCCAGGGAGTGGGGGTGCTGTTGTCGTCCCGGTTCGTCGTTCTTATGACTGAATATAAGGTTGTGAACTCAAGACTTCTCTGGGTTCACTTTAAACTGGGACTGACGAAGTTATTCCTTTTTGGCTGTTTATGCGCCGGTAGCTTCGTCGTCCAGGGCTGAGCTGGAGGAGTTTTGGAAAAATGTAAGAGAATTTATAGATTTGGTTAAGGGAAACGAAAGAACTGTTGTATGATGTAGTGATTTGAACGGATGGGTAGGTATCGCTCGACCAGGGTACGAATCGGTGCTTGGAAAGTTTGACGATAAAAGGTTTAATGATGCTGGCAAGCTTATACTGGCTGGAAAAGGGTCTACTTGTGACAAACACTATGTTTAATCACAGGAAAATCCATATGTACACTAGAGAAAGAAAGAATGAGAGAAGTATGATTGATTTGTTCCTGGTGGATGACCGACTGCGAAAACAGGTGATGGATACACGAGTGTTCAGGGATGCTGACCTGGGAACGGATTACTATCTAGTAATTACTAGATTTAGGGGTTTGTTCGCAGGTTGGCGCTACCGAACGGCAGTAACGGAACCACAGTCGGTCTGTTGCATCCGAAGCTGGAAGCTTCAGGAAGCGAATACTAAGGACAAATATCATAAGAGGGTAGCCGAAAAGCTTGACACGATCGATGACAGAAAAGAATGTGTGGAAAGAACATGGCAGAACCTTAGGAATGGAATGGTAAGTGCAGCGCAAAAAGTATGTGGAACGACAAAAAGAGGTAGTAGTAAAAGAAGAGATGCATGGTGGAATGATGCAGTGATAGAAGCTATAAAGAAGAAGAAAAAAGCATGGTTAGACTACTTGGCCTCTATTAACGATAAGCATATGAGAGAGAAGATGAAAGAAAGATATAAGCTGCAGAAAGTTCATGCGAAAACATTCATTGATGAAGTACGCGAAAGGTGTAGAATAGAAGCGGACGAAAGGTTGTAGCACAACTTTAAGGAAAACTACAAACTCTTCTGGGAATAGGTTGGAAGGTCCCGGAGTGGTGCGACAGCCTTAAGAATGAACAAAGTGCTTTCAAAAACCAATGATGTCCTCTCAGAAAAATCGGATGTCACGCAGCGATGGAGCGAATTTTATAGAGAAATGTATGCGTGGCACGCCAGACACGGACCTCGATGACACTGAGGTTATCAGCATGAAAGTGATTGAACGTGCGGTTCAAAGTTTGAAATGTGGTAAGGCTGCGGGAGTAGACAGAGTTACTGCTGAAATGGTCAAGTATGGTGGGCCTCGCGTCTGGGACAGCTTTCATCTGCTGTGCAATTTGTGGTGGCGGGCGGGAGGTGTCCCGGATGATTGGCGATTCGCGGTCATTGTGTCTTTATATAAAGGTAAAGGTTCACATTTTGACTGCGGGTGCTATCGGGCGATCAGCTTGACCAGTTTAGCAAATAAAGTTTACTCGAAGGTTTTGACTCGTAGGGTGCAAGAGAAATCGGAAAGATTCTTATGGGAGGCACAATGCGGATTTAGACCTGGAAGAGGATGCACGGATGAAATGTTTTCTATCCGCATGAGCACGGAAAAGCTTCTGACTGTTAACCAGAAGATTTTCTGTGCTTTTGTGTATCTGGAGAAAGCATTTGATAAGGTTATAAGGAAGAAAATGTGGGAACTGTTGCCGGAATATGGTGTGGATGGTCAATTTTTAAGGGCTGTGCAGTCACTTTACCATGACAGTAAAGCCTGTGTGCGGGTAGGGCATGACCTGTCACCCATGTTTAGCGTCCAAGCGGGCGTAAAACAGGGTTGTATCATGTCTTTCTGGCTGTTCATACTGTATCTCGATAGCTGTTTACCGAAGCTGAAAAATAGCTGTTTGGGTGTGAAATTGGGTGACATTAAAGTAAATTGTCTGCTGTATGCTGATGATGCAGTGCTTATTGCACCATCAGAAGCAGAACTGCAGGCATTAGTGACGTGTATGATAGAGGAATGTGAAATTAAAGGTCTCCGTTTGACTAAAACTAAGGTTTTGGTATTTGAAAAGGACGAAGAGAGAATGCAATGTGAAATATGGGTAAATCAGGAATGTCTTGAACAGGTAAACGAAATTGTATACTTGGGGAGTGCTTTCAGCCAGGATGGAAGATGTGATTTAGATGTGGACAGGCGTGTCGCTGCCGGGAACAAAGTCAATGGTGCCCTGAATGCGTTAGTGAAAAGGCAAGGCGTAGTGAAGAGTGCACGCCTTGCAATACATAACGCAGGTTGGTACCGACTTTGTTATATGGCAGCGAAACCTGGGTATGTCAGAAGACGCATAAAAGCAAGTTGAATGCAGTGGAGATGCGATCTCTTCGTAAAATGTGCGGCGTTACCATAGCCGACCGAAAGCAAAACGAAGAGATTCGCAATATGGCAGGATTGAAAGATGAACTTATCACAAAAATTGATAGGGGCGTACTCCGATGGTTTGGGCACGTTGAGCGAATGAGTGAAGATCGAATAGTGAAAAATATAGTTAGCGCGAAAGTAAATATTTATTAAAAGGTGTTGCGGTAGACCGAGACTAACTTTCGATGACCATGTGAGCAAATTACTCGAAGAGGGGAAGGTCAAGAGTACTCGGATACCTATACGTGCATGTATGAAGAAGATAATGAACCTGAAAGAAGCGAAAGACGTATGTAATGATCGTGACAGTTGGCGATCTGTTCTCTCTGGCTACCCCGTTAGGGATTATGTGTGAAGATAAGTAAGTACGTAAGTCAAGTGAAACTTCCTCATCAAATTATTGGAGAAATGTAGAATGAGAACCGGGACTACATGAGTACACTATTATTTAACCTACTTGAAGATAGGAAATATAAAATAATAAGAAAAATATGTATAAAAGAACGATATGTCGTAAAGACGCACAATTATAGTATGGCGGCGCTGTCATCGCGCCGCAAGTGAAACACACCGAAGCTTAAATCACGCTATCAACATTCCGAATCGTAAACAGCATATATAGAACATCTCCGAACTATCACACGGAGTGTCGGCCGCTGCCCGGGCACACCTTGCCCGGCGGGAGATCTCCCCTTTTCCTTCTACGGCCACAGTGGTGACCCGGACGTGATCTGAACACGCAACCAACAATCTTCGGAAACTACAACTCAAGCCTTCGTCATTATCCTCAAGAACTCCTACCATTCACTACAGAGAATCGTCTTCTGCAGTCTTTAGTTCCTGCAAGCCAGTCCAACTTGTCTTCATATCGACTCACCGCAGATTTATAAGGCAGACTTCTGGCACTTGCTCCGGCACATCGTTCTCACAGGCATCACTTGCCAGTGCGTAGTACGGCATCAATTACACATAGCCATATTATTCGCACCGGTGTCACTTGCCCTTACGCACACAGCATGTATTCCCCACCGGCATTAAAGGACACACCAGCAATCGCACTGCACTATCGACCCCCTGTTTGTACAGGGGGTGATGTGGCGGCGCTGTCATCGCGCCGCAAACGAAACGCACCGAAACTTAAATCACGCTATCAACATTCCGAATCATAAACAGCATGTGTAGAACATCTCCGAACTATTACACGGATTGACGGCCGCTCCCCGGGCAGAACACCTTGCCCGGCGGAAGATCTCCCCGTTTCCTTCTACGGCCACATACGCACAATTTTTTTCAAATTAACAGACAGACAAAATTAAAATTTATCTCTTAACAACATGCAAGTTACCCCGTAGCTCAAAAGAAACCAGTTGTTTCAATATTACAAACACACACTTCAAGTTTATTCATACGCAAAGGTTAACAGACAAGTTGATAGTGTCTAATGGAACAAGAAATGGAGAATTCTCAATTTGGTGTAGCTCCTCAACCTTAATCGACTTCACTATTGAAGAACTTCTTATTTTGATTTACTCTAGCTCGCTAAGCTCGTGACTTTTTAATAACTTTAAATAGGAATGAAGGGGAATCCCTTTGTCATCAACACAATTTGTAGTTTTAGAAGTAAATTGTGACTATTCGTAACGGTGTTTGATAGACCTAGTGATATTCTTTCTTTTAGTAATCAAATATATCAACTAAATGATTATCATCATCATTTATTATTGCAACCCTTCATAAGTCAAGACAGGACTAGGCTTCCCCCAAGGTATGCCACAAAGTGCCACTCCATCTATATACATAAACACTCACGCCTGTCACCCAGAGGGGTAGGCAGAGTCTACAGACTTCCATTTGGCACGATCCTGACACAACTCTCTCGCCTCCTTCACATCCATACACATACGCATACATGCTCGTCGGTTAAGGGTACTCCTAATTTGGCCCGATTTCAATAAATCGCCAATTTGGTCGATAAATTTTCGCCTAGGACGTCCCTTTCCGACTCTGCCATTCACTTCTGCAATATAAATTTTCTTTGTCACTCTTTCCTCATTCATTCTTTTCACATGACCAAACCATCGAAGTATTCCTTTCTCAATCCTGGTCACAACATTCTTCAAACCAAACTCCACTCAAACCACACTCTTCTCTTATTATACAATTTCCTACCCTGTCATTCAGATTCAGCACTAAAATACTCCTTAACGACCGCATTTCTACTGCGTTCATTCCACTCTCGTGCTTCTTCTGCCACACCCAACTTTCACTACCATACGTTAAAGTAGGGACCAACACAGCATTGTGAATTGCCATACGTGCCTTTTTCGGACACATTTTGACTCTTCACAATAGAGTGCAGGGCCCCATTTATTATATTTCCTGCATTCACTCGTCGTTCTATATCCTTATCACAGGGGTGGGACCCCTGCTAAATACGCAACCCAGATACGAGTATGCAAACTCATTTACCTGCTCGATCAACTCCCCTTCTATTCTTATTTCACATATCGTTTTACTTTCTTCTCTTTCAAAAACCATAACTTTCGTCTTACTTGCGTTCACTTTCATACCCCTTTCTTTTAATGATCTGTTCATTAATGTAACCATCATTTGCAGCTCGGCCGCTGACGAGGCAAGAATAACTTGATCATCGGTGTACAAAAGGCATTTGACAGTTAACTCACCCATTCTTAATCCGCATTTTTCAACTTATAATTTTGCAAACAACTGTCCATACATAGGTTGAACAGCCACGGGGAAGCCACACAGCCCTGTCTGACGCCTTTATGGATGCCAAACCAGTCCCAGTAGACCCCGTTGATCCTAACACAAGTACTAGAGTCCCTATAAAGCGTCTCCAATGTCTGTATCAAGCCAGCGTTCAACCCAAATGAATTCAGTGTTTGCCATAGCACTCCCTATCCACTCAATTTAGTGGAGGGCTAATTAAATGTATTCATACTTTTGTTAATTTGCCTTAAAATGTACTCACTAATTTAGAGAATTTTTGTTTGTACATTTATTTGAAATAAAAACACTTTAATTTTCAAGTAACATTTTGATATGGTCAAAGTCCATTTAAGACTTCAGAACAAAGAACAAAGAACGCGAGTATTTTGGGTTAGATCCATGCGAGCACCAAATTTTTTAACGAAATATAGGTAAATATTAAATAACATCCGACGGTATAAATAAACTTACAAAAGTTTTTCTATGTACCGCCGATTCGTAACTTGAACCATGTTAGAAATTGTTATATGCACTTTTAAGTGGTGATTTTTCACGAGATTCAGCGTTGAAATAAGAAATCGTGAGGAAACCTGTTATGGGGAATTAAATATTTTCATGACATGTGAAGTATGCACACACGCGGAGCGTCGGGGTGAAATGGCTCCCTTAACCTCTCAGAAATGAGAGGCCTGTACCCATCAGGAGGACATATATAGGCAACTTTACTTTTCTACAATGTACAGAATGGAACGAAATTTAGAAATACTACTTAAGCTTCTAAGAAATCGGTACCATTTAATTTCAGGCCAATTTCTAGTCTCCAGGTCAAAGCAAAATATGCATTATTTAGTGTGTAGTGTTAATAGTTTTAAAACAGCGTGTTTATAGTAGCACGAGTGTTGTCTACAGTTAAACGATCATTTGTTCGAATCCGCGATTTCAATGCTTACATAAACCACTCCTAACCCAAGCACATTGGGCTAACAAGAAGTATTTAAAAGAAATATAATACCGTTAATAGCTTTGCTAGTATTTTTTAATCTTCAAGTATTGTTCGGAATATATATAAGTATTGACACTTACATAATCTATTCTCAATTAGGAATCAAAAAGCAGAAACGTGAAACGGACTAAGATGAACTGCCCCGTAATCAGTGAAAAGAGTTACCTGTCCTCTACACGAACCATACTAAGCATAGCAAAATTATGCTGCAATTACATGCAAATATTTTATGAGAGCTTGGTCGATAGCCGTAATATAGCTTACAGAGTCGCTTTTATATAAATGAAATTTATATTAAATTAACCTTTAAACTCAAATTAAGTAAAATCAAACTGCGTTACAAACTATTCAATTGAAAATTAAAAAAAATAAAACTAACTAAATTGGCTTTTAATAAGCGAAGAAAAACAAACAATTCTCTAAATAATTCAACACAGAAAACAATTTCCATTTTAAATTTTGCAAAGTTACTAAACTCAAACTGTAATAAAAATTATGAAAATAAAAAGAATAGGTACCAACAGGTTTCAAAATGTCTCCAACATTATTTACAAATTAAAAACTATTTTAATTTAAAATTAAAAAAAATTAGCAGCAGGTCACTGAACTGCTGAATTCACTGCATCAATAAATTTACTAATTCAGTATTTTACTTAAGAAAACAAAGTCTCCTAGGTGAAATATTTATAAACTTTTAAAATTGACAGTAATACGTTAAATCTGTCTGGCTAACTTTTTAGGTCTCTCATTCAACTAAGCTTTCTTTTTATAAGATAGGGTGACAAACAAGCACACAGTTTACCTGAATGGAATGCCTCGTTTTCAGTAAAAAGGGTCTCCAGTTCTCTACACTCACCATACGAAACACAGCGGCATTAAGCTACTATTTTGCGCTGGTATTCTGTGAGAGCATTGCCCGTCCCCGGTCGAGCCGACCCATTCGTGCTACAACTATAGCACTAATATAACTGCAGCATGGCTCTATCTACCACGTGTAAGCTGTATTTGATGTTCACATAATCCTATATTTGAATTAATTTAAAAATATAATATAAGCTTCAATATTCAAAAGACCACATGATATGATTCCAGGATTGATATTTTTCATGACTTGTACAAATTTATAAAATACACGTTAACCCTCATATTGTACGGCAATGGATGGATGTGTTTAAAGGCGATAGAGGGAAATCTACCATGGGACGGTATCAGCGTATTCCTAATAACAACTAAAATATAAAAATGCGGTTGCCAACCCGCCAGCCAAGCATGGCAACTATGCTAAAGAAGTTAGCCAGTAAGCCCATGTTCAGCAGTGAACCTTTGAGGGGTTGTAACGGATAGATAATACAATAAATGACCACAAAACTTTTCGGTAATCAGTAGGTAAAAATAATAGCCTCATCGTCTTCTTAATCATCCCGTAAAATCCCAATGCAGGACACTGGCCTCTGCCGTCGTGGGAACGACTTGCCACTTTCTTCACGTTTGGCAAGCCGGTTGACGATCGCATTAGCAAATGATTCGCACCTTTGATGCTGCTACCCACCGCTGATCTAGCTATTTCACGCTTAGCTCAATCATGATGTTTAAAGCTTCATCTATCGGAGTCATAAGGTCTTTTTGGAATTTCCCATAGTCGCCTCTTACGATACCCGTGAGAAAACACGGGATGATATTATTTTACCCCTCCAATCAGCAGGTATAACTTAGCGTAACAAATCCTATTAAATGCACCTTTATTGTAATCGGATAGAAAAGCGTACGAATAACAGTAGTTAATGCGTCTTAGGACACCTAAAGGTGATATCAGACAGTTCACTCGAATGAATATTCACTGGAGTGACTGCTTCATTTTTCTTTCATTCCATGTTCACACAGCCTAGATAGAGTGAATAAAAAATGAACATTCACCCGCTCTTTTCTCTCAAGATGTGGTCAGATACAGTTGTGCGTATTGGAATTAATTTAAATTGCGATAGCTTAATTAAGGAATTGACATAAAAGAAACAAAGAAAACGGCGTGTATAGCGGGTCCTCTCCGTCTTTATTTTGTTTAATATCTTCCTCAGTAAGATCTAAGTTTAAATCGGCAAAATTAAAGATTGTATAGCGTTTGCCCCTATTGTTTTGTTTTTATATTCATCAATTTTGTGGTTCCAAAGGCATTGATAATTTTAAAAGTTGTCCAAAAACAGCAGCGTATTTTGGTCATTCAATTTAAACACCATGGCCGTATACGAGTGAACGTTCACTCTGTGTTCAGATCGTTCATTTTTCGTTCATTCGGATTGGGAGTGAAAGATGCCGAGTGCCAATATCCAACATTGTTGGATCGGTTCATTAATGAATTCATTCGGCACTTTTGTTTCATTTTGTGTTCAAACGATTCACTTTGAGTGAAAGGTGACGAATGAAAGATAAAAATGAACGAAAAATGAACTGTCTGATATCACCTTAAGGTTCGATCTATTACAGATATTAAATCCATCGACAAGTCGTCTTATAATTTGCTCCCAAATAATTTCGTTAAATTTAATATTATAAATTAATAATTCCTACCTCAAATTTGAGTTTTAGTTGTAAATTATAACCAAATTGTATTGTGTAATTTGTAAAGGTCGTCAATATCTAAATAAATAAAAAGTTACTGTTTCAATAAATGACAGCAGGTAACGAACTTCCTTTAAAGTTGTAATCCCTTTTTATATTTGCGACATAACATAAAAGTGTTTTCGTTGTTTGCGGATTTCATTTTAAATCGTTTTCTTGATAATTTACAAATTTAAAAGTATTTGAGGTCTATCCTACTTACTATTTGACCTTTAATTACTCTGCTTCTTCGACTTTCCATCTTTGTTTTCTTATATAATTTATTATAAATAGTAAAATAAATATTTGCAATGCCAAGACGAACCAAGTGGAAAACCTTAAACCTTCGTTTTGCGCTCCAAGAACTCTAGGCATCCAAAGAGCAGTGTGAGCAGTTGTTTAAAGTAAAGGATGAGAATGAAAAGAAAATAATAAGTACAGTTTCGAAAAATACAAAGCTAAAAAATAATATGGTAAAATTGCACGGAGATTATACAGTATTTTGATCAGTTCCTTGGGACAATCGATGAATTTGACATATGAAGCAAAGAATATGAGGTAGCCTTCAGATTAAATGCTGCGAGTCGACCCATTCGTGCTTCAACCATAATTTAGCTGCAGCGTGACTCTACCACGTTTAAAATAAAAAATATACCTCAGAGATGCTGGTTTCTCAGCACGGTAAATCAGCACTTAAAATTGCAATTAAGTATTTTACTAGTGCCGACGGTATCGAACCCTGGTTACTTAATTTGTAACTTTACTCACTTATACTCGTTTTAGTCCTAGCTCTTACAATATTCACATCCTCCCATCAATAGACCTCACTTAGCCTTCTCCGCCAGCATATTTCATGTCTCTTGATGCATACACATTTGAACAATGCACACCGATATTTCTTGATAGCCAATGTTTTCATAAATTAAAAGTTTTCCTGTGGCTGTTCGAATGCTGGCGCAAGTTCTAATAATAGGTACCAGCGCAAACTACTGCTGTCGTATGCCACAAGAATTATATTACCGTTTTATTTATTTTTTATTGATATTTATATAAAACATCATAAAATAAGAAAAATTTAAACTATATTCCAAATAACGATAAAATCTTCAAAAATTAAGTAATCAAATGTTCGAGATTATCTTAGTACAATTTATAAAGGACTTTTTATTTACATATCTATATCTTGAAACAGCTGGAAACTAAATGCAAAAACATTTAAAACTGTATTTTTTTTACAAATTATAAGACCGCTCGCTGCATAGATGCGACAAAGCAATTCTTTTAAGATATATAATAAAATTACAAAAATATATACGTATAATGAAATGCCGTGTAGAGCAATCTAGATCTACATTATAGGTACTATAATAATATATTAGGTGGTACTGTGCATTGAATATTTTTTGAAAATTCTCAATGTATTTTAATATTAGATACTATTAATATAGATGACTAATCAGTAATTTTGAAGATTTTTGTCCGTCTGTACGTGCATACGTGTAAAACTACAAAACCGATTCTCTTTAAATTTGCCGTGGGGGTGTTTTACGTATCGGCTTAGCATCAAAAATACAATTTGTTTTAGAATAATGTAAGGAATATGTAGTAAAATTAAAAAGTCTACTTCTTATGCTCAGTTTAAATATTCTTTACCTGTCAATACATGGCCCTGCGAGTTTTTTTTTAATCGCAGTATTGTTTTTTATACGTTAAATACACATGCCTATATAATAATTAAGAAAAATAATCACACAGTTACATAATCATTATTACCTTTGACGTTATCGACTTAGTAATCAAATAATTTAACATGATCGATTATGACATACGCATAAAAATATGTGATCATTTTGCAAGATTTTTTTAATTTTCTAAATGTTTCTACATGTTTGCTACCTTTCGACTTTAGATTACATATTTTAATATTATAAGTGTGCACTCAAGATGATTGCCTTCAACGAATGAGTGAGACGACACGACGCTCTTTATTACCTTCTCATTTACTTCTGTAGCAAAGATGATTGACAATTCTGAACTTTGCCACATTGATATGAAACGCAACACGAATTTTATAAAAGCTTTTTCCTTCTACGGTCGAGCCCATTGGTGCTGTAGCCATACAGCTGTACGGGTTTCCGACGTGGCTCTACCACGCGCAACATCATTCTGTATGTTTAGCATGGCGATTGAAGAGTAAAGTAATTATATTCTTCACGGTATATTAAATATTTTGAATGCTATTTTTAAGATTAGTTTAATGGAAAGAAAATACTTCCTTTACATCACGCTAACCTAATAATAAAAGTCCCGTGCAATAATTACGCATATTCCCAAATTCGTGAGAATTTCAATTCGAAATTGAAGATCGTTTCCAATGGAACGAAATATTGAATCTTTGGAGATATTACACTCCTAATTTCATTATTATCACTTATAAATAATTTACGATTATTAGGTCTAAAATGCCGTCTGGGTAGGTACTACCCTCTTACCTACTTCTGCTGCCAATCAGCAGTGCGTACACTGCCTGTGTTCCGGTCTGAAGGGTATATATTTTATTCGTGGTTATAATGTAAAGATACCATACGTGGTAGAGCTATTCTGCAGGCATATTATGGTTATAGCGCGGCTGTCTCGACCGGGGAAACAGAACGCTCTCACAAAATACCTGTGTAAAATAATAATGATAATTTATTACACTCTACAAAGACATATATTAAAGAAGTTAGTGATATGGAACAGCAGCTTAATGTTGCAATGTTTCGTATGGTCAGTGTAAGTATCGGAACTTTTGCTGGAAATGAGACAATCCATTACTGACCTCAAAGGTGAGAGCACATCTGCATTTTGATTCTAAATCGAGGATGGATGTCTAAATGGCTATGAGTCACTACATCTACTTATCACCAGGTGGACCGTGAGCTCGTTTGTCGTCCTTATTCTTTTAAAAATTTAGGGTTAACAAACTCGTAACATAGCAGTGGTAATCAATTTTCTGCTTCATTAATGAAATAAGGCATGTATAATAGTGAGTATAATAGTAGTTTAGTTGTTACCGTTATAGCCTCTTAAAATTCACTGCTATATAGGCCTCGCTCGATGTATTATATTTGCCGTAGTTGCCACGCTTGGCAAGCAGTCACTTTTTTCTCGTTATTTGGAGAACTCTGCTGCCCGTCTCCAGATTTGTTTACCTCTGTCGCCTCTTGCTACAACCATGCCACGTAATGATACGAGGCAGTGAATATTTTACACCGCCTCACGTAACTCAACTTATTACTTACATCTAATTTAAGCACTGAGCTTAAAATTACAGATAAAAACACTAATCTTTATGTAGCGTACATAAAATTGGCAATTTAGATCTCATGTTCCATTTCGAAGCTTTTGAGTTATCAAATATAGATTTAAATAAACGCTTTATCATATAATGGATTGGGAAATATTCAAGCACTCGATATGCAAAGTGTTAGCTGAATAGAAATAAGATTCATTCAGCAGTAAAGAATTGAACATCACGCACGGCCCTTTGTTAAGAAATGAAAATTCGTTTCGTTAGATATGTCAATTTTGTACTAGCCTATCTTATATATATATATATATATATATATATATATATATATATATATATATATATATATATATATATATGAGATGGGCTAGTAAAAAATTGACATAAAAGTAGATCGATAGTAATTTCACAAAAATTCGGCTTGTAAAATCAAAAAATGAAACAGGGAATGCTTCTTTATTTTTAACGCAAATTTGTAAAGAATTCGGAAAAAAGAGATATCATAATTTATACATATAAATAAATGAAGACTAAAAATGTATTCAATATTATTATTTATTGGACTTGGAGTGTTTTTTGAAGTGTTATTGAGCTCAGGGGTTAATAACCGGCTCAAGCTTAATATGTTTGTCTGTCTGTCTGTGTGTTTGTCTGTCCGGGCTAATCCCCGGAAAGGCTGAACTGATTGTGATAAAACTTTACGAACAGAGCGAGAAAAGGGATCTAGCCTATAGGCTAGATCTATATATTTAATATGAAAAATTTGAACTTTTTGTTGAAAAAACCAATAGTTAATGAAATTTAATTATCTTAATAGATTCTGTTCAGGAGAACCGATGCTGGTCAAAAAGTAATAAATATAGGAGAATTACAGCAGTATGATTCTTCTTGTATTTAGGTAGTCCCACCATTTATATTTTTTGTGAATCTTAAAGCAAAAGTTGGTAAATGATATTACAATACAATACTCTTTATTGTACACCAACAAAACATTAATAAATAATGAAAATAATGAGGGATAAACAAAAGGCGGTCTTATTGCTACATAGCAATCTCTTCCAGACAACCCAGATGAGGAAATTAATAAAAATAAATATAAGAATAATGGGTAGGGTGCACTAAATTAGACAAAAAAATATAACTTATATACTATATAATGACAACATACTTAAGGTATATTAGTGACCATAACTAAGAGGAGAAAGAGAGAGGAGTTAAAGAGACAAATAGTGTTCCTTAATTTGTTTCTTGAACACATTTAAAGATTGAGCACTTTTAATGGACTGGGGTAAGGAGTTCCAGAGTCTTACTCCAAGAACAGCAAAAGATTTATCATAAAATGTCGAGGAGTGTATAGGACATTGGAGCGAAAGGTTTTCTTTGGACCGTAAGGAAAAATCGTGACAAGAGCTAAGAAATTTAAAACGTTCTTTTAGATAGGGAGGACTTGATACATTAAATAAGACGCAGTAGAGCGCAGAAAGTATATGAGTATTCCGACGAAGACGGGTTGGGAGCCACTTGAGTTTAGTGCGGTATTCAGAGACATGGTCATATTTACGAAGCCCAAATATGAACCGTATACAGAGATTTTGGAGTCGCTCAAGTTTATTAAGTTGCTCCTCGGTGATATCAAGGTAACAAATGTCAGCATAGTCGAGGATAGGGAGTAGCAAAGATTGTGCAAGCGTAATTTTGGTTTAAATGGGTAAAAAGTAGTTAAGCCTTCGGAGTGAAGCATAAGCCGCAAACATTTTTCGGCTCACTGCATTAATTTGGGGTGTCCAAGACAGACTGGAATCCAAAAAGATACCTAAAATTTTAACTACTTCATTATATGGAATATAGAATACCATTAAATACAACGGGTTGAATTTGACATTTTTTAATATTGGAAATAGTTCTTGAACTCCCAATAATTATAGCTTGTGATTTTGAAGGGTTAACCGTCAACCCATAAGATCGTGTCCAGTCGTGAATAAAAGCCAGATCCTTGTTGATACATTCAACAGCTTTGGCAAGATCTTCGATGGTTGTTTGTAAATATATTTGAAGGTCATCTGCATACAAGTGGTAGAGAGAAGATATTTGGGATGTAATCGTATTAATAAAGATTGCGAATAAAAGAGGAGATAAGACACCACCTTGTGGAACGCCAGCTACTGTATCAAGCCACGAAGAAAGTCTATCTTGGACACGAATACGTTGCCCCCGCCCGTGCAAATAACTATGAAACCAGGAAATTGCAGTTGGAGATATGTTAAGAGAACGCAGAATCCCTAACAGGATATCATGATCAACAGTATTGAAGGCATTGCTGAAATCCAGCAACACCAATACTGTGACTTGATGATTCTCCATACCGTGACGAATGTCGTCGGTGATTTTTAATAACGCCGTAGTCGTACTATGACCAGATCTAAAGCCAGATTGGAGAGGACTAAGGATGCTATTTCTTAAACAAAAGGAATTAATTTGTTGTTGGACAAGGCGTTCTAAAACTTTGGAAAAAAAAGGAAGAATTGAAATAGGACGATATTCAGAAAAACTTGAAGGATTTTTTTTCTTAGGTAAAGGTATGATTTGAGCGTCCTTCCATTGGGAAGGGAAAGAAGATGAGGATATGGAAAAGTTTAAGATATGGGTTATAATAGGTGTTAAAAAGTCCAACAAGGGAATGATCATTTTACGACTGACGTCGTCACTTCCGACAGCGTCGGAATGGATAGAAAGTATGTGTTTCCTAACATCACAATCTGCAAATTGCCTAAACACAAATGGAGAAAAGTCAGGAGTGGGAAACGATGAAAGTTGAGTAAGTGTTGCTGATTTTGCCATATTGCTCAGGCAAGAAACGGAAGAAAAATGCTGATTAAGTAAATTTAAATCAACGTTATTTGAAATAGGACACGAACGAGTTTTCCCAACTCCAATAGACTTTAAGAAGTTCCAAATACGACATGGATCTTCGTTTTGTACTGATTTATGGATGTGGCGGCGTCGTAAATCTCTACACATCTTGTTGCATTGATTTCGCAGGAGTCTGTACTTCTCCCGAATCCTGTCATTCTTAGGATCTGACTTGTAACTCGACTTCGCACTGTTCTTCCTGCAGATTAATCTTTTAAGATCTTCGGTCAACCACGGAGCTGGAGGATGACGTATTCGCACTGGGCGGACAGGAGCATGAGCATCATAAAGTTGAACAAGAAGTGAATTAAACAATGCTACCTATTCGTCAACATCACAGGCCTTCATTATAACGCTCCAGTCCATATTAGCAGCGTCTTTTTGAAGCTTATCCAAATCCATTTTCTCAAAATTACGCTGCAGATGTATCCTTGATTTGGCTTTGGGTGGTCTTATTTTATAAGATAGAAACAGGAGATCATGATACGAAAAAGCATTTGCAGCACATTGACCAAAACTATCAACATGGTCAAGAGAAGAAACGATAACCAAATCAAGGAGGGATGGGATACAGTTAGGGAAAAAATGAGTTTCAGAGAGAGGAAGGATATTTAAATTGGCTGCTTCTATAAGGGACTTAAGCCGGAGAGATCGGGCATCATTCTTGAGAAGGCAAGTATTAAAGTCGCCCATTAGCACTGTATGTTCGGTTATCCAAAGTAGTAAAATAGTCCACTGTGGAAGAAGGACTATAAAAAACTCCGAGAAGTAATTTGTTGTGCGAAAGAAGTACTTCAACAAATAAGTATTCTGCTTCGTTCTGAGCTTGAGATGGAGATGATAAACAAACAATAGAAAAAGGAATATGAGCACGAATGTAAATGGCAACACCACCACCACCTCGCGCAGTTCGGTCGTTGCGTATTAACTGGAATCCTGGAATGGAATAGGATATAGAAGGAAGGCATGGCTTTAACCATGACTCTGAAACGAGAATTGCGTGAACATTATCACTTTCAAAACTAGCTAACATATCGGGATAATGAGCCGGAATAGTCTGTGCATTTACGTGGACTATATTGAAGTTTTTAATAGCTTGAGAAAAATGGGAGTCAAGGGTCTCTTTTAATGGAGGAATGCTCTCAAAACTGTCGTCATTACTTAATACATCAGATACTGAAAAGAAAGGGGAGGAGCTTTAAATATGATCACTTTCACCAAAAGATATGTTATCCTTACAAAAATATAAAAAAAAATTCAAACAACTGTAAATTATTAAAATAAAAAATACTATTAACTATAAAAATTATAAACTAAACCTTTAGTTAAATTTACTACCTACCAGCATTTACAGAATAGAAAATAATGCAAATATTTAAAAAAAAAACAAACAAAAAAGGTACTACACATATGCCATTCAGATCATATTTGATTGAACAAAATATATATATAACACAAGGTGCTTATGAGAAATAACTGAAACCACAGACACTGATATTAAATAGAATTTTGTACTGTGAGTAGTATGTTAGGAGTCATTTGTGAGTATATATTAAACATTAAGTCAAAACCACTTTTATGCTTGCAATAATGTTAACAAAGTACACGTCCGACAAGGCCGCATAAGCATGGATACCTTTGCATAAAAAATACAACTAAACAAATCTCCATGTTAGTACACCAAGAGCATTTAATACCTACTCTGTAATGAGAGGATATTTCTCTAAGGTAAATAACATAGTGATTATATACTCTTTGCATAATTGTAGAAACAAAAATTTATTAATCTGTGGTCGAAACCTAAGATAACAGTTAATTATCAGTATCAATATCAAATACCTACATTGTTAAAATAACCTAACTTAGAACAACAAAATCAGAACAATAGACAAAGTCTAAGTTTCAAAGTGATGTAGATAGATAATACTTCGTATATAATAGGGATCCATAACGACTAATTAACTCACATCTTATTTAACACTCAACATTAGACTGGTATAAAAGAATTAAGGTTATCGAAAGTACAATGCAGAGACTAATTAACTCATATACGAGTATATATAAAACTACTAGACTAATTATATATATGGAATAATTAACTCATATCTTATATAACACTTAACATAAGACTGGTAAAAAAAAAAGAAATAAGGTTAGCAAAAAGCACAATGCAGAGACACTGAAATATTGACAGAAATCATAATGTGATAAAAGACAATACATACAGTTTATTGAAAAGGTCCTATACCACATAACTATCACTTCTTCACTATCCTCTTGGAGCGCTGAACTACTTTGTCAGTAGATCTATTACATCCAGCGACTGCCTTCTGTGCTTGGGTAGCAGCAGCTGGTGCCACTGGGACGACTTTGAGCTCAGCGAGGGATTCAACTTGATGGCGCGAACCGTCATAAGCGATAATATGAATGTAACCATCCCTAGTCCAGCAATTACTTATGCCAAACTTCTGCCTGGCCACCATGAACATCTTGTGACGATCTTTTGTTAAAAACTCGGACATAGTTACACCCGTGTCTTTCAGTCTTGTTTTTGAGAACCAAACTTGATCACGGACTCGGACATCCCGGAACTTTACAAGAACTGGTCTTGGCTTCTTTTCTATCGGACGTCCAAGGCGATGGCAGCGGCTAAAAGAATCGTTAGAGACATTGGGAATCTTGAGCTTGTCCATAATTAGGTTAGAAGCCATTGAAGATGTATCCTCGGATTTGTCCTCGGGAATCCCATGAAGCAGCAGAATCTTACGACGCCGTCTTATCTCCAAGCGGTCGATCTCTCTCCCAAGAAATTCAACCTGTTTTTGAACAGTTTCAAGAGCGGACAAGATAAACTTTCTGAATGTTGCAAACTCCGTTGAGAGTACAGATACATTTGAGGCCACAGTTGGACTAGTCTTATTTAAGTCCTGCTGAAACTCATTCATACGAATATTGAAGAGTTCGGACATAGCTGACAGTGATCCTTTGAGGGCTTCCATGGTTTCGTGTAGTGTTAGCAAATTAAGGAAAAAATATATCAAGGAATCAAGGCTGGTAAACAGATGATTATTACATATATATTTTACACATTGAAAATATCCTAATTTCTATTTTTAAAATATAAATTACGCGAGACTGATCAAAAACATGTGTTACTTATTTCACTCCTACCCACGAAAAAAAAAATATTACCTTTATTGCAGTTTTCGAAAGTACGACTAAATAAGGCTTGCCATCGATTTCGACCGATCGATCCTTACGAATATGTCCGTGCGCAGTAAAATTAGTTAAAGTAATGCATTATCACTCATTTTGATTATAAAAGATAAAAAGGACAGAATGTTTGAGATTTTTTAATTAATATTTTTTTTCGTTTTGTCTATATTACTTCTCTGAACCTTCTCTGCAAATTTGGCCGGTTATTGCAGAAAAAAAACAGGGAATAAGTTTCTTCGTATTTTATTTTTACAAACTTGAAGAAAAATCTGTTTAGTTGTACCATTTGTGTCTGGCTGGTTTAAATATCAATACATGTTATGCATTAAGAAAAATGAAAAGAAAGTACTAAACACTTTCCCGCCGTTTCAATTGTTTTCAATTGTTTTTCTGTCTGCTAAAATGAGTGAATCTAATCGAAGAAATTCGATACATTCTGAAGTTTTATTACAAAGAAAGAAAAATGCGACTCAAGCCGCGAAAAAAATTTGTGTCGTTTATGGACCTAATGCAGTGTCAGTAAGAGTGGTTGCGATTATCATCAAGCCGCATATAAATCGTATGTATATTTTATTATAAATTTGTTAAATATATCATCGTGCGGAGCTCTCCCTGTAGGATCGTAGCACTTAATCGATTTTTAAGACGAATTTCACCTTATTATAAACAATACTATACGATTATTAATTGAGTTGAAACAGTAGCTCAAAGATGAAAATTAGACCAAAAGCAAATAAATAGCTTCAACCGCGTAAATAACTATTAAACTCGGCTTTAAAACCATTTTGTTTCAAACATTATATGCGTACAAAATCGAGGCACAGTAAGTAATTATATTGTTTTGTTTGTTTATTAAAACAGATTTAGTTTATTTAAAAATGTAATAAAATAACGTATTTGTAATTTATTATATTAGTTTACCAAAATAAAGTGGCATTTGTTGCATAAGGAGGAGTATGCAAGTGAATTTAGAGAGCTAGTTGTAAACAAGATGATAGAGATGGGTGATATGGAAGGAATGAGTGTGAATGAGTGCTGGAAGGAAATGGCTGATTGTATCCGAAGTGTGGCAAGGAAGGTGTTAGGAGAAACAAAAGGGAAGCGTATGATAGATAAGGATGGGTGGTGGTGGAGTGAAAGTATTAGAGAAGTTTTGAGAGAAAAGAAAAATGCCTTTAAAGAATGGCAGAGCGTAGAAGACCAGAATGAATCCATAAAAGAAAGTAAGAGAGAGGCGTATAAAGAATGTAAGAAGAGAGCGAAGAAGGAAGTTGCTATTTGTAGGGCAGAGGCGCAAGATAAATTATATCGGTCCCTTGAAAGCCCCGAAGGTCAAAAACGACTTTTTCAAATTGCAAGAGCGAGAGAAAGGAATGGAAGAGATGTTTCACATGTAAAATGTATAAAAGATGATTCTGGAAGGATTTTGACTGACGATGAAAGTATAAAGAAGCGATGGAAGGAGTATTTTGAGAAATTGATGAATGAGGAGAATGAATGGAATGGTATGCTTGAAAACCCACCAGTGAATATGGGCTTAGTGAGAGAAATTAGTGTGGAAGAAGTAAAAATGGCTGTTAGGAATATGAAGAATGGGAAGGCAGTCGGCCCAGATGGAATACCAGTAGAAGTGTGGAAGTTGCTCAGTGCGGATGGATGGAAGTGGTTGAGTTTATTTTTCGGTAAATTGTTGCAGGAAGAACAAATACCTGAGGAATGGTGCAGTAGTATACTGGTCCCCATTTTTAAAAACAAAGGAGACGTTCAAAACTGCAGCAGTTACCGGGGAATAAAACTCATGTCACATACTATGAAAGTCTGGGAAAGAATAATAGAGAGAAGAATGAGAGAAGAGTGTGAGATAACACAAAACCAGTTCGGATTCATGCCCGGTCGAGGTACGACAGATGCCATTTTCGCATTACGCCAATTGTGCGAAAAGTACAAGCGCGTGCATAAAAATCTGCACATGGTTTTTGTCGACCTTGAAAAGGCGTACGATCGGGTTCCCCGTGAGGTTTTGTGGTGGGCGTTAAAGATGAAAGGTATGCCTGGGAAGTATGTGAGGTTGGTCCGTGCTATGTACAGAGCATCCCGTACATGTGTACGATCTGCCGCGGGAACTACGGGCAGTATCGATGTGGCGGTAGGGCTGCACCAAGGGTCGGCATTGAGCCCTTACCTCTTCCTACTGATTATGGACGCTTTGACGTCGGACCTGCAGGATGAGGCACCCTGGTGCATGCTCTTTGCCGATGACATCGTGCTTGTCGGGGAAGAAGGCATCGAGGTACAGAGCAGACTGACGGGGTGGCAACAGAGGCTGGAAAGTGTTGGCTTGAAGATCAGCAGATCCAAAACCGAATATCTGTGCTGTGATTTCGGCGGTCTTTCCAGTCCTGTACCCATGTCGTTGGATGGCGCTATACTGCCTACCTGCTCAGATTTCAAGTACCTCGGTTCCCTCATCCAAGGCGACGGCGGAATAGATAGAGCTGTGCAGCATAGGATTAACGCAGGGTGGATGAAATGGCGACAGGTCACAGCCACAACGTGCGATCCCCGAATGCCAATAAGGCTGAAGGGGAAAATTTACAAATCGATCATCCGACCTGTCGTCATGTATGGAAGTGAATGCTGGGCCGTCAAGAAGAAGGATGAAAATAGACTGCATGCGAATGAAATGAGAATGTTACGATGGATGTGTGGTGTGACAAGGATGGATAAGATAAGGAATGAGTATATAAGAGGAAGCCTGAAAGTAGCGCCAGTGGTAGAAAAGGTGAGAGGAAGCAGATTGGCATGGTTTGGGCATGTGATGCGGAGGAATGAAAGTCATGTCACAATACGAGTGTTGAATATGAATGTGGAGGGACACACGGGCAGAGGAAGGCCGAATAAAAGATGGATCGATTGTGTGAAGAGTGATATGAGAATGAAAGGAGTAAGTATGGAAATGACGGCTGATAGAGAGGAATGGAACAAGAAGGTTTACTGCGCCGACCCCAGATAATGGGAAATGGTTTAGAGAATGATTATATTAGTTTACGTGGTAGAGCCACGCTGCAGCTACATTATGGTCATAACGCCTACGAATCTGCTCGACCGGGGAAGGACTACCATTGAGTTATACAACACTAGAGCAAACCACATTATCACGCGTCGAAAAATGTGTAACCACTATCCAAACGCGACGACGTAGCTTTGAAACTAATAACAATTTTAAATAAACATATACCTATCTCACTTACACAAGTTGTGAAAACAATATCGTCGCTAAGATTAGTTAAAGATAGACACACAAACATCCAATGGCGGGTTGGTGTGGCTTACTATATGAAATTTTACCTAAAATACGCAAAAAAAATGAGTTTTTAAGCTGGAGTTAATTGTTTTTATATTAAAAAAGTATATTATATTTTAAAATCTATATTGCGGCTCCTTAGAAAAAAGGATACAAAGCTTATCAGATGAATAGAAGTAAATATAATGATGAAATAAAACATATTTTTATAATTATTTTATTGTACTAATAAATAAAACAATATAAAATAGGTAATAAAATATAACTAATATAAATATTTATATGAAATTATAGTTAATATAAAATTATTAATACAAAATAAGTAGGTAATAAAATATATTTTATAGATAATTCATGAATAAACGTTATATGAAAGTTAAAACGTAGTTTTATTATAATTTCCAAAATATTTAGTCAGAGGTAACAAATTAACTTACTTCATTAATTATATAGTCTCCCATTAATATAGGATAACCACAAATGCGGAAAAGTGGCAACATTGAACCTAGGCAATATTCGATAATTTTATTTAATTATTTGAGATTTTTTACATTTATATGAAAATAAGAACTAAAAATTATGTGTTGAAAGTGATTCCGTTTGATTTATTACGTTTTTGTGACCTTAAATAGCATTCTTTCACTACACATTTACCCATTTTTTGACGCGGCTCAACTCTGTCGGCGTCACATTGAACACTGAACTGACGTTAGCTAGGCATATGGCTGTGGCCATATATGCAGTGGCAACGCTTTGGCGTGGTTATTACTGATCTAGTGTAATATATAAATCAATGAGGACTACGCTCTCACAAATTATCAGCGTAAAATAACAGCTCAATGCTGCTGTGCTTCGTATGGTGAGTGTAGAAAACTGGAGATGCTTTTTACTTGAAACGAGGTATTCCATCTTACCACCAGGTGGAATGTATGCTCGTTCGTCACCCTTATTCTATAAAAAAGTACACGATACGACCGATATGATTTAGGGTCCTTAAAGAAACGAGCTTACTCTTTTTTAACAGGCCGTCAACGCATCTACAATTCCCATGGTGTTGTAGTTGTTCATGGTCGGCGAACGACACTTACCATCAGGTGAGACGCATGTTCGTTTGCCCCCTCTTCTATAAAAGAGCATAAAGATTTTTTGCCAGTGTTCGCTTTTAGGTGTATTTTTTACATGGGTTTAATAAAACATAGACTTGATTTTAAAATATTAAATCAAGTTGCCGTGTGGTAGTGACGTAAAAGAATCCATTACCCCATTTTGTCCAGTGGGTGTCACGTAGCATGCGGCTATGGAAATGCCAGGACTTCAGATATCTGGTTCTACAACCATTACTTTTTTTCATACGTAGACGTACTAACGTCTGGAGGAAAAAGGAATTGTTGAACCTACCTACCTACCTACACCAGCCATGGGGGTAGAGTTAAACGTGCGAGATATCTGGTGTTGCTACGAATTCGCTTGTCAGGCGAATTACTGCCTTCAGTAAGTATATAAGGAGGATGTGCTTTAAAAGAGTATGTCCTAACTGAACGTAAATCCTCCTTAAAGGCAAATTATCCTTACATTAGGAAGGCCTTTGTCGAGCAATGGTCTTTTATCAACTGATAAAAAAGAATACGTTTTAAATACTTCTTTCAGATTACAATTTAGTTACAGTACGAGGCGTTTTACCGTAATATTAATTATATTTGTACGTGAAATAGCTCTACTGCAACTATATGATGGTTATAGTACGAATCTATCGACTCGTGGTAAAGGACCACCAGTGTAAAATAGAACAGAACACCAGCGTAAAATAGCAGCTAAATGCTGCCGTCTTTCGCATGGAGAGTGTAGAGAACTGGAGACTCCTTTATTCTCGATACAAAGCATTCAATCTTAGTCCTTAGGGGTGACAACGCACTCTGCATTTTGACCTTAATCGAGGATTAATGTGGATTTCTACAAGCCACAGTATCCACTTACCATCAGGTGGACTGTGTTCCCGTTTTTTACCCATATCTTATTAAAAAAATGTTCTAAAGAATAAAAAAAAATTTGAAACTCAGTTAGGTACAAGATATGTACAATAAGTTTTTTATACTCCAAGAAATTCTGTTTGCTTCATGCTATAAGCAAGGAAAAAGGCAAAATTATAAAACTACGAAATGGTTCTTTCAAGGACAAGTACTATGTAAACATTTAGGGTAAGTAATGTCTATTCCTTTTTAGTTTCATTTAATTTAATAGGTGTTTTTTACAGAATCCTCTTCATAAATATTAAAGTTATTTACCGTGAGTGATAACGTGATTATCCATTACCATATATCGTCCAATGTGTTTTGTAAGAGGCGATAGAGAGTTACAAACCTGGAGGCGGGGAGCAGCGTATTCCTAATAATAAATTTAAAAAAACTGCTTTTACCATCCCGCTTGCCAAGTGTTACTGTGTTAAATATCGCCTCCTATGAAGCAATCAACGTGGAATGCATTTGTTCAGCGGTGGAATATTGATAAGTTGCAACGGTAGTAAAGTTACAGTTCTCATGGATGTCTACAGGCTTCTTATTTCTAAAAGGAGGGAAGAAATAAATCCACCGCACTTCTCGATTGCTTAATATCACGATGTTTTCCTTCATCGCCGAGCGTATGGTAAATTAGCACTTATAATTGTAATTAATAATCTCATTGGTGCCGGCGCAGATCAAAGTTAGGTTGCTCACGGACTAAAATTTGCAGAGAGTACTTCGCCTATGAGCTACCACGGCTTTCAAATACAAGTAAAAATCGAACACACTCCACTTTATGGTGTACGCTGTCGCTCTTCGATACATCTATCTACATTTATGAAGAGTAATATAATAGATTAATGTAAATATTCCAAATTCCAAATTCAATTCCCGATGCCGTTACCGGTAAAAAGGATCTCCATTTCCAGCGAGGTGCATCTGCAACCACGCTACATCGGTAATACGACAAATTACGCAGTTTAATACTAAATATGCGAAATTTGATTAACTATAATCCGCATAAAAATTAAAATGACGTGATCAAACTTTTTACAATATTTGTAAAACAAAAAAAATATTTTAAAATATAACTTCATAATTTATGAATGAAAAGTATGCCTATTTTCCGCTTTAACATATAATATAGGTAATTACTTACATTCTGAACTGAAATCATTATTAAAATAACAGAAAACTCGAGCTGTTCTCTTTTCTTTTCAGGTACTTATCTGGAACGTTAGAGTTCGCAACAGTTACTAATTCACAGATTTCCAACTTCTGCGCCTGTGCGCGGTATGTGCTGTACCTGTTTGGAAACTTCAGTGGTCTGAAAACCACCATCGCGTTTGGAGGGTTGACATCAGTCATTCTATGAAATTCTCGTACGTGCTTTTGATCGTTATAAACTATAAAAAAGTTTCTTCAAAGTTGTTTTGAATCAAGTGCATGTGAAAGACGTTCTTAGTTTTAATTTTGCTGTGCTTCAAGTGAAAAAACTTGACACTAGAAGAAACTGTGCAAAAACTTTCAATTACAACTTTGATCAGGTATGTTAGTTATTATTTTGAAGGCTACTTATGATTGCCTTAAAGTTTTTAATCAAAAATATTCATAATTATAAAAACAATCTTTTCGTTCTAAGTATATTAGAAAAATAAATAATGGTACAGAGTGATGTTAAAAAGCGCTTGTTAGTGGGATATTTTAAGCGCATGATGAAATATATATTTCATTAAAAAATTAAAAAAAAAGCGAGTTTTCAATATTACATTATATTTTAAAGAGAATTTTGCGTGTGATTCTACCCAAATAGAATTATTTTAATTATACTAAAATGGAAATTGAAATAAAATATAATTTGAAAATTCGCCCATGTTTTCGGGATAAACGTATTTTGTTATATTTAAAGCAATTGGAATAAAATAGAATAATTAATTTTTAGAAGTGTTTTTAAGGTGAGTAACATGATAGCTTTATTATTATGATTATTATATTTAATTTAGTATTTTGATATATTTAAAGCAATTGGAATAAAATTGAATAATTAAATTTTGGAAGTGTTTTTTAAGGTGAGTAACATCGTAGCTTTATTATTATGATTATTAAATTTAATATTTCATGATACTTATTTAACACATATTAATAATTTTCTCAACATAAGAAGAAACTTTAATTACTTTAAATAATATGTTAAATTCAAAAAATTTTATGTACTTATTAATATTAAAAATATTCAAACCATCCATAAATTACCAGACATATTATTTGCGTGAGGATGAATACTTTTTCTAAAGGAAAATGCCTTAGAGCCACTATTCTGGCATAAAATGATTAGTTAACGATCCTATGCTTATTTCGGTGTTAGTTATTAATACTACATTCCTGGTATTCCCCTTCCTCTCCCAACTAAAGGTAGGTGCTTTTAAGGACTTGCTAGGATATGCTTCACTACAGCAAATAGCGTATTCAAGTTTCAGTATTTTATTAATATTCAGAATTTCTGGGAAAATAACAAAATATTCTAATAGATGTAAAAGTAAAAAAGACGAATTTTCCGAAACATACATAAAACATAAACATAAACACTCACGCCTGTCACCCAGAGGGGTAGGCAGAGACTACGGACTTCCATTGGGCACGATCCTGACATACCTCTTTCGCCTCTTTTACATCCATATATCTACGCATACATGCTCGTCGGTTAAGGGTACTTCTAACGTGGCCCATTTTCAAAATATCGCTAATTTGGTCGATAAACTTTTTCCTAGGGCGTCCCTTCCCGACTCGGCCGTTCACATCTGCCATATAAATTTGCTTTGTCACTCTTTCCTCATTCATTCTTTCCACATGACCAAACCACCGAAGCATTCCTTTCCGAAACAGTGGTAAATCAAATATAATAGTGATTTCAATAAGTAAGTATTATTTATAATCTATATTGAATAAATAACTTTCTATTTATATAGTTACAGTCGACGAGTACATATGTCCCACAACTAGGCAAAAGCCTCCACTCATCTCTGTAAGGGTTTAAGGCAAGAAAATGTCCGCCGCGCTGCCTCAATGTGTGGTGGAGGCCTTTCACATTTCTCCGAAATATTTTTCTTATTTCTCAGATATGCAGGTATTCTCAAGATGTTTTCCTTCGCCGTCCAGCACGTGGTAACTCATCAAGCACTCAAAATTGCAACTAACAATTTCATTGGTGTCGGTTGAAATTGAACCCTGGTTTCTCGTGTACTGTGAAATTACATCGCGCGCTTAGCCCCTGAACTACCACAGCACTAGGTAATAAAGATGTACCAACCAAAAAAAAAGTTGCACGTACAAAAACTATACCTTCACCTTAACGTGTTAACTCTATATTTATTTTACTAACATGGTATGGTTCGTTTGCATGAACGATTGCGTGTGTCAGTGTCTAAATATAAATGAGTAATATATTTATATTAGTATTTTTTGAAACTGAAGTAACAAATGAGTTAACAGTCGACTTGATGGAAAGTGGCCACTTTTTTAACAAATTATCGCTACACAAGCGATTTCCCCTGTATATACGGGACAGTTTACATACATAAACTTCAGAGGGACAAACATCCTGACTGAACAGCTATTTGTAGGTCAGACAAATACTTGTTTCGTGCATGTTTTAAGCCCACGTCTCACAGCGCTGCATTTCATTGCAAAGCCAGTACGCCACGGATCCGTCAAACTATTGGCTGTTCATGGACACCGTCCGCCAACTTCAAAGAAAGAAGGCTACAGATGCGTTGTCACCTCTGAGAAATAAAATGGAATGCCTTAGTCTGTAATGTACTTGCTCTCTATACACATCAGATCGGACCACCGCAGTGCAGACACTACTATTGGGCGGCAGAAATAGGTAAGAGAGTGATACCCACACAAACAGACGCGCAGGTAGATAATGCCTGCCACCTAGTTTTGAACTGATCCGATTAACTGCCGTGTAGTGGTGACGTAAGAGAATCCACTACCTTATATCATCCCGTGCGTATCGTAAGAGGTGTCAGAGGGAAACTCGAATAGAAGATCAGCATCATCTTCCTGTTAAGAGTTGTTAATTGTAAGCTATTATTTGAAAAAAAAAATAGTCCCGCTGGGTTTCTTGCTGGTTCTTCCCAGGACAGAGCTTTTTTATGCGAACCAGTGGTAAATGAAAAAAGAGAATTTCGATAAGTATTGTTTGTAATCTACATTAAATAAAAACGTTTCTGTTTCTGTTAAAAAGGTTTTTATAAACCACTGATTCGTACCTATCGCGTTGCTGCCAAAGAAGAAATAATTGTGCAAATCTCATTTTAAATTTGGAAGGGTCATATTGTTTAAATAGGAATGATAATTAATTAACTGAAGCTGAATGATATATAGCTTTCAAATAATTTATCCTGTACGATACGCGTGCCACCTACTGTAAGTTAGTACTCTGCCTATATACAGAATGAGTCCCACATATATGGAATAAATGAAACCATATACTTGTTATCGCCTTTGCTGAAATTATACAAAAAATGAACGTAATCGGTCCAGTAATTAGGTCAAAAAGTAGAGTTTTAATTTTAAGCAAATTTGAACACTCTATAGAATTGGGTCACTAAGTCAATGATTCAATGAACTTGAATGAATCCTTGAACATTAAAAAGCGACGTTGCCACGCAGTGCAAACTATTGGTATTGCGATATATCGACAGCGGTGTCTTTTGTCGGCGTGCCACCCGCGTGCAACGTTGTCTAAACAGAGTGTTCACTTTTACTGAATTTATTTTAATATTTATTTTGTTTGAAAATTTCACTTTTTTATTTTACGGGTTTTAATTTAATATTTAATTTTTCTACACTTCTACGGACTAATATTATTTGTGGTTTCATTTATTGTATATATGTGGGACCCATTCTGTATAATCTTAGCGCAAGTGCGGGAAAAAAGTTGACCAAGTTTTAACGCAATCTGATGAACTCTATAGCAACACATGAAATACGAACAAACTAATATTATTTTTTTAGACATTAGATAGATTTACAATCCTAATTTAATATTTTAAGTTATCTGCTCATGCTCACTTAAAACGCATACTGACGAACGTGTCAATAAATTATTTAATGTAATTATTAAATAAATAAAACTCTTGACATTAAAATCAGAAGTAATAATATAATTGTTTACACAGATAATCTATTTTGGTTATTGACTAAACAGAGTGCGACGTCTAGTTACTCATTTTTATAAAAATCTCATTGAATATAAGAAAAAAATTAGCTTCCTACTTCTCAGACACGTGCAGTGTAGGTTTTTTTTCCATTTTATGGTGATTTTCAAATGCCACTAACTATTAGGATAATTGAATTTAGCTCGTACCAAGCGTCTGCGCTATAACCATTAATTTTACCTCATACAATCTATTAAGAGAATCTTTATATTATGATGTATATGAAGTGAACTACGCGGTGTTTCGATCGATAAACAGGTAAGATATCCTGCTCACGAAACATATAAGTAAATTGTAAAATAAAGATGTTTGATTATTTTTTATGAAAAAAATATATGATTAGTATTTAGTAAAAAGATTTCCGCGTAGTGTCCATGCAATAGAATCCACTACGAGAGAATAAAATAAGTACTAATAGACTACTACTACTAGTACTAGCCTTATTTCATTTTCTAGTATTAGTACTATAAAATAAAATAAGGGTTGGCCACAAATTTTTTTGGATAATAACTCAATATTGTTGGATATTTCAAAACTATTAAAATTAAGAAAACCGCAGATTTATGAGAGATTTCCGTTTAAATAATTGTGTGTATAATATATGCAACTGCATCCCAACTCGCTGTTAATTTTAATTAATACTATATTATCGAGACTGGTTTTTTTGTTAAGGTGGTCATAAATAAATCTAATAGTACATTGAAACTTATTTGTGTACTGCGAACACAAAGTATTTCTTAACTACATTCTAAATTCATTATTTTTTTAAGGTCGCAGCCATGCTGCCAAATTTTTTCATATTAGTAGATAGTATAAGTATCTTGCTGGTTCTTCCCAGGAAAGAGGTTTCTATCGAACCAATGGTAAAGCATAAATGACTTTCAATAAGTATTCTTATTATTTATATTTAATAAAAATTGTATCATTCTGTTCACTCAAAATAAAAAGAGCTGCATTTGTCCACCCTCCCACTATAATGAAGTTTTCATGACATCTATAACAAACATCCACCATGAAACAAACTATAACCTACCTATGGGCAGATGTGGAATTTTTATAGGCTATAATAAATGAGGGAATGAATGCACTACGATACAAAAACCGCATCGTCATAAAGAACGAATTGTTTTTTGAATATAGAAATCGGGCATAAGTCGCTCAAATGTTCTTGGACGTTTATTACCAACTTGCTCCTGTCGAAGAAATATGAACTTAGTGACGGTTGAATGCATCGCTGTTAATTATTACAGCAAGTTACTTGAATTAGTCTCCGCATTGTTGTTAGCGGCCCTTGCTTTGTGAAAATATAGTTCGCCAGGCAAAGTTATTTCCGCAACAAGGTTTTAATTTGTCATTATTTGTGTAGTAATTAGCAGTGACAATGAAACGAACGAACCTGTTACTGTTGAAGTCTTAAAGCTTAACAGTGTAATATACTGTTTTAGAAACCTTGACTGAAATGAAAGTTAGAAAAGAGCCTGAAAAAATAATGTTAAGTACCATAGCTCCTTTTGGGCATTATTTGATAAATGTTTTCATTATTTTAACAAACTATAAAAATGAGGAACTTTTTAAGGTGAAATGATTTTGATGACTTTTTTCGATGATTTTGATAGATTTTTTATTCGCAAGCTAACGCTTTTTTGTTGTACCATATTAATTTGATCAATATCTGACCAGTAGTTTTAGAATTATCCTTATAAATGTGTGTTTAATTGACTTCGATTACATTAATGATATTCTTATTTTAATATATTGAAGCTGGTTATAAAATTTTTATGTTTTATTTTTCCACTTGTTTTCACTATTAATAAGCCAGTGAATGACTATTATCCCACCATATAGTAGGGTCCATGTATTAAAAGGTAGTAAAACACGCTAAAAACTTATTCAGTCTCGCCTTGATTTCAGCGATGATGTATCAAGGCAAGACTGATCTTCTTTGCTGTATTCATCACTAACGACGGCACAAGTCGTTTAATTCGAATGTCGACATGTCCATCACTGTGCATTTTACTAGGAGTTTTCTTCTTCGTACAACTTCTCCGTGTAGTTGTTTACCACCCCCTGTTTCTCCATCCCCGTTTACAATTCCCCTGGTTTTGCAGTTGTTCATGGGCGGCGGTAGTCAATTATCCATCAGGTAGGCCGTATGTTCGTTTACGCCATCTTCTATAATAAATAAATAAAGGCTAGGGACGTGCATAGTTCGCAACCTAGAGGTTCAAAAGCCAACATAAATTGCAACCTGTGCCATTTTCCGCAGAAACAAATTTAATATTTAGCTTTATTTTATAAAAGAATAAAAACATTAAAAAATAAAAAGATAATTGATAGAATCAGGCGTTACTTTGCGGAAATTCATTATAATAAATATTAATATCTAATTTGCAACCATCCGCATTTATACAAACGCCCTCGCTCAATTGCGTGCACTGATCCCGCCACCACTAGTCCCAGCACCACTAACCCCTGCACCACTACTTCCAACACCACTATTCCAGGAAAGACACACCATCGATAATAATACGACACCTGTCTCGCCTCTACACGAGGCATCTTCAGGAGATGTAGACTCTACGGCGGCTGACCGCAAATAGTCTTAGCGGTCCACTGCTGAACATAGGCTTCCTTCAATGAATGCCACAAAGCACGGTCCTGAGCCACCTGCATCCATCAACTTCCTGCATATTTTACCAGGTCGTCACTCCATCTAGTTGGGGTCGTCCTACATGTATATATAAATATATTTTGTTGTAGTATGTATATTTTAATATATGTACACTTAATTATATTTTAAGCACCCAGGGTTGACATAAAATCCGCCCTATGTGCATAACTTTAAGCTGTTACATTTTAGTTTTTTAATTAAAAAAATGTGCATTAAATTACAACATGCATTGGATTCGGTAAGAAAGCTTCTCGAGTGGATGCCTCGTACTGACAATCGCAGTGTGAGCGAACCCTTCGAGAGGGTATTTATTTTATATGTATATTCATCAATTCTCAGAATCATCCTACATCGAGTAAAGAAGCCCTATTTAGCGAACAATGGAAAATATCACGAAAAATATAATAAGAGCGTGGTCCATTATACTATATACGAACATAATGGGACTATTTTATCCGTAGAGTACAACGTAAGGGCCACAGCAAATGTAACAGACTTTGTTTTTATTTTAACGCAAGTTCAATGACATATTTCAAATTTAAAAATAAAAATTATTTCTGGTTTTTTCGAAATAAATAATCATCTAAAATAACCTAGTTAATAAAATAATAATCTACCTGTTCAGGCAGTTATACTTTTACTAAATGACCTATGTACGAGTAGGTTCTGCAACTGCAACTCTCAATACTGCTCTGCTCTAAAACGCTCTGTTTTAAAGCAGAGCAGAATTCGTTGGATTGCATTCAGAATGAACTCGTTAGGACCAATTGGAAAAACTAGCTCGGACCGAAGCTTCACCAATGATAAAACATTTTGACACTTCGTAATTCACCAAATTTGACCAAGCTGCGGCTAATATCCTTCCGCCAAAATAAGACTAGAACCTGTTTGGGGTGGGCACACTCATTAATATACTAGTAGTGTATGCAACTCTTATGATTTGGATGAAACGTAAACTGAACAAATCAGCAGTGTGATTAAATAATTGTGGTGTGTTTCGTTTATCTTGATGGAAATCACTAAGAATTTCTAATTTGTTTTGCGTTGTTAGTAATTGTGTAACTAACGATTGTTAGCTGTTCATTTTTTGAAAGTCCCTCTGGGTTTCTTGCTGGTTCTTCCCAGGACAGAGATATATTAACTAGTGGTAAATTAAACTTAACAGTTATTTTAAATAAACATAATTTTTAATCTATATTAAACGTTTTTATTTCTATTTCATTTATGTTCTATTTAAAAAAATATTTATTACTTAAAATAAGACATTAATGTAAAAATATATAATCAATACTGATACACTGACATAATACAACGAAACCACAATTCCTTCCAATTATACAATCGCAATGTAATATTTACTTGGTAAAGAAATAAAACATCCAAATATTAATAAAGCTTACTGTTAGAGCACGGTGGTTATAAGTAAATGTAACAATGTTAATATTGATATTCTGCTAAAGAATTAAAATACAACAAAATCTGTGGATAGAATACTATGTGAAAGTGTAGTTATTAATTAATAGCTTCTACTTTTTCCCTAAGTCGAAGTAGATAAGAGAGTGTCACCGACCCAGATAGACGCCCAAACAGAAAATTATCTTACAAGTACTTAAAATTACATGTCCAAAAAAAGTAATAAACAGTTAAAGAGAACACAAAAGCTTACTTGGCCACCATTTTTTTCCTTAGGGTGTTACCTATTTAATAAAAAAGAGTTATTAAAATCGGTTCGCAATTGATGAAGATATCGTGTAACATACCTACATAAAACACTTAAAATGCGAACATTTTCTTTCTCTTAAATTGCTTGAAAATACATCTCTCGCCTTTTTTTGAAGTTACTCCTCCTGCCTGCATAACTGCATTGCGATCTGAGTTGTAAAGAGAGACAGTATAACTACAAGCTGTAAAGCAATTCATCTTGGTCGTCAGAATTGACGCAGTAGCCTCTTGCCACCAGAAGGACTGTTAGACCACAGACAGATTTTTGGCACATCGACGTTGTCTTTTTGTGCTTAGGTTGTTAACCTTATATACTTTTACATATGCGTGGTAGAGCCACGATACCGCTATATTAGGTATGGTTATAGTATGAATGGGTCTGCTCGACTGGGGTAAAACTGTACTCTCACATAATACCTGCATAAAGTAGCAGCTAAATGCTGCTGTTTTTCATTGTAAGTGTAGAGAACCGAAGACGATTTTTATTGGAATTGGCATTCCAATAAAAATGGTCTTCGGTCATTAGTACTCAGGGGTGACAAAGTATCGACATTTTGATGCTTGATTGAGAATAAAATAGGTGCCTTAGAGATATATTTATCTCCCGTTGTGTATTACCGCAACATAGTACCAACACATTTTCATAATAGTATTTTTTTACATAGTGTAAGTATAGACGGAAAAGGATATAGAAAATAAATTACGCACACAGTCACAAAACATAACTGATTGCGAAACTAACTGGCTCAAGAAAGTCAGAATAGTTTGAGTGTTTTAATAATAAAACATCCGTTGCCATTACGCTGTAGTATAAAAAGTCTATGGTTGTCATTGTAGCTGACTTGATGACCAAACAAACTACTTTAAGTATGTTGAGGTCCCCAACAATTGGTACGTGTAGTTAATTGAATTTTAGCGTAAAATAACCACTTTATGTACTTCTAAATTCTAACGTCATTTCTGAAATAGCAAATTGTTGTCCTTGATGGGCTTTTTATTAATGTCAAGTTAACTTAATAAATAGTATTTTTTGTTAATTTTAAATTTGCTTTTTACTGTAATCTTTAACTAAAAGGTGCCTTGTAACTAGTTCTACCTAAATTTGTTACACCAGGAATACACGTTTGTCATTATACATGAATGCTATTTAAAGTCTTTTAAACGATATTTGAGATCATAAAAAATCACCTCGAGATAGTTTTTCCAACACAAATCCATTTTATGTGAAACACAATACTTAAATTAATTTTCTTTATTAACTGGCTTTATGGCTCTGGTTCCTAGACCTTCTGAGCCTATCCTTTCTTTTGAAATCTTCATTTTATGTTATATGTCTGAGGAAAATTTGAAATTAGAACAATGGGGAAGATTTTGTAAGCAGAGGGCGCCACGCGTATGATCTATTTACATTCTGTGGTTCGAAACTGTTCATGAGAAATGTTTTCGTATGGGCGTTTTTAATCCATTGTACAATTTATATTTTAAAACCAGTATTAACTTTTTACCTGTACGATGTATTCTACGTTGAAATTAAACCAGCTCAAAGAAGAATTAAAGAAAAGAGGTGCGTCCTGTAGTGGAAGGAAGGCAGACCTTGTAGAGAGGTTAGTAAATAAAAGTCAAAAATTACTGCAGTGTTTTATAGTTTTTTGGTGAATGTTTTTACTGATTAGCATTAAACTCTTGACCATATTTCTGTGAAACTATATCCACTTCGTCTAATGTTTGTGAAAAACAAATACTAAGCTGTCTTCTCATTTTTAGGTTAGAGGCGTATGATAGAAATTTTAACTTCACTGATAAATCGTATTCCCCAGAACCAGTACAAGGCGAAGTTATGATCATACCAAAAGACGATTTTTATAAAGATATTAACAGCAATACCCCATTGCCACCATTAAATAAACACCAAATACAAGAGTATTTTGGAGAGTGAGTATATTTATCTATTTAATAAACACTTTATGTCCATAAAAGATTTTTTTCATTGTCAGGAAAAAAGTATGCTGTATTACTCTTCAAAATCAATTTACGTATCTAAGCGTAAAGAAGTAACAAACACACAATGTAATATTAGTGTGATTCAAACATAAATTTCAATTCTTTCAGATGCAGTCAATCCTTAATAAAGGGAAAAAGTTTATATGAAAATAGATACCTTCTTATATTAAGGGCTGTCTCAATAAATGATTTTACATATGTAAAAGGTTTTTGTAAAGCAGCAATGAGAAAAACTCAGTATGAGGTAAATATTAAATTATACAAAAATGGTATATTAGAAGAGACTAATTGTGAATGTACAGCTGGATCCGGAGTTAATTCACAGTGCAAGCATGTTGCTACTGTATTGTTTGGCACAGTTGATATGATTGAACATAAAACTATAGTATTAGAGGAAGTGTCTACTCAAAAGCTACAGAGCTTTAACCAACCCAAGAAAAAATATTTTTCCTCACCTCTGAAAGCACAGAATTTACCTTATAAAAGAACTGAAGGGAATTTGAATTTTCATCCGTATAGGGGTATTATCAACAAAGACAAATATAATGAAAGAATACGGAATCTTGTCTTAAATTGTACAGGCAGTACTATGCCTTTAAGGCAACTATATAAACCTGCAAATCCTTATGCAATCGAGTGGGATCATGGCAGTTACAGTGTTTCTTTAAAAGATAAAATTTTGAAATCCTTATATTTAAAAAATGTTACCTTAGAAGATATTGAAAATATCGAAAGAGACACTAGAATGTAAAGTCAAAATGAAAATTGGTATCTACACAGAAAAAATCGTCTCACAGCAAGTAATTTTCATACAATTTGCCATTTGAGTGTCCAAAACATGCCCAGCTTTGCAAAGAACATAATGTCCAGACGGAGTGTGTCAACCAGAGCTACAAATCATGGCAAAATTAGTGAATAAGTAGCCCTAAAACAATATTGTGATAAATATGCACTTGATGTCAAAGAATGTGGCTTATTCATTAATAAAGAGAAACCATATTTAGGTGCTTCTCCTGATGGATTACTTGGAAATAACACAATTATTGAAGTAAAATGCCCTTACTCAACTCGGTATGGCTACATAAATCCGGTTAATGTACCTTATCTGTGTCTACAAAATGGAGAACTGCAAATAAAAAAAACACATCCCTATTACTATCAGATACAAGGCCAACTATTTTGTACTAACCGAGAATTCTGTAATCTTATCATCTATACATATAAAGATCTCCAGGTTGTGTATATCACAAAGGATGAACGTTTTATAGCAGAAATGGTTAAGAAATTGGACCTCTTCTATAAAAACTACTTCGAAGAAGCTGTTTTAAATAAATATTTATATAAGTACTATGCAGAAATAATAAAACCTTGATTACCTTTCACAAGTGTATTTATTTAAATTTAAAAACAATTCTTTCTCTAAAATTACAAAGCATTACACACAAAAAAAATATTTTGGAAGTCAGTGGCACATAATAACTATTAATTTCAGATTTAAGAATGGTGTATGTTTTTGTCAATCCAATGAGTCTTTCAATATGCACTCTTTTCTTGGACAACTCCCTATCTTTTTTCAAATCATGTGTGGAAAGTTGTGACACCCCCTTTAAAAATGTGGGTATTTTAATTGCAACATTTTTTGAGGCAAAAATGTCTTGAACATTAAACCCTTTATCAGCCATAATTATATCTCCTGCCTGACAAAGCTTAATTAATGACGATCTTTCGGTTAATTGCCGATCACTTGTTGCCCCACCATAACCATCTGAACAATATGAAATTAGGCCACCTGGAGTAGCACCAATCAGAAATTTGATTGTATTTTTGTTTTTATAGTTGCTAAATGTGGCCTGTTGTGATAGAGGGTTTGTTGGCTTACATATTGGCACTTCTGTCGAATCTATGATAATTCTTGTTTTTTCAAAATTCTCAAAGCTTTCTGGGGTATAGTATTGGACCAACTCTTGGGTAGGCCATAATTCAATTAATGACCAAGTATCATACATAAAATTCACCAAGGATACAAATATATTAGATACTACAGTTCGACCGACACCAAATATTTTTGATAGTTCAAAATTACAATAGTTACGTCTCAATTTCATTAATGTTATTAGAAACTGGTCTTTCACACTTAAAGATATCACATTTCCTGATTTATAACACAGATTGTAGGCCATAGGGCATAAAGTGTCAAAAACAAATTTAAATTTTTTGTATGTTTCAAGCCCAGTATAAAATTTTACTGATGTGTCATCAATAAGTAGTTCTTCTGTAGCAAATAATCTCAACAGAACAGAGGTTTGTGTCGATTTATTGTTAATATTCTGAATTTTAGTATGGCTGTAACTTGCACATGGCTGTTTATTTATGTTTGAAGTTTCACTATCCAGAGTTCCGGTATCACTAAAACCTAAGAAGTTTGGAGCGAATAGTTGTTTTTTTAGGTTTCTATTTCGCAGTCTCTCCTCCCTAGCAGCTGCTGAAGGTGGTAGAACCTTCGACCAAGGGAAAACTGATGGTAACGCATTCTTCATTAAAATTCGGCGCTGTAAATTGAAACCTGCAATTTAAACAATCAAGTTACATGACATCTGTGAAAGATTTGAGCAAAGACAATATATAAAAATAAACCTACTCACCTGTAGACGATTTCACAGTTTTATAATCATTTTCTGTAAAATGACGTCCACATAATCGTAAATAAGAAGATTGCGATTTCGCCAATTCTGGGCGTTTTATTGCTTTGGCCCATAACCTTCTTCTATTTTTATCTTTTGGGAACAAATGATATCCATTTTCTTTGCATCCCGGCACTGCACAATTAGTCATTTTTAATAGATTTAATAAAAACGTCAAAAAGATCTAAAATATAACGATGCACAGATAGGCACAGCGGATCATAGCAATCGCGACACCTAGCGGGAAAAAATGGCAAAAATCTTCCCCATTGTATTTATACAAAATAATTTTTTTTTTGAAATAAATTTATACCGGCCAGTATCTAATCCGTATGAAAAAAAAAGTTTTTTCGCATAACTATCTGCGTAGCCTGTCGTACAATATACGACAGGCAAAAGTACTGCTAAACATAGGCCTCCCCAAAGAAATGTCACAAAGCACGATAATATTGCTTGATAAAAATCAATAAATAAAGTCATAATTACAGCAGGATCAACTCATAAACAGCATGCAAGCTGTCTACCAGATGTATTGAAGTTCGTGTTTATAGCAATGTACAGTATTTACAAGCATAGATAGAGTTTGTAGAGGTTGTATAACATCTGTATAACGGCTGTTATTTAGTGTACAAGGAAATTATTATACTACATATTAAATTGTCTAATAAGTAACTTTTAGAGATAAGCATTCTAAATTGGGTTTTAAACGGAATAACAGAAGAATATAAAACAAAAAGAGCTTTATTTTTCGATGACTAGATGGTATTTATATACTTTAATGAATGATGGCGACGTTTATTGTCAGGGTAAAAAAATTAATTCAACATATTACACTTGGATTAGAGTTGCGTTTTAACGATGATAGTTGGTAAATCGAAAGTGCAAACTTACATTTACGGTAAACCTGCATATGTTTCCTATAAAAACATTGCCGTGGCAGCAAAAAAACCAAATAATAAAAAACAAAATACTAAATGCGATAAGTAAATATCTGTTGTATAGATAAGAATGAAAAAAATTAAATTAATGGATATGAAGGTTCATAGAGACAGTGGTAATTAGTCAAACTAAAAATAATGATAGCATGCAAAAAACAGATACTATAAAGCTTTAACGATAAAACTAGATTCAAGATTTACATAATTAATAAAGTTGTATACTAGAGTTTTCATATTCTGATTAAAAACCGTAAGCTTACTTAGATCGCATAATACAGGCTTTATACAGCTTGAGCTGTACAACACCCTTATACGCTTTTAAAAGAACTCTAATTTCTATGTGGACTAGCATATGACGTTCATAACGCTTTTGTGTTGCTTGATACTGCACGTCACAACTCAGTCACCACTACATAAATATCAGAATACAAATATACTCTAAAAGAGGCATGTAGGTGTATTTTAACAAGTATAAAACTTCTTATCTATAGGGTATCAAATTAAATACGAAAGATATAATCTCCAAAACCCTTTTATCTTTTCACAGCTCTAGAATTACGCACTCGAGCCCATACCATTTGACACGCTCTGTGGGAATTTCGTCAAATCTGTTATTAATTCCTTTTACGGTGTTCTGTTTATTCATTTTGACGACACACACTTCTTTTTTATTTTGTAACTATTATACTATATTATTTAACTACACATATTTATTATTTAACTACTATACTATATTGTTGTAAACTTATTTTGAAAAGAATTTTTTTTAACTTTCACAAATTTATATGGAATGAGAAATAAAGGATGATATGATAAGTAATATATTATATTATGGTAATATAAAATAAAAAATATAAAAATATATACTTTTAACATTGAAGTAATATGTACTTACGTAATAGAACAGCTATCTCAAACAAAAAATGTGCGCTACTCTGTGTTCGCGCGGTTGTTTTTTTTTATCATAGAATAAACGTAGGCAGAATGACCCGTAGGTAATAGTAGATTATATTGTTAAATAGGTAAATTATATCGAGAACAATATTTAAATTTTGTCATTTATTTTATACATTATATTTGTTTATTTAATATAATATTACATGATATTATATCACAATTACATTTAATGATATTTTTATCTGAATATTTTAAAAAGTCAAATATAAAAAACATACTAAATGTATGTTTAACAAAACTTATTAACATAACACTTAAATTACCAATATATTTATTTAAATTAGAATAAAAGTCGTTCATAAATGCTGGGCACGCGAGTGTTAAAAATAGACGAATTTATTCCACTTTGACTTGGATGTGGAGACCTAAATATAAAATAAAAGAATAGTAAGCAGATTTAAACATGAAAAATTTTGCCAAATTATAATAATTTGTATATGTTTCTACAAAAAATGTGTATAATAATATAAGTATTCGTTCTAACTTAAGTACCCACAGAACTGACGAGAGATGGCGTCTTAGGAATAATTTTTTTTATTAATACATAATACTTTTTTATTGATTAAATATCTTATTAACCGATGAAAAGTAATTCCTAGGTTTTTACTGACATTTCTTGAATTATTTGTGCAATATCTAAGTACACACGACGGCATATTTTTATCCAGAGATTTTTTTAATCAACACAACACGTGACAACTCTATAAGCGCCTAGCGAGTGACCGATTAAAGTGCGGTGTATGCACCGCAGTTGAGTGGAACAGAGTAGCTGAATGCAGTGTTGCCTGTACGTAGTACATAATAGCTCAGTCACTTTTAACAAAGAAATGTTATGTAACAGCTTGTATACGTCCAAGTGATCTCTGAGGAGCTGGTGCTCTCATTTCTGAGAAGATTTTGTTAAAAGTATATTTCCGCGCTCTATCCCAATGTGTGCTGGTGAACTTAACATGTCTTTGAAATATTTATTTTTATTTTTTAGAGTCCAGGTTTTTTTTACAATGTATTTAATCACATGATAAATCAGCACTTAAAATTGTTTCTAACTATTACATTGGTGCCGGTGGGAATGCACTCAATTTGGATTTGAATTTCTGTGAAATTTGGAGCTAGGCTTAGCCCCACAGCTACTACGGCTTTACAATAATATATAAATAAAAGTATCATCTAAAATAAAATGATAAAACCTTAGCATTAAACTGGATAAAATAAAACATACCTAATTTTTTGGATAGGAACATTTTTGTTCTATGGGATACGTTGTTTTGTAAGAGGTATTTAAAGATTGATTATAGTATTATATAATTCATTTCGTGCATCTCTGACCCTGCTCTTCTACTTCCTATAAAGGTGCAATTCCGCAGCCGACTGCAGACAGCAGCAGCAAGCGACGTGTCGTCGCGACACATCTGGTTTCTATGTAGTTCTATGAAATACGTTCCGTGGCTAGCGACACGTCGTTTGCCTAGCGGCAGACGACACTGTAGCCCGACGCAGATCAGTAGTGCCGCCAACGCCCGAGCGACAACACGTTGAATTTTTCTTAAAAAATGAGTTTCACCGATTCCGAGGAAGAGAAACTAATAAACCAGGTTACCCAATATCCCGCACTATACATTCCATACTTCCTCTGCATTTCAACATAGGACGTGTGTCTTTTTTTTAATGCTTGTATAATAAAAGCAAGTCATCATCATCTTCTTCCTCTTCTAAGAAAGATACAAAAAAAAATCGCGATCACTAATTTCAAACACGTCAAACATCATGTCCCACTGCACACTCGAAACAGACCGGACACGGGCTGCCGCCGTCCTCAGTTGGGTTCGGAATTATGACTGCAGAGACATGACGCCAAGACATGTAGCAGCTGATGCTGCTGCCTGCAGTCGGCTACTTAATTGCACCTTAACCGTTCACGACACCCAAGTGATAAGATAAAAGGACAGTTTTTCTTATGTCACCATTACACAGAAACCTCCCTTTCATCATCATCATTACAGCCCTTCACAAGTCCAATTCTGAACATAGGCCTCTACCAAAGAATGCCACAAAGCACGATCCCGAGCCACCTGAATTCATCGACTTTCTGCATGTCTTACCAGGTCGTCACTATATCTAGTATGGGCCGCCCCACACTTCGCCTACCGGTACAAGGTCGCCACTCGGGAAACTTGCTACTTGCCGACTGTCGGTTCGGTCATATAACCTTCCATTACTACCTTTTAAATAGTGAAACATTCGGAAAAACTGCAAATATCAATATCAAGGTGTCAGCATAGTGAATTAAAATCGAATGCAGGTGTCTGTATTGTAAATATATACATCTTAAAATAATTGACATGTTTGTTTCCGTATTTTGTTTTACATCCAAACAGTTACACAACAACGACCTCTCGCAAATCGGGCATATTAGTGAGTGCAAGCTGTTCTGTCCCTTATATTGATTAATTACAGCCTCTAAATGCAGAAGACATATGACAAATGGCTTTGATTTCATGTGTTTGAAGCCTTCAGCGTTGTTTGTTGTGTAAATATTAATGGACTGCCTCGTTGGTCTAGTGGATGTGGTAGTGCGACTGCTGATCGCGAGGTCCTGGGTTCGAATCCCGGGTCGGGCCAAAAAAAATCAATTATTGAGTTTTTCTATCAAGAAATTCTCAGTAGCTGCCCGAAGTCAAGAAGTAGGCGGTGTCTCACTCCCGTGCCTCGGAAAGCACGTAAAGCCGTTGGTCCCGCGCCTGATCTCTCTCCCGGTTGAGTCGGTTTACTGTCCCATCGGATTATGAGATTAAGGGAATAGAGAGGGCACCCGTGCTTGCGCATACATTTGGGCACTATAATCCTGTCCTGCGCTTAGGCTAGCCTCCGTTGAGGCAGGCCGCCGTGGCCAAAATTCGGTCTGGAGGACATTATTATTAATGGAAGAATCGTCTTGAATAATATTTTTTAGTAACAAGCATTCGTAACATTTGTAACTTGGTGACTTGATGATGAAATGGAACAACTAATAATTACGTGGACACTATGGTTATAAAAAAGTAACAAACTTATAAGTGGCACGAATGGTTCGGTTCGACCGGAGAAGGACCACCCTCTCACAGAATTCCAACGTGAAATAGCACTTTACTGTTTCAGCTGTGTTTCGTATAGTGGGTATAGTCACAGAATAAATAATAGTACTACGTAGTGTAGTGAACGGGAAATCCTTTTTACTGAAAACGAGGTGTTCCATTTTTAAAAGAATATAGCTGAGAAACGAGTAGGTACTGATTTCTCAGCTGTGTTCCATTAAAAAAATAATATATAGTTCTAATACTCAATCAACACACATCCTAAAGGACATTATCTCAAATTGGCTAAAGCCATGTCACATAAAACCCACACAAAGAGTGGTTTTATGAGCATGAAGCAAGCTACAATAAGAAGTGATATGAGCTCAAAACCATTTAAAAACAGGTTGAATAAAGAACAACAAAAAACTACACATTTACACCAGGATATAGGTTTACATTAACTGCTTGCATGCTAAATAATAAAAATGTAATTTAAAATTAAAAATAACGTTGTGTAATGTATAAACCTCAAAGGTAACTAACTAATTGGCTATTAAACATTGCAAAGTTATTAATTCAGCTTCAATGAACGTTATAAATTTTATTTAAAATTTATTGAAGCACGTCGTACTTGTGTAAGCAGTGATTTAAGGAACTGCTATATAATTTAGCACCTGATGAGATCTTAATTTTTTTATCAGCGAAACCGGTGATTTATTTACGCTGGTTGTCATTTGTATAAATTTCCGCCCCTTCTTTGACATTTATGTTTGTAGTGGGATCCTTCCAAAATTAATAAAATTAAAATTTGCGTTGCAAATTATGATGTATCTCCCAATATACACAGAACTAAGACTGTTTGTTGAACACAATTGTGGTATTGTTTGTTGTGTATGGTATTGTGGTATTGTAAGTGGTAAAACCACTTACAATACCGCAATACCAGAAAACAGATACAGAAATAAAAGATGCGAAATTTTATTTTCTTAATAATGGTTTCTATAGCTTTTGCCTTAAAGTGCATAGTTTCCGAGATGTCGGCTAAAACATGTTTTCAAGACGGCGCTTGAAATGCCACCTAGATCTGTCAGCATTTCGTGATTTTATGCTGAGTAAGTGATCCTATACCTTATAAAAAATAAAATTGTATCGCGAATTTAGTGCAAAGTTAAATTCTATTTTTACTGTACTATTTCATTAAACATTTTATTTATCAACAACGTCTTACAATCGTCGTTTCTCTAGCGCCCACGTGACCTTAATTAATTAATTAATAGGTAAGGTAATTTTTATTTTTGAATAATAATATGGTAATAACTCTAAGTTATATTTTCCTTCATTAAAAAAAATGTTTTGGCCAAACCTACTATACTCTTTGGCTTGACCATAGGTTTGACTAATTGGTTTAATAATCTGACATTTCAGTAGTGGTTAATCGTATTACTTTTATTTTTAATTTAAATAAATTAATTAAGTTTAATCTTAAGCATGTACAATCTGGAAAATAGTATATATTTTTTTGTTTCAATCAGAAAACAAAATCGCGTGATATTTGCCGAGACCCCCCATCTCTCCAACGTAATATTAGATGAGAATTGACTCGACCCTACCCCCCCCCCCCCTTAAACATCTCACGTAATTTATGGATATTTATTCCCTAAGCGAAGTACTCCTATACTTCGCTTAGGGGTCCGCCAACCGCTCCCCCACTAGATGGAGTGATAAACTGCTATTACATGCAGGAAATAGATGGATGCAGGTGGACTGTACGTTGTGACATTACCTGGGAGAGACCTATGTTCAGCAGTGGTCTTGTGATAATAAACGATGTATTTCTGATTTAGATATTTAATCTTATTGCCACTGAAAATAGTTTCTGATTTTTTTTCTCTTTTAATGAATTTGTTTTTGGGTTTACTATTTTCTTTATTGTTTTGCATTCATGACTCAATATGGAAATCTTATTCTTAACAATTTTTTTTTTTAATTTGCCACATCTAATGGAAACAATTTATCGAACATTAATTCGATTTAAAACCAACGTTGTAAAGCTCCGTTTTTTTCACGGTCACCATAACATCGGCAGTATGTTATAGCATGTACGTTGTATATTTCATTCAAATAATACAAGTGGGAGGTGAAACCTTGGGTCTTTGCAAGTGGTGCTTTGTTTTTGAAAATGGATTGTTAATTATACTCACAAAATTTATTTGGTGTGCATTTCAGTTTTGATTTAAAATAGGCAGGTACTGCAAAACGAAATAGATTTCATATTTTTCAGATCCATATACCTACTTAACCAATTTTAAAGCGTCTTACGGTGAGGATTTTTACGGTTATTTTGATATACATTTTGTTTAATGATTTCTTAAATTTACGCAAGGTCAAACAAAAAGATCCATAAAAACCCGCGTGAAAGAACGTATAGCTGACGTGAAGCACCGACGCTCCGGGAAGTCTGCAGTCTGTGAACATGTTCAAGATCGTCCCCACCATTACATCGGATTTGATAAACCACAAGTCCTCGCAAAAGAACACCGATCCTAATTTCAATAGAGAAGATGGTTGGGTGCTGCCATCTGCTTGGGATCCTATAATTAACAAAATTAAACCCAAACCCAAGCATTCTTGCTTCTTGATACTACAAGCTCATTTTGCGTAAATCGGACCAAAAATTAATATTCAAAAACTGAAGGTAGCCGGACTAACTATGACATTGGGACGTCAAACATCTCAGTCCCCCCGTGACCATGGTTGCTGTAAAGCACCCGAAACGTCGGGAATTAAAAATAAGTAAAAGTAGTGAAATAAACGCGATAAAATCCGTAAATTTAGTTTTATTCAATACGTCTTTGTTGGCATATTTAGTTACCAAACTATGTTTATTACACTTAATCAATATAAAAAAAATATTAGAGTTTTATTCATGTGCCGGGAGCATGGAATACGCAAATCACCTCTATAAGTACCCTTTTCATACACTATTCGTTTTGTAACCCGATAAAATCCGTAACATTAGGTTATTTAATGTGTAGTGTTTGCATAAATAAAGGAAATCGTTATACCAATTTCCTTCCTACTTTCCTTCTGTTACATTAGGTCTCAACAGCTTACAGTTCTTACTACCATTGTATATGACAATGGTAGGAAGAACAAAACACTACGCAGTAAAACTTTAATAGACACCCAATATCGTTATTATTCTAAGACACCTTTGACAACTAACTGAGTCTATCATAACTTTTAAAAAAATATAAAAAATTATGCTACTCTATTGTCATTGATTGCTAAATACTCCTACGGAATTTCAAACCAGGCATCGGTAAGTGAATGTAATTTGAATTTATTTATTTATTAATTAAAATTTTGTTACATTCTTCCATACATACATATAAACAGGTCAAGCAATGAAAACGTGAAAGTAATAATAATAAAAAGAGATTCGACGCGTACAACATTGATGTATCCAACCTTGCTTATTTTGGGCATGGTTGGATACAACAAATTGTAAACGAGAAGAGATCTGGTATCGCATATTACATAATAAAAGTTCTACGTGACCAATAATGTAATCCACGTACATTGGATCGTCTGAAACTGTACCCGACGAGTACCTTCACTGTCAACGGCGACCACGTCCGTTCGCGATACCACGTCAGTCAAGTCAGGACCAACCTACACTCAAAAGTACCCTTAACACTTACTTTGCATACAGTAAATTAGGTTGATGGAAAGTATAATTTATTCGCTTTTGTTGCTAATAAATGCTATTTTGTTTATTTTAGGTTAAACGTACTAAATACTAAAGTGGAAGACTTTTTAAGACGGAGAAATTTCTACACATACCCGACCTACGTTGGTAAGGACGGGTTATGTCGGACTCGCACCGACTCAAAATTCATGGTGTTCCACTTTGCCGCATATTGAAAAAGCCATATTAACGCTTTCGTTTATCTGTGTAGTTTTTCACTACGCTAAGTAAACAGAAAGTCAGCACTTTTTTCGTTTTACAAATACAGTGGAATAACAGAACTCGGGTTGCTTGTATATAAAAATTAAAGTAAGCGCATAACCCCAGAGCTGTTGCTTGATGACAAACAAGCGATAACATGCGAGTTAACAGTTCACACGATCGTAACTGAACGAAACGAAAGGGCCTACAGAATTTTTTTTCAAATAATTTTTTTGATGGAACACTAGCCAGTAATAATTTAGCTTAAAAATATGACACAAGTAAAATACGAATGTTCCTATTTAATTTTTTTCTGAACTTTTTTCACACTGAATTGAAATATCGTGTTTCATTGAAAAACGGTTCTGCTTCGCGAACATTATTGCTCATTTTTTTTTCAGTCTTAAATGTAACCTAAAATTGGACGAAACATTCGATAGCATTTAAATGCCCTTTATGGATAAAAGCTCTTCTAAGTGGCTAAGTGTATTCGACTGTACCACTGTTATAACAAATTTTATCACGGTCGACTAACTTTGAGAGATGGAAAAAGAAGTGGTCACCCTTTAACGGCTGTTACGGAAACGTGCTAGCAGTGTCAAATTTAATTGGTGAGAATAAGCGAATTGCTTTTGAAGAGATTCTGACATATTGCAGGTTAGATCGGGAAGTATTTACAATACAATACAATACAATACTCTTTATTGTACACCAACAAAACATTAATAAATAATGAAAAAAAATAATGAGGGATAAAAAAGGCGGTCTTATTGCTACATAGCAATCTCTTCCAGACAACCCAGAAGAGGAAAATAATAAAAATAAAAATAAGAATAATGGGTAGGGTGCACTAAATTAGACAAAAAAAATATAACTTATATACTATATAATGACAACATACTTAAGGTATATTAGTGACCATAACTAAGAGGAGAAAGAGAGAGGAGTTAAAGAGACAAATAGTGTTCCTTAATTTGTTTCTTGAACACATTTAAAGATTGAGCACTTTTAATGGACTGGGGTAAGGAGTTCCAGAGTCTTACTCCAAGAACAGCAAAAGATTTATCATAAAATGTCGAGGAGTGTATAGGACATTGGAGCGAAAGGTTTTCTTTGGACCGTAAGGAAAAATCGTGACAAGAGCTAAGAAATTTAAAACGTTCTTTCAGATAGGGAGGACTTGATACATTAAATAAGACGCAGCAGCCACTTGAGTTTAGTGCGGTATTCAGAGACATGGTCATATTTACGAAGCCCAAATATGAACCGTATACAGAGATTTTGGAGTCGCTCAAGTTTATTAAGTTGTTCCTCGGTGATATCGAGGTAACAAATGTCAGCATAGTCGAGGATAGGGAGTAGCAAAGATTGTGCAAGCGTAATTTTGGTGGAAATGGGTAAAAAGTAGTTAAGCCTTCGGAGTGAAGCATAAGCCGCAAACATTTTTCGGCTCACTGCATTAATTTGGGGTGTCCAAGACAGACTGGAATCCAAAAAGATACCTAAATTTTTAACTACTTCATTATATGGAATAAGAATACCATTAAATACAACGGGTTGAATTTGACATTTTTTAATTTTGGAAATAGTTCTTGAACTCCCAATAATTATAGCTTGCGATTTTGAAGGGTTAACCGTCAACCCATAAGATCGTGTCCAGTCGAGAATAAAAGCCAGATCCTTGTTGATACATTCAACAGCTTTGGCAAGATCTTCGATGGTTGTTTGTAAATATATTTGAAGGTCATCTGCATACAAGTGGTAGAGAGAAGATATTTGGGATGTAATCGTATTAATAAAGATTGCGAATAAAAGAGGAGATAAGACACCACCTTGTGGAACGCCAGCTACGGTATCAAGCCACGAAGAAAGTCTATCTTGGACACGAATACGTTGCCAGCGCCCGTGCAATAAACTATGAAACCAGGAAATTGCAGTTGGAGATATGTTAAGAGAACGCAGAATCCCTAAGAGGATATCATGATCAACAGTATTGAAGGCATTGCTGAAATCCAGCAACACCAATACTGTGACTTGATGATTCTCCATACCGTGACGAATGTCGTCGGTGATTTTTAATAACGCCGTAGTCGTACTATGACCAGATCTAAAGCCAGATTGGAGAGGACTAAGGATGCTATTTCTTAAACAAAATGAATTAAATTGTTGTTGGACAAGGCGTTCTAAAACTTTGGAAAGGAAAGGAAGAATTGAAATAGGACGATATTCAGAAAAACTTGAGGGATTTGTTTTCTTAGGTAAAGGTATGATTTGAGCGTCCTTCCATTGGGAAGGTAAAGAAGATGAGGATATTGAAAAGTTTAAGATATGGTTTATAATAGGTGTTAAAAAGTCCAACAAGGGAATGATCATTTTACGACTGACGTCGTCACTTCCGACAGCGTCGGAATGGATAGAGAGTATGTGTTTCCTAACATCACAATCTGCAAATTGCCTAAACACAAATGGAGAAAAGTCAGGAGTGGGAAACGATGATTTATGAGATTTTATGCGAACATTTTCTTGTGAGAAAGATATACCCAATTTCTTACTCTTTCATGTTATTCCTTAAAATGACGGGATTCAAACTCGAGACCACTTGATTAGCAGTCGCATTTACGACCACTCATCGTCTAGTATTAAAAAAAAGTAATAAAGTTAATTGAAATAAAGCAGAATCCTGAAAAACTTAAATAAGCTTAGAGAGAGTTAAGTGGAAATATATTTACATTATTCTTGTTCTGGTTAATGTAGCATTTATCTTAAAAGTCCACCACCTCGGAAACGTTAAGGCGATGAAAATTGTTTTGAGGACATAATACTATTGATTTCTTTAACCTAACTCTGAAAACATTTATTGTTTATTGAGTTTTTCATCATCAGCACCACCATTTGTGGTAGAGCTATGATAAAGCCATAATATGGTTGTAGCACAAATTGGTCGGCTTGACGGGGCGGGACCACGCCCTTGTGTCAGTATGGCGAGTTAAGAGAACCAGAGAACCCTCTTTACTTGAAACCTGTCATTCCATGTTAGACCTCAGGGTTACGACTCATCTGACAACCATAGTAATTTATTTTTTATGCCGGCTTTTAGGACAATATGGAACGCGATGACTAACTGTGTTCTTCTTAGGCTGTTAAGCTATCGAAAAGCAAAGTAATATTTACGTTTAATAAAAAATCATTAAATACCTGTCGCCGAATAAATTTGTACTCCTGTGAGTTTTTAGTTTATATTATCAAAATCTATTTCAGATTTTTTTCTTTCTAATAACTTTTATTGTATATTCCCCGAACAGTAAAGCACCCGGGCAGTATAATACAACCGCAATAGTTTAAACAGATAACACAAAATGATCACCATCCTGAGTTACACTTTTGGGTGGATATATATCATAATGTTAAGTTATTTAATATTATTTTGCCGTGTAGCGAAAAGCGGGGAATTCACTAGACGGGCTTGCCTAAGGACATGTCTGCAGACATGCCTGCCGGACATCGCTACTATAGGTCTGTGCAAAGTTTAATAGTGCGGTCTAAAACAAACTGATGAGTATGTGTAGTGTGTTGCGGCGACAGACATGCCCGGGCAAACAGCCCGTGGGCATCTCCGTCTAGTGAATTCCCCGCTTGAGAATAGCCACTACCCCACTGAATACTATAACTTGGGTCTACGATAGGTTATGAAAAATCTTCCGATTTCCAACGTCTATATAGTAAAAAAGAAGAACATAGGCTGGGACATTTACAGGCACCTACGAAATTTTAATTTAGCAATTTAGAGCCGTGGTAGCTCAGATGGTTAATTTTATTTTAAGTGCTGATTTACCACGTGCTCGGCGGTGAAGGAAAACATCGTGAGGAAACCTGCATGTTTGAGGAATAAGAAAAAAAATATTTCGAAGACATGTGAAGTTTGCCAACACGCATTGGGTCAGCGCGGCGAACACTTCCTTGCCCTAACACCCTCTCAAAAATGAGGGGTGGCCTGTGCCCAGCAGTGGGACGTATATGGGCTGTAACTTTACTTTTTGTAAACTTTTACGCAATTTTAATTTATACTTATAGTTTTAAAACAATGATACCAGACAACCATTCACTGGTTGTCTGGAAGAAATTGCTATCAGCAATAAGACCGCCCATTGCATACTTCTTTTGTATATATAATTAGTAATTTTTTTATATGGTGTGCAATAAAGAATATTAAATAAAAATATATAAAATACAAGAAAAGGTCTTTAACTAACTTAAATCTAATTTACTTCACAATAATAGATCTTATCCAGACGAAGTAACTTAATATCTAGTTTTAGTATGGTAAGATAAGATCCAATAAGCCATTATATCAATACCATTACCGTTACAGTCTAGTAAAGTCTACTGCTGGACATAGGCCCTCCATAGATTACCGTGGCAAGCGGGTTGGGAACCCAAGATTTTTATTTTTAGTCGTTATTAGGAAGACGCTGCTGATCATTTCCTGACTTGTTTCCCTCAGTAGCCTCTTGCAACACCCACGGGATGATACGGGGCAGTGGATATTCTTATATGGTCACCACACTGTAAGTTATATTGCAATCCTCAAATGAGAACCGCAACCATAATATCGACATACATAAAATCCACTTTTAGACATGAGCTTCTATGGGAATGTTTTCCCTCAATCGTCACTTGGCAGTCAGATTGATAATCGCAGTACTAGAAGTTTTGCAGCTGTGACGTGGTCCTGTTGCTAGTCTGGATATTTTACATTTGACGTAAACAAGATGTTTATTATAACCTCCTATAGATGGCGGTATATAAGATATAGATACGTAGGAACATAGGTTTCTATCTACAATGTTCGCTTCGGGTCGAAATAGGATAATGGATTCCGGTACGCCACCACTACACCCAATATGTTTAGCTTCTATGGCTATGAAAACTCAATAAACGAAACCATTCTCATTGCGATTTTTTTTAATTATGTTTGTAAGATTAGGGTATATGGGGCTGAAATATCTGTTTGAGACAAAAGTCCCATATTGCGTAAATATAAAAAGATGCATCTTGCGCAGATGAAGTTAGCGGACATAAAATCTTTTATTTTCTTCATTAACACTCTTCTTGTTTAGATTTTGCGTATAAATATTTAATCAATTAACATACTCTAGCTCACATTATAAGTTATTGACAGGTATTTACAGTATCAGTTTTGACAAAATAATTATACGGATTTTCTCATGTTTGATTTTAACTTATTTTTTATTCCTGACATTTCATACGTACTCACTACGGTGCTGTGTGTACCATGGGTGCTGTAAGATACCCGAAATATGCGAATTAAAAATAGGTTAAAAAAAACATAAAATCAAACGCGATAAAATCCGTAAAATTAGTTTCATTGTTTATATGCCCAGCATTCGCGAAACCATTAAAAATCTTCTCGTATTTTTATTATTTAAGTTTTATGTTCAGGTTTGTAAGTCAGGTCAAGTTTTTGTGTGTAATTTGAGTGAGTCCCCGGATGGTTAAAAACCCAACTGTACTCGGTAGTTGGCGCTGTTGTCGAGATCCAGAAATCACTTGAGCAAAACCGGGTCAGATCTCTGGTTATCAATATTTCAAAATCAATTGCTGTCATTAGTCTCGCTAAAACTCGAAACTGGCTCGACTGATTCTGATAAAATTTTTGTGTTTGATTTTGTGTTTTGTGGATCTCTGGATGGTTTAGAGTTACAAATGGAACCGGTAGGTGGAGCTGTTGTCGAGGTCCACAAATCTCGCGTGTAAGGCAGGGCGTATTGGTAGTTAATAAATATATGATAATATACATTTTTAATATATAATATATTAACTACAGCTAATGTGACTAACATTTACCGTTACTCGCGTTATTGCTTATTTCCTAATACTAAAGAGCCCATTCAGGTTTTAAGACCTATGCAGTAAATAAGATATAAAGCCGTATAGAATCCCTTTCCAGTTATTAAGTTACCGGGGATGACTTTAAAATTAAGGTAGCCTCAGGAGGATCGCGAAGAAAATATCAGCGTAATTTACTCCCTAATTTTCAGTTGACTTTGTTCAACTTGAAATGTGTGCACAATACCTTAGAGTAACAATGTAACGAGTCAAAAATAAAATATATTTTCATATTTTCTTATTATATACACCTATCACAGTTACTACTATTTTTTTATTTCAAATTTAAACGCATTTATTAAAAATACTATGGCACAACGTTTAGTATTATCGGATATAGCCGCACAATAGCATGTGTTTTGTGAAGATCACTTGAAGGTGTAGTTAGAAGAGGCCTATGTTAAGTATGGACTTGTAACAAGCTTTACTTAGTGATTATAATGATTATAAGCAAATAATTGGTGGATACAAATTAACGAATGTCTTTTTTCACAAAGCAGTCTATTTTTATAATCAAAATTATAAAAAGACCTCGCGATAGCTCACGGTAGGGTAGGACCACACTCTTGCAGAATACCAGCGTAAAATAGCAGCTTAATGCTGCTGTGCTGTGAGTGAAGAGATCGGGGGACCCTTTTTACTAGATAAGAGGCATTTCATCTTAGTCCTCAGGGGTGACAACGCATCTGCGTTATGAGTCTTAATCGAGGATAAACGTAGATGTCTATGGGCCACAGTTAATATATATAATATTGCGAAGTTTCATCAAAATCCGTTGAGGGGTTTCTTGGTCAGTGATTAAATAATTTTATCTTATTAAATTATGATAAAATTTATTTTCATACAGAGGTTATTTTATGCACTATGAAAGCATACTGGGTCAAAGGTTTGCAAAATTAAATATCCATATACTTAAGTAAATATTAATTAATTCATCACAGCCTATCAAAGTTCATATAGACTTCCTCTTGTCACGTAATGATCATATGTTAAGGGATGACACGTTTGCCAGGTGAGTTGAGCCCTGCAGTTGTTATTTTCTAGTTGTTACCCATCTACTGTTTGTTATCCTACATCATCTTTTATATCACCACTACACGGTGATAATAACAAATGCGTCATATTTATAAGTTGTCTATATTAGTAAAGTAAACATGAATCCTATACTATTAAACGAGCAATTCTTATATATATATATATATATATAATCGGGATCTCGGAAACGGCTCCAACGATTTTCATAAAATTTAGTGTCCAGGGAGTTTCGAGGATAATAAATCGATCTAGAAAAATAAATCCTATTATTTTTAGAAAATGTCTTTTTGTCCGTGTTTTTAGACAACGAAAAACTGCTACAATATCGTTAGAATAAGAAGTTAAATTTTGACAGATTGTCAATGATTATAAATAGCTTAATTGGTACAATGGGCGGTCACAGAGTCATAAAATCCGGTTCGAGCCCAGACCGACCGATCAACTTTTTTTACTTTTTTTTTTCAAGTTCCTTTCTTTTTTGAGAAAATCTATTTTTTCGAGCCCTTTTTTTAGTATTTTTTAAAAACACGAAAATTAAAATTAAACTAATTGCACTCATGATTTTTTATTCAAAAACCAGTTCAGTTTTTTCTATTATGTCGCTAACATCAAAAAATATTATTCTTATTTCATTAGTATGTAATTTGTATCTAAATATAATTTCCATAACACACGAATTAAAAAAAACCGAGCGAAAAATACCGAGCAAAGCTCGGTCAACCGGGTACTTATAATAAAAGAAACAAAATTGATAAAGGATTTGCAATTACAAAGGCAATGTTTATTTTCAGCAACAAATTTCTTCCAGTGGACTGGCATAGGAAAATCGTCGAAGAAAGTATATTTCTCAAAACAAATACTTTAAAATAACAAAACAGTGGACCTATGTAAAATGTTATAATAATGGACAGGTTTCGCTTTCATATTTTTATATATTTAAGATGACAGAAAAAATAGTCAAAGGGCTAATATAGATAACTATAGACATTTCTTTTCATTGTCATTGTTCGTATTTTTACTCCATTTTATTATAATATAAGTGGCATACAAACTAACAGTTCAGATGGTAAGAGACTACTGCAGCAATGTGAATCCTGCATTCCACTTCGAAAGAAATCTAGTAAAACCCTTCTATAGATACTTTTTTCATCATTTATGTTTAGCTTTTGTTCGTTAAATTTCGTCATATATCTTATACTACGCTTAAAATCATCAGATTAACTCAGGGTGGATGAAATGGCGACAGGTCACAGCCACAACGTGCGATCCCCGAATGCCAATAAGGCTGAAGGGGAAAATTTACAAATCGATCATCCGACCTGTCGTCATGCATGGAAGTGAATGCTGGGCCGTCAAGAAGAAGGATGAAAATAGATTGCATGCGAATGAAATGAGAATGTTACGATGGATGTGTGGTGTGACAAGGATGGATAAGATAAGGAATGAGTATATAAGAGGAAGCCTGAAAGTAGCGCCAGTGGTAGAAAAGGTGAGAGGAAGCAGATTGGCATGGTTTGGGCATGTGATGCGGAGGGATGAAAGTCATGTCACAAAACGAGTGTTGAATATGAATGTGGAGGGACACACGGGCAGAGGAAGGCCGAATAAAAGATGGATCGATTGTGTGAAGAGTGATATGAGAATGAAAGGAGTAAGTATGGAAATGACGGCTGATAGAGAGGAATGGAACATGAAGATTTACTGCGCCGACCCCAGATAATGGGAAATGGGCTAGAGAATGATGATGCTTAAAATCATTCGTTATTTTATTACAGCCTATCAAAAGTCCACTGCTGAAATAGCCCTCCACATAGATTACTTTATAAGAGAGGTGTCTCATGTTTGGCATAGTTACCAAGATTTTGAGTTGCTTATCAGGGAGATGCCGCTGCCTGTCTCGTGTTTCATTTCCCTCAGTCACTTCTTACGTCACCAATGATTTAATGTGGTTTACGTGGCAGAACCATGCTGCAATTATGTTAATAGTATAGGTGTAACAAAAATGGTTCAACTCCACAGGAGAAGGACCACGCTCTCACTGAATACCTGCGTAAACTAGCAGCTCAACACTGCTATGTTTCGTACGGTGAGTACTCTTTTTACTGAAAACGAAGCATTCCACCACAGTCCTCACGAGTAACAACGCATCTGCATTTTACTTCGTAATCAAGAATAGATGTCTATAGGTCACAGTAACCACTCATCATCAGGTGGACCGTGTGATTTTTTGTCACCTTTATTCTATTAAAAAATATGGATCAGTAGATTATCTTACGTCACCACTACATACCTACTACATTAGAATTGTATGTATGTGTATTACTACGATATAAATATTAGTATTATATATCGTGGTGTTATATAGAAGTTACTGAGCATTGAAATATATAAATTATGCCGTGATGTATTCAGATTTTAATTTACTATCGAACAGCAAATTAAAGTCTGAATACATACTACGAGTACAATAGCACAATTGTACACATATTTTATGGGCTTTGAATTCACAAAATGTTCAAAGATTTACCAAAGATATGAATAAGAAAAAGTAAGTAGATCTTTTATTCTTCCAATCTATCATCTACATCGCATTCACTCACATTGAACGCACTGTGTTACCGTTTATCCTCATAGTGAGCTTTAAATATGGTTCAGTAAGTAAGCTGCGGTAAAAGATTTTGCCTCGCATTAAATCGTTATTTCAAAACAGATGATTTATTATGTCCTTATTACAGCCTTTGCATAAATATAGTCTTGCGGTTTTTTATTTATCTGGAATAGCAAATATGTTGAATAAATGTTAAGGATGCATAATCTATTCTTTAAAAATACTTTTAAACATATCCGTGTCCAGTAAGTCATACGCAAAAACTATTACCAGTTGTTTAACTATTGTATCATTTTCCTGGACAAGGAATCTCTTAATACTAACTATTAACTTATTTATATAAACCAGACATCCCTAGTGTATAGCTAACACATCTGACATCTAAGAGAAAAGACAGGTAGTGAAGTTAAGCGAAGTAAGTCGGCTTTATAGCCGTGGTAGCTCTTATAGAAACTTACACATATGGCGCAGTGTACTACTAAGTGAGTATCATTTCACTGTCAACGAAATTAGTGAAAAGTCCTGCTGGTAAGACATACAATTGATGGATGCAGGTGGCTCAGAACCATGGGCTAGGCCTAAGTTTAGCAGCGGACTTGTGAAGGGTTGTAACGATGATGAAACCTTACTACTATTTTACTTTCATAAAAAAAACATTATACAAAGATAATAAAAAGTACTAAAACTTACACAAGACTTTATCTGTTTTACTTCGGAATGGTCTAGAAAATGTTGATTAAAATATCTCAAGGGAATTACACAACTATCCATTAAGACAGTTTGCACTTACGTAAATACACTGGCTCTTTCTTTACTTTATTTAAAAGGCAGACTTAGTTTATTCCTTGAATTCTCAATTTGTGAAATTAGTTGAATTTTTAAGTTACATATAAATGTATGGTCGCAAAATTATTAAGATTTTGTCACTTCATTTGTTGAAGATAATTCCGTACTACAACCTTAACTATGGATATAGACCCTCCTCATATATAGCTTCGTAGGAGGATATTTGCCACAGTTGCCACGTTTGGGAAGCGGGTTGATAACCGCAGTTGTTACTTTTTATTGTTCATATTAAGACGCTGTTGCCCATCTCCTCGTTTGTTTCCCCTTGTCGCCTCTTAAACGCCCACGAGACGACATGAGGCAGTGGATGTGATAGTGCAGCCTATAAAAGTGAACTGAACATAGGCTTCCCCCATAGATTGCCTCATGGGAGAATTTTGCCACAATGGACACGCTTGGTGAGCGGATTATCAACCGTACCGCAAAGATTTAAATAGTAAGATGCGCCTTCACCTTGAAAACTATGGCATTATTTTTGGATATGTTCGTTTGCAAGACGCTGACGCGCGCACACTAATGCAATAGTGTCATCTCTTATTATCTTACAGAAATTATGTATACTACTTTCTCTGTCGCACAAATGAGCACTGATTGTGAATGAGTGAGCTCACTCATTTGAGAATGGACACATTTCGGAGTGGCCATACTATGGTAAGGGCGCATCTAACTATTTAAATCTTTGCCGTACCGTATTATTTTGAGTTGTTATCAGAATACGCTGCTGTCCATCATCTGTTTCAATTTCCCTCCATGAAACCCACGGGATCACATGAGGTAGTATATATTCTAACACCGCTACTACACGTTTCCTCGATTTCACGGTTCTCCATATAACAAAAATCTTATTTTTTTTTACAAAGTTTATTCTTTGCGACTCAATTGTTGTTATAAAATAGCATACTTCTTTTTGGAAATGACCGGGTTCGATTTCTGAGTAGTGTATGAGTAATTTTTTGAATCTATGATCACAGTTATTCTTAACCCAAAAATAACGACGTGGGATTCTTTAAAACAAAAGTCTCTATTTCTAAACGTTGATGAATCACCCGGGATGGAGAATTATTTATTTTGAGTTTGACAAGCTAATTTAATTAATTAAATTAGTACTTTAATGTTATACTACCTTTTTTTTCTTTTTTTTTGAAATATGTACATGCTAAATCTACATACCACTAGTAGCGATCTGTCTCGGCTTAGCAAGAATGATTTGTAGATCTTGACGACAACGCCATCTACCGGATTCAACTAACAATCTAAACCATCCGCGGATCCATTCAAATAATAATAAAAAAATTCATCAAAATTGGTCTAACCATTTAAGGAAGAAAGAAAGAATGAAATGCTTTTATTCCAGTTGAAGCATGCAGCATAACAAGTAAAAAGTAATTAAATGCAAAAAGATAAATAAAACTAAATTAAATATATATTATGATTAAATATATATTAAATTTAAAAAATAAAATATAAATATATATTAAATTTAAAATTATTAAATATATATTAAATTTAAGATAATACACTTAAAAATCTCTGTGCCGCAGCATTAGACTGCGAAAAAGACCGAACTCGGTGATAGTACTGGTTTTCCGTCGGGCCCATACCCCGACACACTCAGGCGGCACGCTCACTTATGATGTCCGGTAATTTAAAAAAAATATATAATAAATGGACTGATAGTAGAATTAGCTGTTTTTCTTAATAGGGTGACGTACGCATGCAATATCTATAGTAGTTTTGAATAAAAAAAACTAAGATAAATAAAAACACAACTCGTATAAATACTTCTAAATAAAATTTGAATTAAAAAGGCTACCTACATAATATGCAATTTCCCTGTTAGTTATTTTTACATTTTTAAATATCGCAAATTAAGCCAAGATTTAGTAAAAAGTAAAGTGCGAATCCGCTCGTTGTCTATGAAACACAGTTAAATTAGTAGTAAATTCATTCATCGTTAAATTGAGAAAGAATTGATACACGAAAGATTTTTTAAAATGATATTTATACCTAGATACTACGTCTTACCTAACACTTTTTGTTCATTCAACATCGAAAAGCAGTAATTTTTATTTGTATTTCAAAATCATTAATTTTTGTAAGGCCAATTAAGGGAGGCGGCAGATTGCTCCAACACGTTGTTGCATTGTATTTAAAACTTCCTTTGAATACAGTAGAGCGGCTAAAATGATATACTAATTTTTGCTCAAATGATCTGAGATTATATGTGTTATTGTGATCTACGGCCCAATCAAGCTTATTGTGAAGATGTACTGAAAAATTATATAATGATTGTGTTTTATTTTTAGAGAGTATGTAAAAACATATTTTGAAATGCTTAAAAAAGTGTCCTCCGTAGTTTAAGTTTAAGGTTTTATATTTAAGCAGCAAAATTAAAACTGCATTCAATAAAATTAAATTGACGTGAAAAATAATGAATAGTGAAACGGGCAAGGTCAAATTAACAATAATTTAGCTCAATCTGAATTAACATGTTGAAGTGATGTAATTACTTTCACGATTATCTCAAATCTCAATAACGCCACCTTTATTATTCCCACTCACATGAAGCCGGTGCGGGTCGCTATTTGTAATATAAGATTACGAGAAAACTCATTAAGTAAATTGTTATCACTTGAAAACATCTAACAAGAGGACTCAACGTTAATTTGCAAGGCAGAAAATTCTTGGCTGCGCCTTATAAATTATTCTCAAATAAAGAAACCACTCGCAGAACTCAATTCACATTTAAATTAGATTTCAATTGCCATGTTATCTCTTTTATAAGATCTACCTCATCAAGTATTCATTTGCGGGTTCCAGTACCGAAGCCCCCAAATGTCCTCGTACTTCTAACATCCATTCATATAAAGATCCATTGCTGAATAGGCATCCCGCATGAATTGCTTCATAAGGGGGATCTTGCCATAGTTGCCACGCTTTACAAGCTGGTTGATAACAACAGTTTTTATATTCTTTAGAGTTGTTATCAAGAAAATCCTGCTGCCCAAATCCTTTCTAGTTTTCCTTTGTCACCTCTTACATCATCTACGAGATGATATGTGTTAGTAGATATTCGGACATCGCCACTACTGGGTTATTTACATTTTAGGTTATTGAGGTTGACTAAAGTTCTTAACCCCATTTCAGCCATAGGCAACAGAGGAAAATAAAACGGTAGATAAGCTGAAACATCTTCCTGATATAACCCTAAATATAGAAAATTGTGATCATAAATCCACCTGGTTACCAAGCAACTATGATAAATATTTCCGCCTTATTGTGGAGTGTAGAGAGCCGGGGACGTCTGCATTTTACTGGTAACGAGGCATCCTACCATAGTCCTCCTGGGTTACAACGTATCTACATAAAAATTTTTAATCGAGGATAGATTTGCATATAAGTGGCCCACAGCATTTAAGTACCAATAGGTGGACGGTGTATTTGTAACCCAAAATGTATAAAAAAATTAAATGTGATCAAACTGAGTTCACTAACGTTTTAAGGTGCGTTAACGATTTAAGGCTCGTCGTAGATCTAAAAGGTATATAGAACTTTTATTTTCACGCTTTTGGAACAGCTGGAAGAGATTATTATTTTAATATTTTTTAACACTTGATTGACTTTCACTGTAGAATGCTATTGATGGTCGTAAGATAGTTTAAGAAGGCTTGTTTCCGATTTAGATGAATTTCGGTAGGTGCTTAACTGTTACTTGCTGGGTGCTCCGAGTATATGCTACTACCTATTATATCTATTTACATCTTATTTGTAAATCTATCTAATATATCTAATTTGTAATACTATATTTTAGGAAGAGGAAAATCAGAAAATCATAATAGAATCACCATCAGAAAAGACGTTTTCAAAAAATTTGTTACGATGTATAGTCCGTACAAATAAATAATGGGATTAGAAATGGCGGCTCATCGAGCCCGTACCGTCAATTTGCAAAGTACCAACAGCGGAAACCCGCTGATATATTGCTATGATGTTGTAGCAGCCAGGCTAATCAACCCTAAACGGCAATAAATAATATGTAACCTGCTGCTACCATAACACAGAAAGCGAGGGCCTGAAGAAAACATTTATTTCCTAATTACCGCCGGATAATGACATGATTGCGGGCTGCATATCGATGTAAGATAATTTTACATATATATTTAACTTTCTAATACAGAAACAAGAAACAGCTGCAAATATCATCAGCGCCGCATCGTCTTCACACGCCGGCTATCTTCATGCATCCGTCGACCATTTTCGAGCCGTTTCTTCAACGCCGCAGGTTCGCTTGCTGTTCAGGAGATGTGTCCCACGCCACCACCGCTCGCTGATTACGCGCGCCCGCTTTTTTTTTGCGCCCGAAGCAAATATGGGCAACCCTCCGGAAAGCAAGGGAGGGAGGTGGGGAATGCTCATAGCATACCACGCAGCCGGCTGCGTGGTTATGTGGAGACTTTACCCACTAAACCCCACCTTTATGGATTGGCTTACCGATCTGACGAGAGACCTCTAAGCCTATACGGCTTAGAGAAAGGAGGGCGCAAGAGCGTGCGCTGGTCTGCACCACTTTTATAGCCCCGTCCAGCAACGTAGCTACGAGAAGCTATCCACGATCTCACGCCAGCAAATGGAGCGTACATAATAGTTGTACTAGAAAATAATTTTATACGCAAGTAGGTACTTTAATTTTTAAATAATGTTTATAACTATCGATCCGCTCTATCTTTTTCTGAATTGGATCTATTAATGTTACTTCATTTAGACTTAATATGATAATATTTCTATTTTTATTAAAATCTCCAAATTTTTCGGATAAAATTTAGTCTACATCACACTTGTAATTATTCTCTATATGTTCGTGAAGTAGGTATATTTATAATTAGTTCAGCCATTTCAAAGATTAGCTCCAACAGACAGACAAACGAAAATTTAAAAAATGGTTACTCATGACTCAACAGCATGTAAATATTTTATGCAAAAATATTAACTAACGAAATCAACATAAATATGGAGGCAACTCTCATAACGCGTCGTAGCTCACAAAGTGGCGAAACTGAATCAAAATCAAATCAAATCGAATCAAATAATTTATTTGTAAAACATAGGTAACGAGTTACAAACTTGGTGGAAAAGGTATGATAAGTAACACTATGTTTCGCCTACAAAGGCATACAAATATCTGTTTATCACTATCACCTGGCAATATGAAAATTAATTTTTAATAAAATAACAATTTCAATTATAATTAGTATGTTTAGAAATAACATTAATTATTATCTTAATTATCAATTACATAATTATAAACATATAATAAATAAATCGTCCATTAATTATTGCAGGTACTAAAAACCATTCATTTTATCTTCAAAGTATTCGTTGATAGAGTAGTATGCTTTATACGAGTATATTAAAAAACTCGAAAGCAGTTTCTTAAATTTGTCTATATTATCAGTTTCTTTGATGTTTTTTGGGAGTTTATTAAAAATTTTAGGAGCCATACCCAGGAAACTTTTTGAATACAGGGCTGTTTTATGAGGTTTTGTGCGTAGTTTATTCCTATGTCGTTCATTATTAGCGTTTTCAAATATGCTAAAATGTTTCCTTACAAACATAGCTACTTCAAATATATATAAACATGGTAGGGTCAGAATGTTAAGATCAATGAAATGCGGTTTGCAACTATCGGTAACCTGCAACTGACATACTGCTCGTAAACATTTCTTTTGCGCTTTAAATACTAGTTCGCGTTTTGGAGAATTTCCCCAAAATATTATACCATATCTCAATGTTGAAGAGACGTATGCATGGTAGGCGGTTATGACTGTTTCACGATTTGTAATTTTTATAAGGTTATGTGGTGCATAGCGGAATTGATTTATCTTTTTTATTATGTTTTCAATATGTTTACTCCATGTCATTTTTTCGTCCAGCCAAATTCCCAGAAATTTTTTGTGTTCACAAAATTTCTGGGAACAGATATTTTTGTAGTTCATGGCATTTAGTTATCACAGATTCCAGTGATAATTTGGACTGAAGTTAAATGACCTACGAAAAACATATGTTGCAAAGTATTTTTTAACATTGTTTACCGGCAGGTGTGAGTACAGATAGCGTCATTGTGGGAGTAAGAGGTGAATAGAGGCCACGCCATTTTAAGACCCATAATTTAACCACACCGGTAGTAAGAACTTATTGTTCTTATATGACACAAAATTAACTATGTGACAAACGATAGGCAATAATTTAGTAAAAAGATAGATAAGCTGAAAAAAATCCTGTTTCAAAGACCTTTTACCGATGCACGAGTCAGTACAGATGTGAATAATTTTTTTACAAGATTGAATTTAGTAAGTTACCTAAGGTTTAAACACTAAAATCCCTTTAATAACGACCAATAAAACATCTATCATAAACGCCATGCCTATATGTACTTTCCTAAAATGATCACCGGATGTGTGTTACAAACTGTATATACCTTTTAATATTAATTATATCTAATTAATATGTTTGTGAAAATTGCAATAGTAAAACGTGAAATTCAGAGGAAACTCCACCTTGCATAAAACATTAATTTCGAATTACTCAGCGAGTGTTTGTTCCGTTACCCTTTGTTACGCAGCGATTGTGGTAACCATACATGCGTGTTTGTGACTTAACATTTTGTAAAGCTTCCAACGTCTTGGATAGATGGCGTTGGAGTCGAATTAGAAGTCGTTAGCGTGCGGCTTCCTTAATTTGGATAGGACAATGTGATTTTATTTTTAAAAAACGAGATCGAACCGGGGATTGACTCCAAGATCAGTACGAAGCTGTGGTCTTTTATTTAAAATTCCCGCTCGCCACAGTTCAGGTCAACTTAGTCTCCCCTAAATACCAACCCGGTTAGAGGTGGGTCGTCGACGTAATTTTCGTCAATGAAACTAGACCGTCTATTGCCGTCCATCGACTAGGTGATCAACTAGTTGAATTCGTCGACTAGTTAACGCGATAACGGCAGACGTTCAGTCGACTAAAGCGCGGTGTCTACGGGCGCAACGCAACGACGACGGTTTTGCCCACTATTCGACAGTTGAATGAACGGCAAAGTTAGTTAAAATTCAAAGAAATTTGATTTGAGCACAAGGCACTCTGACTGGTGTATAAATACCTACTACCGAATTTTACAATCAATCGATTTAAACTTCCCTTCGTACTTTTCCAGGCTTAGGACTAGTGAATACGTTTTTAAAAGATTTTACTACTATCGTATTTCAGGCGTATTTAGATCAACTGATTTTATGTACATATTTAATTATTTACAGTTTTTATTTACATATTTTTATGGATAGGTGTTTAAGGAATATTTTTATTTGCTTTTTTCTTTGTTTTCGTTTTTTATTAATGTATGTACAGAAGAATCATATAAATTATTTTATAAATTAATTAAAAAACCTCTCCTTTTTTAAATCTCTCCTCAGGTGTATTTATAGGACATAATTTGCTCAACTTTGCTTGTCTTTAGTCTCGTTCGCCTTTCATTAATTATAAGACCTGCTTTAGAAAACATCCGTTCGCAAGGAACAGATGTTGCTACAATGTTACAATGGATTACAATTTTTTTTTTAATTTGGGTGGACGTAGGTAAGTATAGGTGTTTTCTCCACCATTCAAGGGGACACGCCAAATGTCCCCTCTGGTCCTTTCTTCGAAGAATTTCTTTAGCTTTGACCTTGCGACGCGAGTCGACACACTAATTTCAAATTTCTAAACAACGGCAACGTTTAGGCACGGTAATATTATCTAGTTTAGGTAAACAATAGTCCGCCAGACCGTCGACATACTCTTTCGCGCAATATCAGAATGCTCTTGCCTTTTCACTCAAACAATTCTATTAAAAAAGAAATATTAACTCCTATGATATATACTTAAGGTTTAAATTGGTTTGTACAATGATACTAATTCAACGAACGCATGCACTTATATTATCCGGGTATGTTTACGGCGTCGTCGTCGCATTGTTAGTAGATAAGAACGCTGTGGACTCTCAGTTTAGCCGTCTATGAATTCGACTAGTTAACGAATGAACTGTAGACCGTCGAAGCGTCGATTGAACGTAGACCGTCTATTTAAACCGTTCGTTGATTCAGCGCCCATTACTAAACCCGGTATTTAACATTGGCCCATACGAGCAGAATCGTTTGGACAGGCCTTTTGAGTTCAAGGCGGCCACCGCTGGCCCGCTTCTCCGTGTACTTGTAGGGGATCGCTACAGAGAGGCACACGAGTCCTCCGCACTAGCGGCGACAGCTTCACCCAGCATAGGCTTTGAACTGAGCCAGCTTTGGGGGATTAGTTCAAGGAGTGGCCACCAGAGGGCGCCACTCTCAGATCAACACCAGAGGATGCAGACGTGACGTCACGCGCAGTACCGCTGGCAGCCACAGGAGGCGCCACTTGCAGGGTCAAAGGTGTTTAGGTGAAGTGCAGTTTCGTGAGTAATTTTATTTAATTACATCGTCCACAAATCGAGTAAATTTGAACTCTATTCAAACGTCAATTTAAACTTTGAAAAAGTAAAGAAATATCTTGGACTTGTAAAATTTGAAGGACAATTTTAGACTTAGTTTATTTTAGTATTTTTTTCAATTTGTGTGCATGTTAGTGTTAGGACTTAGAATAATTTATAGAAAACGGGGGAAAGGGGAACCTATGCCCGATTTCTACCAGATTTTGTGTGTTTCCAAATACTTGTAAATTTTTCAAAGTAGTTTTGATACTTGTATTATTTCTAGAATTTTATTTTGTCAACATAGATTTGAAACACTTTGTTTTAAATAAAAACAAGTTTTATATCTAGTTTTATCAACTTTACATTGTTATTTACAAGGTTAAATCAATTTAGACACATTTTATTAATTTACAAAATCAAATAAATAATAAAATGGAAGGATTAATTAATGTATTAAAAGATCAACAAAATGTTATAACAAAGGGATTAACTAATTTTAAAAAATGTGGTAAAGATAGGTTAACCATAGAGTATATAGAAACAAGACAAGAATTATTAGAAAAGGATTGGGCATTGTTCTAAGAAAATAATAAGTTATACGAACTAAGTTATACGAACGTTTCAAAGCACACACACATATATCACATATATCACAAAGGGTTGTTGATATTTATGATGCTACAGAGGACACTTATATTGTTTACAAAAGCTTAATGAAAACTACCCTCAACAAAATTCGGTCAGCTAAAGATTATTTAAATCAAGCCAATACTTCTAGCACCATAAATAAATCAAGTAGTTCTTTCGTAAAGTTGCCCAAAATATCCATTCCAACATTCTCAGGAAAATATGATGAATGAACAACATCCCACGATCTGTTTACCTCATTAGTACATAATAATGAATCTTTGGATAATGTACAAAGGCTTCATTACCTAAAGAGCCACCTTTCCGGTGAAGCAGAACAATTAATTCGTCACACACATGTAACTGATGCCAATTATATTCAGTGCTGGAATCAATTATAGAAGCGTTATAACAATGAGAAATATTTAACAAATTGTATTCTTAAACGGTTGTTTAATCAAAAGCGTATGCAGGTGGAATCATATACAGCTCTGAAGGAGTTACTTGATACCACTTGTGATTGTCTTAATGCGTTGAACAATTTGGGTATTAACGTGAGCACATGGGATGTTATTATAATTCACATAGTTTCATTTAAATTAGATAACGAAACGCGTAAGCAATGGGAGCTTAGTGTTGGCAACAATGACTCCAGCAATGAATTACCAACTTTCAACCAATTTAAGTCTTTTATAGAAAATCGGTTTCGTGCGTTAGAATGTTTAGATCCTAAAAGGGCACCAGTTCAGCAGGGCAACAACATTAATAAAGCCTCATTTGCTCACTCTCCGAAGGCAATGTTGGTTACGAGTTCATCAATTCGATGTGAGTTTTGCTCAGAAGGACACAAATTATGTTTCTGTAAGAAGTTCTCAAAACAGACGGTTGAAGCACGTCGTGATTTTGTGGCAAACATAAAATAAGTTTCAACTGTTTAGGCGGCAATCACAGGGTTTTGGAATGTAGAAAGCCCACTTCATGTAAGGTTTGTCAAAGGCGCCATCATTCGCTACTACATATTATTAACCAGGAGTCGGACAAAAGGGATCAACCTTCGACGACATCGACTGTCGACAGTGTTAGTTCACCTAATGCTGGCCCGATTGTTTCATGTCTGTCAATAGGTAATAGTCCCAAGCCCCGACAGGTTTCATTAGCCACAGCGCTAATAAAAAACAGAAGACACGTGACTCGGACGTGCCTTTCAGATGGTCCGAGCCTTGCTCGATCAGGGTTCGAAGGCATGTTTTATTACAGAGGCCGTAGTTCAGCTGCTCAACCTGAAAAAAAATCCCAATCCAAGGAATTATCTCAGGCCTTGGCGGCAATAGTTCAACCAAAGCAACGCACATGGTACATTTAAATATAAAATCGCGAGTAGATCCTGTATTCAGTCTTATTATTAACGATTACGTACTTACCAAAATCACGTCATACTTACCTGAACACAAAGTACACACTACTTAAGATTGGTTAAGCGTTCCAGCGATCCAGAGTTCAACACGCCCAATAAGATAGACGTGTTGTTGGGCGCTGATGCTTACAGTTGCATTATTAAGCCAGGTATTGTTAAGAGCCCGTCCGGTACGCTGATTGCTCAAAGCACTACCTTAGGGTGGGTCCTGTCTGGCGCGGTTGGCAGGGAAAGTTCAACAAAAATTAATGTCTTGCATGCACAACTTAGTGATGACGAATTATTAAGACGATTTTGGGAAATTGAAGAGCAAAATAGTTCAAAGAAAATATTGACACCAGAGGAGAAGAAGTGCGAAGAGCTGTATAATAAAACTACCGTAAGAGACATCAGTGGAAGATACGTAGTAAGATTACCTTTTCGCGAAGAAAATCCATCTTGTAAAGGTTGTGGCTCTCGCTGAAAAGAGATTTACATCTTTAGAAAAAAGGTTAGGAAGAGATGTTGATTTAAAGGAAAGATACAAGCAGGTAATAGAAGAGTATTTACAACTAGGACACATGAGGAAGATAGATAAAGGGGACAAGAATAGGGATGCAGCGGTATACTTACCTCACCATGCTGTAATCCGGGAGGACAAAACTACCTCGAAGGTACGTATCGTGTTCAACGCCTCCGAGAAGAACAACAATGGAGTCTCACTCAATGACACGTTGATGGTGGGACCTACATCGCAGTCTGATTAGAGACACACAGTTTTAAGATGGAGATTTCACCCTATTGAACTGGTAGCAGACATTGTTAAAATGTACCACCAGGTCAGGATTTCGGATGAAGATGCAATGTGTCAGTGCGTTTTATGGCGAGACAGTTCTGAAACCGAAATCGAGGACTACGAGCTAGTGACCGTTACCTTTGGTACGGCATCAGCGCCATACCAAGCAGTCAGAACACTTCATCAAGTAGCTTACGATGAAGGCACAATTATACAGTTGCTGCAGATAAGATTCTCAACTGCTTCTACATGGACTACTTAATGACCGGTTGTAACGACGTAGAAGAAGGCCTGGATATACATCGTCAAATGACAGACTTATTAGAAAAGGGTGGATTTGCGCTTCAAAAATAGAACAGTAATGATCAAGACATAGTGAACAAAATACAGGACATAGAAAGTAATATATTAAAAGGACAAATAGATCAAAACAGGACAAAGGATAACAAGGACAACACAAATAATAACAATATCATACAGGACATAAAATCAATAGAACAAGATAAACCAAATAAACCAGGACATAAAGAAAACGAAGTAGAAATAAAACTTGACAGTACTATTAAAATTCTAGGACTTACCTGGAATCGCAACGCAGACTGCTTCCAGTACACGGTGAACCTCCCGATACCCACGACCGCACCTGTAACTAAACGATCTATTATCTCTATGATAGCACGACTTTTCGATCTATTAGGTTGGTTAGCCCCTAGTGTGATTATAGCGAAGGTCTTCATCCAGAAGTTGTGGCTTGCAGGTGTTGATTGGGACCAGGAGCTAACCGATGACTTAATAAATGAATGGTGACCTTATAGTGAAGAGTTATTATTACCCACCAAGGTTCGGATTCCTCGTTGGCTTGGTACAAGGTCGAATGACTATCTGGAACTTCACGGTTTTAGTGACGCCTCGAAAACAGCTTACGCAGCTGCTGTTTACTTGCGAGTTGTCGGTTCAGATGGTAACATTAATGTATCGTTGCTGGTTGCTAAAACTAGAGTCGCACCAGTAAAACAAATAAGTATTCCGCGATTGGAACTCTGTGGAGCGGTCTTGCTGTCACAACTGCTATCGCAAACAGCGGAGGTCTTGAATATTTCTCAAGAAAGGGTCAAGGCATGGACTGATTCCACTGTTGTGTTGGCTTGGATAAACAGCCACCCAAGCAGATGGAAGACATTTGTGGCCAATAGAACATCTGAAATATTAACCTCAATGAAAGCGTCGCAATGGTTTCACGTCTCCACAAAGGATAATCCAGCAGAATGTGCCCCGAGAGGGATACTTCCTAGTTCAATACTAGAAAACAATATATGGTTTACTGGACACCCTTTCTTAAGCTACAAAACGTAGTTTACAATAGGCCATATCACAACAATTGTACTACAGATTTAGAAGAGTCAGCAAAGGTACATGTAGCGACAATTCCAAACGAATCGTTCTTTGATCGGTTTTCTCAGTTACGAAGAGTAGTTAGGATTGTTACATACTGTCGTAGATTTTTAAGGGAGAACAAAATACACAGAAAGGGATATTTACAAAAGACAGAATTAGACGCTGTACTCGAAAGTTGTATAAGAAAAACACAGAGAGAAATATTTACAACAGAATATGAAGAATTAAAGAACAAAGGCTACATACAATTAAAATCAAGCCCAATAAGGTCGCTCTGTCCTTACTTTGATGATAAGGATATTATGAGAGTTAGAGGGAGACTGGAGAAGTCAGAGCTCAGCGAACAGATGAAACATCCTATCGTCCTGCCTCACTCAAGTCACCTAACTAAGTTAATCATAGCTGACGCTCACCATAAAACCCTCCGCGGGGGACACCAGCTCATGATTAACTATTTGAGGACAGCCTACTGGATTATTGGGGTTAGAAATCTGGTCAAACATCATGTCATCAAATGTGTCATGTGTGCCAGGCAAAGAGCCAATACAAAAAATCTATTTATGGGTTCACTATCAGCTGTTCGTTGCACCCCAGCTCGACCATTTCTTCATAGCGGGGTTGACTATGCTGGTCCAATCAGCATAAGGACAACAAAAGGGCGTGGCCATCTGTCATACAAGGGCTATATATGCCTCTTTGTATGCATGGTCACTCGAGCGCTGCACTTAGAAGCAGTGAGTGACATGAGCACTCAAGCCTTTTTAGCGGCGTTCAGACGCTTTGTTTCAAGGCGAGGTCATTGTGCCAAACTGTGGAGTGACAATGGCACTACATTCGTAGGTGCCTCCAGGGAGTTACAGCAGTTGACAGCTATTCAGTCATCAATAGCCGAACACCTCGAAACGAATGGTACAGAGTGGCATTTCATTCCTCCTCACAATTCCAACTTTGGCGGACTTTGGGAGGCAGGAGTGAAATCTACAAAATTCCATTTGAAGCGAGTGATCGGTGAAGCGACTCTCACCTTTGAAGAACTGACGACACTCATCAGTCAAATAGAGGCGTGTTTAAATACGCGACCTATGAGCACAATTAACGTTGATGATCCTGGTGAACCAGTACCATTAACTCCGGGACATTTTTTGATCGGAGAACCATTATTAAATGTACCTGATACTGACTACACAAATACTAATATAAGTTATTTATCTCGCTGGCAGTTAATTCAACGTATTCTTAAGTCATTTTGGAAACGTTGGTCACATGAATATCTTGTAACATTGATGCATCGCTACGAATGGTCGTCCCAAGTTGCTGAGCCAAAGGTTGGTGATATTGTGCTTGTCAAAGAAGACGACTTACCGCCAAGTCGTTGGTTGTTAGGTAGGATCATTGAGAAACATCCTGGGGATGATAATATCACCCGTGTCGTCACGTTACGCACTAAATCCTCAACAATCAAATGACCAACCTCCAAATTATGTATTTTACCCGTAGGTCAATAAATATTTGTTATTTTTATTTTATTTTACACATGTTGCTTTTATAACAAATTAACATTTATATGGTCAGAATCAACTTATACCAAAAATTTACTCTTGTTATTAATTTAAAACCAAATGTGCAAAATCAAATTATATATTTTATACATTAATTGTTAAGTTTATTTACGCTGTTTACATATTGTTAGTTTTAAGCTCACATTGGTTGTTTATATTTTAGCTAGTTTTAAGTTCATATTGGGTTTACACTCTACAATAGTTCATGTTTAGCTTTAAAATATTGTAAATATTCGTTATATAATTAGTTCACAGTACTTTCTTGCAGAACAGATCAAATTATTCAATCTTTACAGGCCGAGTACTTATGTGTATGTACTTATGCAGTTCAAATGTTTAATAGTAATTTAGTTCATAATTAGTTCATTTTAGAAGGACGTTTCTTCAGTAACGTCCGTGGTGGGCGGTATGTTTGTGACTTAACATTTTGTAAAGCTTCCAACGTCTTGGATAGATGGCGTTGGAGTCGAATTAGAAGTCGTTAGCGTGCGGCTTCCGCAATTTGGATAGGTCAATGTGATTTTATTTTTAAAAAACGAGATCGAACCGGGGATCGACTCCGAGATCAGTACGCAGTGTGGTCTTTTATTTAAAATTCCCGCTTGCTACTAGTCAGGTCAACTCAATCTCCCCTAAATACCATCCCGGTATTTAACAATGCGTCCTTTAGTCTCTGTGTGAATAAAGCAAAATATATAATAACGTTACCCTGACCCTGACCTGTTACTACTGCGATGACAATATACTTTACATATTGAAACTAAGGTCTAAGTGATATAGCGGCAACTGCAAATGCAAAGAAAAAGGAGGGGCTTTTTTACAAACTTTTTAACGCAACCGAATTTTAAATTACTGTTTTAATCATTAAACACGTCAAAATGTTCGTCTGTCTGTTTGTCCGGGCTGATCTAGGGAATGGCTGAACTGATTGTGGTGAAACATTATTAACAAATTGAAAGCAACGCCGTTAGGAATCTAAGTTATATTATATGCGAAAATTTGGAGTTTTTTAAACGAAAACTTGTTAAATCAAATTTTACTTATATTGAAACTAAATAATCAAGCGAAACCGAGATAGGTCGCTAGTTTCTTTATAAATTCAAAAACGAGCAAAACGCTGTGGGGCAAAATTCACCATTCAACTACTGTCCTGAATCACTCCTTACACAATCATTTAAGCTTACTTGGAGTAGTTTACAGGAATATTAACAATATATAAAGCACTGCTAGTATTTTTATCAAAAAATATTAAATATGTATAAAATATTTTTAACACGCTTTTATTAGGCTCGCGTGTATTTATCAACCTATCTATGTAACATAATATTTTAATATAATTTTCACCAACTTGTATACGACCGATTGAATTGAAAATTTGCACTCGTATTAAGGACGGATGAGAAAACAATAATTTAATAACTCTATTTTAGTAAAATTTGTAAATATGTGCTATTATTTTTATTGGACTCAACACAACTTTTATGCTGCCATTTTCATGATTTTAAAAAAGCTAAAAATTAATTTAATATGTTATTTCTATGCATTAATGATGCTTTGTCACACCTGAGGTCTATTATCAAATAACCAGCAAAAAGTGTCTACATTTCTCTACGCTTACCATACGAAACACAACAGCATAATTCTAGCGTTTTCGCTGGTATTCTGTGAGAGCGTGTTCCTATCGCAGACTAGTCGACCCATTCGTGTTACAAATTAATATAGCTGCAGCGTTCTTTTAATTACTACGTAAATAGTAGTTTTTTTAATATTTCAAAAATCAGCGACGGAAGGCGTACACTCTGATATTTCATTATTACACAAAAACTACAAACTACACGAGTCAGGAGATTTTCAAAATCAACTTTTTATATATGTTTAAAAATTAAATCAATTAAAAATTACAACGAAAAAAATATATTTCAAATTATATTGTCAAAGGAGATGGGGATTTCTGAAAATATAAAAAAATTATTCCAATTCACAGCCTGGAAGACGAGAAATCTTTAAAATAAATTTCCGTCACAAATAAAATAAGAAATCGTTTACTTCAATCGATTAGTGTGAATGAGTTTTAAAACATTAAAACAACTTACAGCAGATAATTGATTCAATCATAGTTATATAAATTACAATTGACGCAGTGCAAACAGTTTAAAAAATAAAATAACAATATAAAAATAAATCTTAAAATCGATTCTCGTTTACACTTCGATTTAGAGTTTGCACAAGTAGTTTTTGCCAATGTATTTGTATTTTTATCTGTGCTGACAAGTGACAGCTCTTGCCTGACTCAATCAATGATCACTCGTCTCGTATCGTTTTAGTATGTGTGCGTTTTGAGGGTGTTTCTGTATTTCCTGTTGTTTTATTGATTAATATTCCTCGATCCCTGCCTTCATACTACGGACTTCTGATTTTACTTAACTTGTTGACCCTTATCATACCGGACACCGATAATCTTGTTTACTCGTTTTCTTTGGGCTGGTATTGTGGATTTTACGGTCTCGATTTTATCGATTGGATATTGAAACAATGGATAACTGTGTGAATTGCAATTATAAATGAAGACGAATAAAAGATAATTAAAAAGTGTTTTTTTAAACATCGCCTGACCTATTGAAGGTTAGGCGATCTTTCAATCTATTTGTGACTTTCCTATTATCTTCCCACTCAATACTGTACAATAAATACTTCAATTAATATAGTAAACAACTGTCTAATAAAAGCAATAGCAATCGCACTTCAAAAATCAGCTGTTTAGTTTAGGTTGTTGCCAACCTGTTGTATAACCTCACTTTTACTAAATCTCATATAACTTTGCTCTCAGATTGCCTAAATCTGCCGAATTTTCAGTGATGTTTTGATAATATATAAGCTATTGATTGACACCACTTTCAGTAATGATTTCTTAAATTTACGCGAACACTACACATTGAATAAAACTAAATTTACGGATTTTATCGCGTTTATTTCACTACTTTTACTTATTTGTAATTCCCGACGTTTCGGGTCCTTTACAGCAACCATGGTCACGGGAGGGACTGAGATGTTTGACGTCCCAATGTCATAGTTAGTCCGGCTACCTTCAGTTTTTGAATATTAATTTTTGGTCCGATTTACGCAAAACGAGCTTATAGTATCATGAAGTCTTGCAGTGGTATGCTTAGGTTTGGGTTTAATTTTGTTAATTATAGGATCCCAAGCAGGTGGCAGCACCCATCCATCTTCTCTATTGAAATTTGGATGTTTTTTAATTTCAATAGCCTCGCGTATCATCCTTGGTAGGAATCGGTGTTCTTTTGCGAGAATTTGTGGTTTATCAAATCGAATGTAATGGTGGGGACGATCTTGAACATGTTCGCAGACTGCAGACTTCCCGGAGCGTCGGTGCTTCACGTCAGCTATATGTTCTTTCACGCGGGTTTTTATGGATCGTTTTGTTTGACCACTTTCAGTATATCACAATCTGGGCCCAAGAATGTATAAAAGCGTACCAGGCTCCTTTCATTTTCAGTACCAAGATAAAGGGTATAAGAAAACACGTCACTTATGTTAAGTATGTCTCGAATGTTGTACGGGATATTTTTAGATTTTCCAGCACGTGTTCCAATCGTGAACGTTTATTTTGCAGAATTATTTAAAAGGACCGTATAATTAATGGCCGCTGAAAAAATATGTCCCAAAATATTCGTCTCTCCAAATGAATGGTCGTTAGGACGGAAGATAATTTATAATAAATATCGTAATAATATTTTACATTTGATTTATAAATCATTATGCTTCAATTTATGTAAAGTAAGATATCAGGCGACTAAAGGCAAAAATATTGACGCGAATTCTTTTAATGAGGCGCGGGACACAGTTAATACGACCGCGTGGTTTATTGTGATAAGACATTTTTTTAACTTAATTGAAATGACAAACGAACTCACAGTGCACTTGATGGTAAGGAGACGCTGCAGCTCATAGACATCTGCAACCAACATCAAACACAGAAGGCTATAGATAAGACATCCGAGGACTAAGATGAAATGCCTCACAATTTGCAGTCATACAGGATTTCTTATACCCTTCAGACCGGAACACAGTGCTGGCACTGCTGCGTGACAGCAGATATAGGTAAGACTGACAGATGGACTCTTAGAAAGAAAACGGTTTCCATCATTGAGTGATCTATATAATGAGTCAGTCAGAGCCAATATGGGTGTAAAATAAGACATTAATTCTAAGTAAAGTCTGAGTCAGACTAGTAAGTTAATTAAACTTATGTTATTATTGTCTTCATATTTATACTGTGTATACAACGTGTAACGTTTATACACTAAGCTTAAAAGTAGTAGTAGGTTGTCGTGTGGTAAATAGAGCCATGCTGCTGTTGTATTATAGGTGTAATATATTCGTATTACAACTGTTGTGTTATGTTGTATAATAAGAAATAGCTTATACTTAATAGAAAGACCTATACGTGTCAGAGCCATGCTGCCGTTACATTAGTAGTATATAGTTGTAGCACTAATGGTTTGGCTTGACCGGGGAAGGACCACGCTCTCACAGAATACCAGCCTTAAATATTTGCTTAATGCTGCTGTCTTTCGTACGGTGAGTGTAGAGTAGTTGTGCCTGAGACAAGGATCTCAGGTACAACTACTCTACACTCACCGTTACTGGAAACGAAGCATTCCATATTAGTCATACAAATGGCTAACAGCCCCTAACGCAGGCACCTACTATCAGGTGGAGTGTGTGTTTGCTTGTCACCCTTATTCTTTAAAAGGATTGAGGTAGGTAATTTTCGACAGCAAGAACAGTATAAATTCAAATCAAATATCAAATAAAACTTGACACCCAAACTTACGCGTATAATATCTTTAACTAACATAATTAATATTCCCTTCCATTTTATTTTATTTTACGGCAACAAGAGTTTCTTGAGTAGGTACATCCAATACAGTTAGCGATCAGTTTGCAAAATCTAAATATTTTTTTACGATATACTATATTATAATATCTTCTTCTTTTTAGTTTTTTTACTTAAAATATAAAACAAATTAAATTGGTATTCCATACAAAAAGTTATTCAATCCAAGCTTATGCTTATTTAGAGACCTGACTAAGTAAATTTTAGCGGATTTAAAAGAAATTGTCGAGGAAAGTTATGATTGAAAAAACGCCAAGAGTATTATCAGAAGTTCTACGAGCAAGAATTGTAACTTTGAGGAAAGAAGGATATTCCACGAGAAAAACAGTGCGCAGAGTTACTGTATCCCAATCTTGTGCCGTGGTCACGTTGAATAGGTGTCGACATTGCTAATTTAGCTGACCGACCACGCAGTGGTCGCTAACTGTGCTAAATGTAGCTCGGAATGCAAAATGCGTTATGCCATAATGCTGGCAGACTGTGACCAAACAATTAACGTCACTACAATTAAAGTAGAAGTGTGGGCCGCCTTTTGACTTGAAGTTAGTACTCAGACCATTCGGAATTGCTAACACCAGGCTGGACTACGAGTACGCAGGTCTTGGCGAGCACCTCTGAATTCACGGAAACGTCATCGATGATGTTTTCAGTGGGTATGGCTCCGGAAAAACGAAGAAGATGAGGAGTTAAACGTTTGGAAAACGTTGACGAATCACGAATCAGTACTCATTCAGATAACCGACGTGTCCGTGTATGGAGACGACCTGACTCAGAAAGGGAAAGAAATGCCACTGGGACCGTTCAGCAAGGCGGGAAATCGGTGTCCATTTGAGGTCGAAATTATGATTGTACCTAAAACACCTTTTATCCCATATCGAGGCTCCATGAAGACAGATAGTTACAAAACAGTCGCTATTGATGGAATTGTCAGACCATTCCGAGTAAACCGTGGGCACTAATTCGTACTAGCTGATGATAATGCGCCCGCAAACCGAGCTTAACGAGTCAATATTGCACTCCGAGAATACATCACAAGGTTAGACTGGCCTGCCAGCTCGCCAGACTTAAACCCAATAAACCACGTGTAAGATACTCTTAAGCAAGCTGTTTGGAAATGTCAGCCACCTGCGCAGACAGTGTCAGAGATCAGGGAAGCTGTTAATACGGATTGAGACAGGTTACCGCAAGAAATGCTGGATAACTTGATCCTCAGCATATCCACAAGGACCTCCGCATATGTTCGAGTTTCAGGGGAGGAGTTATATTGTATTAAATAAAAACCTTCTAATAATAAATTATTGTATAAGTTTCCTTATCTTATCTTAAAAACTTTACATATAAAGGGCCATTTTCAAAAACTTAGTGGCATTTTAAAATTATATCACGCTTAATAACATCGTTATATATACATAAATATCAAGGCACGTAATGTCTAAAATTTTCTTTAAAAAACTCTGAATAGCACCGGAAGTCAATCTCGCTCAACCGTCGCACTTAAAGAAATTTATCTGCACCGATTCAAAGCTTTGGCCGATTTGAAAGATCTCGGCAGAAATCGTAGTATTTCATAGAGAGAGTTACAAAATGGACGATACCAATTTCTATAAACAGCTATATTGCTCGGGATATAAAATTATAAAGAGGTTTTTTGGGTTTTACGTAATAATAACAGATTTTTACTTATTTTTATGCTTAACTAGTTGTGTTTGCGACTTCGTTCATATAGAATAATTTTTAGTAGTTTGTGTTTCGTTTAGTTGTTCGTTCATATAGAATAATTTTTAGTAATTTTTAGTACTTTGTGGCATTGCTTGGGGGAGGCCTACGTTCAGCTGTGGACTTGTGAAGGGCTGTAATGATGATGATGATGATGAGTTTTTAGTAGTTTATTATTATATTTCCATATTTGAATAGGATATTGTTCACATTTAAGGGCTTTAACTTTTTTGCGCGTCAGCCTAATACAATTTTTAAATAAAAATAATTCATCTGTTTTGGAGATTCGCCGGAATAAAAAGACAGACAGACAAGGAGAAAAAATTTAAAAAAATGTGTTTTTGTTATACGTACCGTATATACTTCCATGTACATTTAATAAAGAGCTGTTATTGTCACATAACAAAGAGACAATAATTTTAATTATTTGTATAGATTTGCAAAGAGCGCATTTAAAATTTCTTTATTTTAAATATTAAATGTTAATGTTTTTTTAAAGAACAATGTTAATAAACAAGTAAACAGTTCTGCCGATGATTAGTAAATGCTATGGCCCATAGACACCTATCTATACATCACCCCTTAGGACAAAGAGTGGCCTGAAATGCCTCATTTCCAGTAAAAATATTCTCTACACTCTCCATACGAAACACATCGGCATTAAGTTGCCATAGTTGCCACAATCAGCAGGCGAGTTGACAACCGCGTTTAATACATTTTAGTTGTTATTTATTTATTTAGTACCCGGTTGACCGAGCTTTGCTCGGTATTTTTCGCTTGGTTTTTTTAAATTCGTGTGTTTTGGAAATTACATTTAGATAAAAATTACATACTGATGAAATACGAATAATATTTTTTGATCTTAGCGATATAATTAAAAAAACTGAACTGGTTATTTGAATATAAAATCATGAGTGCAATTGGTTTAATTTAAATTTTCGTGTTTTTAAAAAATACTAAAAAAAGGGCTCGAAAAAATAGATTTTCTCAAAAAAAGAAAGAAACTTGAACAAAAAATTAAAAAAAGTCGGTCAGTCTGGGCTCGAACCACGGTATTACGATTTGACCGCCCAATATACCATTTAAGCTATTTGTAATCATTATGAAACTGTCAAAATTTACCTTCTTATTATAACGATAATGTAGCAGTTTTTCATTGCCTAAAAACACGGACAAAAAGACATTTTCTAAAAATAAATCCTAGCTAGATCAATTTATTGCCCCGAAACTCCCTGCACACAAAATTTTATGAAAATCGTTGGAGCCGTTTCCGAGATTTCGATTATATATATATATATATATATATATATATATATATATATATATATATATATATATATATATATATATATATATATATACAAGAATTGCTCGTTTAAAGGTATAGGATTTAACAAGTACACTCACAATGCACATAATATATAACATTATCACAAAAACATTCTCATTTCTATGCTTTGAGATATGCACTTATAATTACAAGTGTTGATAACATTATAAAATTTATGGCCAAATACTCAAACGCTACTCAATTATAACAATCCGTTAAGTATGTCTCTATCACTTTAAGAGCTAGTTTCATCATACGCTGTTTGTTAGTTTTAACTTCCAATTAAATAGATAACAACCCGTTGGGCGTAGTGAGTGTTTCACCACGTACTAACGAATGGTTAATTCTCTTAACAAGGCGTTAAACCTAATCACTGCTCCAGAGGTCCGTTAATGCTTTTAACGGCTGTGAAATTGGTTCTCAATCGGTCAAATAATATGGAAGCGGCGTATAATTTTATTTTTGAACACGAAAATGATGATATTTTAGAAAATTTAGAACGTTTAGATAATATTGTTCGTTTTCTACGACCTCTATATATTTTAGGATAAATTCTATTAAAGTTTCTTTTTCACTGGCGCAGAAATTAGGGCCGCGATTTTTTTCGGCGTATTAAAATACAAATTAAGTTAAACTTACTAATTGAAAGAATTAAAAATCACCACAAAACAAAATCTAAAAGCGCGAAACCAAAAACATATGACGTTCTAGACGACCAACATATAATTACACTGTGTACAGAACATTTTGTATAGGCGCCATGACATTTTGATTTGCCTGCATAATAACGAGAGTGAAGTGTGAGAGAATGAAAAGTCAAACCGGTCGTTTTTATTCACTTGCTCACAGATAATATCTACTTGATGTTTGATTTAGCAACGCCTTGTTAGGATGCCTCTATAGAACGTAAACCTTTTTGACGTCGACGTCAATTTTAACAGAATGTGTGTTAATGGCTAATTAAGAATAGTTTGGTGAAATCGGGTCTAAGTCAAAGTGACTGTGACACTACGAGACTTAACGGCATCTTGAAATTGATAGCGTTTGAGTATTTGGCAATTAGTCAAGCAATTTAATTTTGCATTAATATGGAGAAGTAATAACATCCGATCAATGCGAATAGAAATTATGCAAATAAGTTATGTACCTTAATAAGTAAAAATCTATTAAAGAAAATATGATTAATTGTTAGAAGAAACATGGTAAATGTTATACAAAGTATTTAATTTAAAACTCTCTTTAGGAGTATGCACCTTTTAAAGAAAGTGTGCAATAAATTATATTCTCAGGTAAAGTATCATTTTAAGGAGGAGCTCGACTATAAATGATCAGTAAGTTTAATTTTAAAAACAGTATAAGAGTTGTGAAATATTTCGATTGTTGGTATGGTTTTTTATAGAATTTTTTTATAATTCTATAAAGGTATATCCTATTGAATAAAAAAAGTATTATCAAATCCCGTACACACTTGAAGAGAATATCATGTAACGTACGAGCAAAAAAAACACACACATTTCGAGTGTAAGACTCAACTCAATAGCAAAATTAGTAACGTGGCTACAGAATAATATTAAGTTTTTCAGAAGGGAAATTATCTTGTGACCTCTGAAAGTAGGTATGCATAAAATAAACTATGTAAAGCAGTAAATATTTAGCGATAAAAATTCAAAATGGAAAAGGATGTCGTCCGAGAAGATATCTTTAAATTTGCTTTTACGATTTCTATCTTGAAAATGGGACCTTTTATAACTTCTTATCTTACCTTCTGTTCCTAAGATCACACGGGATTAGTTCGGGTGCCAAGTATTGTTTGATATTTGTTTACCTTATAATATATAATTTATCCATGTCAACTGTTTTATAAAATAAGGGTGACGAAAGAGCACACAGTCCACCTGATGGTAAGTGGATGCTGTGTCCCATAGACATCTACATTTAACCTCGATTAAGAATCGAAATGCAGATGCATTATCACCCCTGAGGACTAAGATGGAATGCCTTGATTCCAGTGAAACGGGTCTCCTTACATAATATTAACCTGCTATTTTACGCGCAAAAGCTTGATCCTAGCCCGATCATTCGTTGTACTAACAAATATATAACTACAGCGTAGCTCTTCCACGTACACGTACTAGGTGCTAGAACTCTTTTTCTGCCTTATTTTTTCTGAGTAGGTACCAATCTCTTATCTAATTCTGCTAAACGTGCACTGTGTCAAAGTATATAAATAAGTACAGTACGAAAACTAAGCATAGTTGAGGACATTAACCTGCGTTCCGTTGAAGCAACAGGATTGTGACTTTTATTTTTATTTATTTTTATTTAAATACTTACATGTAACACCTTAAGCTAATGGGCACATAGGGTAGGTATAGTCTTAATGCCATGTGGCATTCTCTGCCAGTCAACCCTGGGTGCCAAGGACAATTGTTGGCAGGTGCGAACAATGTACATAAATAAAATGCACATACATTAAAATATGCATATATACAAAATACATACGACATTACATTTAAATATACACACATATAGCATAAATATACGTACAATAATACAACTTCAACACCATCGAAAACTATGAAAACGACACCCATGACGAAAAAATTGATACCTATTGCAGACGCCATCTTGAATTTACATTTCGATAGCACTATCGGCTTCTACACCCTCAAACACCATGAAAATGATACCCATGTCGAAAAAATTTATACATATTGTAAAAGTTATAACGACAGTATTGAAATTCACACTGCTAAAATGACTAAATATGCATGGGTGCTGATTATACTGAATAAATTCTTATTTATTTGTACAACACTTAGTAACGCTGCTTATTAGCAATGAGTTGCAGCGCTAAGGGCCTTCGGTTTGAATCTCGCACGGAAGTATTATAAGTAATTGTATGGCCTATAGGTAATTGGTCCTATTTCCACACAATGATATTTTCTTCTAAATTTATCATAGTAAGATTAGGTAAATGTGCAAATGCGTATGGCTATAATATTTCTTTCTGATTCTGCGATAAAGTTACCTCTTTTAAGTAAGTTAAATCCGCAAATGCAAAAGTTATGTCGTCAACGATGTTCCCTTATTTAATGTTAATGGATCGAAGTCTTAGCAAGTACTGGAGTGCCTTTGTGGATATAATATAGCCTAGTGCACTATCGACACGAACGTTCAATAACAAAGTTTGTAAAGTTGGTTGTGAGGCGAAGCATTTTCAGATATAATTGTCAAGCGTTATTCTGCCATTAAATACCTGTATTCTGCTTTCGTAGCATTTCTTGGTTCTCTTGCGTTTTCACAATAGTAATTATTAACTTTTTGGATCACGATCACTAATGTCACAAATATTTTTTGGAATTCACCTATTACTTCTTTGATCCATGGATTTTTGTCCTTGTGAAATATGTAAACTGTCTCAAGAAAATACTATAGTGTGGAGGTAACGATTTATAAAAATAACATATGTACGCGTAGGCCATCAGAGTTTTTTTCTGTTAATAAAGTGATAGAGGCATGTTGCAGCTATATTATGTTTTCAGTTGGGATGGTTTGGCTTGGTCGGAGAATGACCGAATACCAACGTAAAATAACAGTTTCCTGAAGCCGTATTTCTATTAAGTGCGGGGATCTGAAGAATCTTTTGACTGGTATCATGGAATTCTGTTTTAGTCCACAGGAATGACAAAGAATCTAATTTTTAATTCATAACTCGTGATAGGTGTAGACATCTTCTGGCTACATAATCCACTTACCATCTTTAGTCACCCTTATCTTTCCATATAAATAAAAATATTATCTGTCTGCAGGTAATATTGTAAAAATTCGCTTCTAATAAGTTCAAGAAGTTATTCGAATGATATTGAGAAATAAATAACATTTTTAAAATGTAGTGTGCCTGTATATTCGAGAGAGCTATTCCAAGAGGGATCTATAGGGGGCTTTATTTTATAGAAAAGCTTAAAGATTTGTTATTCAAAAACTAGAAATTGACAGGCAAAGCCGGTGCATGTCACTAGTTCAATAATAAATAAAATGTTTGAAAATCAGCGCTTTGTGGTATTCGTCTCATTTGCAAACAAACCATATATTTACATTTTTCAGCTGTCACCGGCGGCGATTAGTAAATTAGTTTTACATCGTTCTGCCATTTGGATAACAAAAACCTTGTCATATACATGAAAATTGTCTTTTTTAATGAAAAAGCAATTTTTTATGCATACTTTATTACTATAACCGTAAATAAAAAGGTTACAAAATGCGGACTTACTGTCTTTGGAATTATCTCCCAGTCAACCCCGGGTCTAGCGAAATATAAAAAGCAAAAATATTTAAAAACGTTGGTAAACATAATAAATATCTATATTTATTCTTTTTCAATCTGTGTATACTTATACAGAATAAAAAAGATATAAACAACAGCATTATCCATTTTACTTAACAAATGTTAGCAAAAGTTGTTTGCGTACTAGTATTTTGAAGGTTTTCTTATTAGGTACTTTTCTATTAAGTTTAGTCAGGGAGTTCCAAAGCAGTGTAACTTGAACAATTAAAGATATTCCAAAAATAGCTATGAAATGTCATAATTTACTTACTAAGCCATGGCTAAGCGCTCACTGTAAATGTCACAGTATGCGAGCAACCCAGGTTCGAATCGTGCCGGCACCAATGAAATTGTTAATTACAATTTTATATGCTGATTTACAACATGCTAGTCGGTGAAGGAAAACATTGTGCAATAACCTTAGAAATGTCTTAGAAATAAAATTATAATTCGTAGACTTGTGAAGTTCACCAACACGCGCGGAGCAGTGCGGCGGTTTTCCCTAGCGCTAAAACCTTCTTAGAAATGGAAGTCCAGTACCCAAGAGTGGGACGTTGTAGGCTGCAACTTTTATTAATACTTGACGTTCATCTAAAGGTATTCTTGTATAAAACTGAAGTGACAAATGAACCAACAGTCCACCTGATTGTAAATGGTTCCTGCGATCCATGGCCACCTGTAGACAACTGAAACCAAATAAGACTAAAGATCATTTAACCTCAGGACTAAGTATGCCTTACAGCCTGTAATGTAACTGATCTCTACACTCTTCAAACTAAAAGTCTGCACTATCAGCAATGCTATTGGCGGCAGAAATATTTAAGAGCATGATGGTATTTAGCTGCCCAGACGGACTTCTAGTCAGAAGAGGAGCTCTGCTTCCTAGTAGTAGATGACAGTACGTTGTACAATTTTATGCCGCTTTGTGGCTGAACACCTTATATTTAAATCCACAGGTAAGAGCATCTTTACAATTGAGAGCTAAGAGGCATTTAAACAAGTAGTCTTCATTATTTCACGTTGCTACGTATCAAATGATAAAAAACGAACCATAAGTTCTAAAGAATTTTCATATTTCTTTTATTTTTAATTGTATTTATATTTATTGTAATTTAATATAAATCTCTACTCGAAATACTTTGATTCGGATATCGCCTAGTAATGAATTCTTAGAAAAGTTAACCACGTGGTTTTGGATATATTTCATATATTTATGTAAACTTTTGAATAATCAGGAGTGTTCAAATATAATAATAGCTTGAAGTTATACACACAAAATACTACATTTTCTTGAATAAATATCGGTAATGGACTCAGGCATTTCCATTCTTTCATTCATTACAGCCTACTATAAGTCTGTCGCTGAACATAGGGCTCTTTTCATGGACAACGCATCTGCGTTTCGATTCTTACTCGAGTCGAGTCTTAGTAGATATCTAGATGTTTATAGGTTAGAGCATCTACTTACAATCAGGTGGAATGAGTGCTCGATTGTCATGCTTATTCTATAAAAAAATGAATTTTAAATATTCTGAAACAATAATATTAAATTTAATCTTTCCAATTGTTCCAAGCATCAAATTACGTAAGCTTTAAATCCGAAACGCCATTAAGCCATCCTTTGAAGCTTTTGTAAAGTTTCATAAAATGTCTTAAGCTTTCATTTAAGCTGACGAATAGACTACACCGCCGTATTTATTCGTGAAAAATATTTTTACCTTCTTTTTTCAATAAGGCTAAATAAAAAACAAGTATCTCTATTTGGAAAATCGAATATCTTCTCCAATTCTTCACACAGACCTGTTTGACTGTGTGGATCATCTTCCATATTACAGCCTGTCAAAGTCCATTACTGAACATACTGAACATGTCACGTGATAGAGCCACGGTGCAGCAATATTATGGTTGGAACACGAATGGGTCGGATACTGGGGTAGGACGAAGCTCTCACAGAATACCAGCGTAAACATGCAGCTTATTGCTGCTGTGTTTGTATAGTGAGTGTAGCGAACCAGAGACCCTTTTAAATCTTACTGGAAACAAGGCATTCCATCGTAGTCCTCAGTGGTGACAACGCTTCTGGATTTTAAATTTATTTATTGAAGAAAACCATATTGACACTACAAAGCTGAAGCCCTGATTCCGAACTAGAAGTAGCTGTGTGTCGGGAATCACTTCCTTCCCATTTCCATTAAATTACAATTACAAAATGGCTTATCAGCTTATCGCAACTCAGAACAAGGTAACAAAAATAAATACAATGTTTTACAAAGCCAAGAAAAAATTAAAATATGCATGAATATGTGTGTTGCATCCATGATCCGTACATGTTGTGCGTGTGTATGTGTACATGTGTTTGTGCATGTGTGTGCGTGCGTGTGTGTGTGTGTGTGTATGTGTGTGTGTGTGTGTGTGTGTGTGTGTGTGTGTGTGTGTGTGTGTGTGTGTGTGTGTGTGTGTGTGTGTGTGTGTGTTTAATATACTTGATAAGAAATGACTCGTGCTATTGAGTTATTTTTAACAGATTTTCCGTCTCGTTGTATGTCAACTTACGCAACCATAATAAAACTTTGGATTTAAGTTGATATATATACAGGTTTGTCACTTTATTATTTACACTAAAGTAGTTGTAAAGTCTTGGTGCCTGGAATTGATAATGCTGTCGAGCAATCTTACATCTCACACGATCAACTATGAAACGTTCTCGTCTTTTTTTTGTAATTTGATTTTGATTCTTAATTGAAGATAAATGTAGATGTCTATGGGCCACGGATTCACGATTTCACAGGTGGACTTTGTGTTCATTTATCATACCTATTACATTTCAAAAAAAATGGCCTCCCTCATAAGGGGGAAAACTGTTATATTATTTCTACAATTATCCCTACGTGAATGCAGGGATTAGTTACCTTAAACGCCCTCTTTAACAGTGCTTTGGCGATAGTTGGTGTTGATTTTATTTTGAACTAGGTTGTAGATCTCCTTTTCTGCTTAGAAGTCTTACTAGGCGAGTATCTCTTATATATCTCTTAATTTCAATTTTTTTTATTCTAATTAAAAACAATAATCGTCACTAACATGATATCTCAAGATTTAAATAATACAAAAGATCGTATAAGTACGAACTAAGGTATTATCTTACCCAATATTGCCGCAAATTAACTGTACTTGCACTTCTGAGTTCAAAGAGGGAAGAAGGGTGTATTGAGCCAATATAATTACAAACCTTGAGGTATTTCATCTTATTCCTCAGAGGTAGCATATCTGTAGTTTATGTTGTTTGAAGTTCGCCGCAAGTGGGCACCTGCCCATGGACTGCAATAGCCACTTACTGCCACGTGAAGCAACTTATTTGTAACTTCAATTTCATTAAAAAATAAATCAATAAATGTGTGTTGTAAGAATCAATGGCGGAAAAGCAACGGAATATCGGTAGCAGCATATTCCTAAAATAAAATTTAAATAAAAAAAAATGTTTTCCAAGTTTGCCAACTTCTTATGAGGCATCTTTGGTGGAGACCTTATATGACAAGATGAATGATAAAATAATTCTTTACTACTTAATAATGATGTATATTGAACTTTTGGTAAGCGTACGTATTTCTATGATATGATTAAAAGTTTTAAGGTTTAACACAAAACTTTTATAAATAACTTTCTGGTTGATTGAATTCGTCAGAGCTACAAAACTATTAATTATTTTAACAGTTTCAAAAATTGACGACTTTTGTCCAAGTTGTAAATCAAAGTCGGATTATAAATACATCTGAACAGTAGTCATTACAGATATGAACTGTGTAACATGCTATATGTTCGTGTTAATCTTTTATCACGTAATAAAATGTATAATGTTCTAAACGTAACGAAGATATTATTTGATATAACCCATAATAATGTGTTTCAGTCGTAATATCTAAATTATTATCTAAGCAAACGGGCCAAAACTTCGTGCGTACGAATCCGCCATTCGACTGTTGTTGTGAATTATTCCTAACACAGGCTTTTTAAGCTTACCAGGAGTGGTAAAAGGGAATATTGGTAATGTTAATAGTATTTTTACTAAAAGAAACTAGCTCCATCGCAAATTAATCATCCATTTTACAGTTTCCGCCTGTGATAAAGACAATAGTTAAACAATCGAAATGTTCATATATGATTCACGGGGCCGGAAAAGATTAATGTTTTAATAGCCTGCAAATTTAAACGAATTAATTGTAAAATAAAACGTCGATTAAACGAACGAAATAATATAGTCCATTTTGGCAATCGTTGTAAGAGGCGACTATCTAAAACGCCAGATGAATCTAATCGCTTTCAATAGCTGGCGTTATGGCCCTTTTATTTAGATCAGAAGGAAAATACCCAGATCGGCGACGGGCAGTTCTTGGTACTGCGATCTTCAATCTACCTGCTTAGCCTGATGATTAAGTCAAATTCTCCCTCCAAGGTCAGAGGTGCACCATGTCATTTACAGTACATCCAAATTTTATAGATCATTGACAAAAATGGAATAAAAAATTAATATATACAATAAAGTACAATAATAATAAACTTTTACAGACGATTAAAAACCCATATACCCGTAAAAACGATAAGGTATAAGGTGATTTTTTTTAATATCCGGAAAACTAGCTGTTCCGTGACCCACATATGATTCAATGCTATTGTCTTAATAGTGTGTCTGGAAACCGGACAGTGAGTGTTAAGATTAGGATCAGTCTTTGGCGACTAACGTTTCTCGGAGTTTCTTGTCGTCATAAAATCCGTAACTAAGATATCAGCAGGATATCAAGATTAACTGACATAACCGGCATAGGCACTGGGCCGGAGTTATAGCTCGAAAAATCTACAACCGATGGCCATGATTATCATCAGTGGTAGCCTCGTCTTGGTAAGCACAATGTTAAGCGTCCTCTTAACTGATGAAATGACAAGTTGTTGAAACATTTTTTATGGGATAGCGTGACAAACGAGCACACTGTCCACATGATGGTAAGTGGCTCATAGACATCTACATCTATCCTCGATTACAAATCAAAATGCAGATGCGTTGTCACCCGTGAGGACTGAGATGGAATGTCTCGTTTCCAGTAAAAAGGGTCTCCGATTCTCTACACTCACCATACGAAACACGCACTAAATTACTATTTTACGCTTTTTAGATTGTCATAAGAGTCAAAAAAAATTAAATAATTACTTGCGTAACGATGCAGAATGGTTTATATTAACCCTTTTTCAGGCTACGGCCTCTCAGTTCGCGGGCCCTGAGAACTATACTACAAGTATACTACAACTCACCAAAGGAAGTTCGTGATGACGGTGTAACCAAAAGCGCAGACTAGTAAGTGCTTAAGTTCCCTATAAATACACACTCTTTTAATTTCTGCTTAGATCTTAAATAATTTTCACGTTTTTATTTAGGGAATTTTCGCTAAGTAAAGTTACAAGTTACTCTCTGTATACGTCCCACAGCTGGGCACAGGCGTCCTCTCATTTCTGAGAGGGCAAGGAAGTGTCCGCTCCGCTGCCCCAATTACGTGTTGGCGAATTTCCCATGTCTTCGAAATATATTTTTTCCTACTTCTCAGACATGCAGGTTTTCTCACAATGTGTTCATTTATTTCCAAGCACGTGGTAAATCTGCACTTAAAATTACAATTAAAAATTTCAGCGGGGATTGAACCCGGGTTGCTCGCGTACTGTGAAATTTACAGCGAGCGCTGACCATCCAATCTACCACGTGTCGTTATTATTTTAATTTTGTTTAATTGTTTATATTAAGTTTTTCATAATAATATTATTACTAAATTAATTAAGAATGATTGATTGTGTTGTGTTGTGTATTGTAAAAGTATGTATGTATATATTATAAGTTTATAGTTAATACAATTTATAATTATATAATTAAATTTTTAATATATTATTACCAATAACAATACTACTAACGTTGGCAATAGAAAAGACGAGGATATAAAAAACTAGAAAGGTATAGCAGGCACTGAGGGAGATATAATCGAACGTTCTCGATCTTAGAAACAGATTTAATAAAAAAGCGAACGTATTTGTGGCCCTGAAAAGGGCTTTCTAATCACGTCCACGGACGGTATATAGTTATAAAGAGATGAGTCTGTGGATGACGAATGCGCCATTGTATTCGGGTTAACCTGATAATATAAGCGTATGAATACGTTTTATTTTATATTTCAAAATTTCTTTTTCTCTTTTATCAGCTCGTAAAGGTCCAACGAATGATGAATGACGAATGAGTCTTTCCAGGAAGGTTTTATCGAAATCATTGACCTTGGCAGTTACGGCTTTTCCCATAGTCGAGTTTTACGCCATCCTCTTACATTTTCTACATCGTGTCGAATTACAGATTCTATATCGTATACTAGCGATGAAGGAGTATATATAAACCCATATCGTCTCTTGGGTTTCGTAAAAGGCGCCGGAGGGACATAAAACAGTAGATGGGCAGCAAAGTATTTTTAATATTAACTATAAAAACTGTGGTTGCCAACAAGCCTGAAAATCGTGCCTCCCCTTGAGGCCTATGTTAAGCAGTGGAATTTTTATAGGCTGTTACTATAACGGTAAGAGATTCTATAAACTTTAGATTTGAAAATAATACTATATTATTATTCTATAAACCATATAATATTCTATCTAAAATCTAAATACAAGGGCAGCTGCCACTTATTCTGGACATATAAATACACGGAAGTTATATTTATATATAATTATTGAATCCAAACACACTTTAAATAAAAACAAAAACTTATAAAATTACATTGACAAGACGTAATCTAACTCAATACTTTATTAAGGTATCTTTAGCAACCGTGCTAGGTCACAGACCTGTGTAAGAGCTGCTAAGCCCTCCCCATTAAATACATACCAAATAGAAAAACAAAAACATAAAAACAATTTTACCGCAATCAAGAAATGTACAAAAGTAGGAAGAAGTAAAATAATAAGCTGTGTGGCATGTTCTAATCCGACAAATGGCTCAATAGATAAATGTTTAGTTGTATGGTACAAGAGTAAGGCGGGAGAGATATTCTATAAATGTGTCCAACACTTATATCAATATTCAAATGTTATAGTAAACCTTTACAAGAACTTATTATATATTCCACGTAAAAATAATTGAAACGTAGTGAGTAGTGATTCAGTTAATATTACGTTCTCTAAAAACAATAAAGTAAATACTACTTATAATTATTTATGTAGAACCGACAGCATTATGCCAAAATATTTTATTCTTTTTAGTCCTACAAAGCTAGCAGCAAAAAGTCGACGGAAGTCTTAAAATTGTACACACACATTTGCAGCTAATTTGTTGCTAATTAGTTGTCAAAGTCGGGATGATTTTTTTAAAATATAAATATAATTCTTATTGTTACCTTGAGTGTAAGATATTTAATTATATATAAGATTTAGTAAAAAGTAAAACACGACTGCAAAGAAGTAATAATCATAAAATAAATTCCACATAATTAAGAAGCAATTACGTTTACATTTGCGCTACATAAACATTTTCTTGAATATAATAACCTGATAGTGATAGTTTAAGATCTGGTTTCAAATCCTATTCAAATCTAATGTTAATTTCATAAACCTAAAATATTCACTTTTTCTAGAACCTAATCCTTCTTTGATTTAATAAAAAAAAGAAAATGGGTAGACAAAAAACCCCTTCTGTATTTGTATATATCATCATGTATCCGTGATAGTATCATCACCATCATCAATATAACAGCCCATCACAAGTTCACTGCAGAAAATACATATCTCTTTTAGATTAGGTACAAAAAGAACATAATGGCACGATTAAAATTTCTCTCTTTCTCTTCCACCTCCGGACAATCAAAATCTTGGCCAGTCCAATTGGTTCTTTGTTGGAGACATGCCAGATATTTCTATAGTTATAGGTATTTCGTTATTTATACAGTTACAAACTACTAACATGCTTATACCTAATAGCTATTCATGCTTACAACATTGACTTATATATTACTAGCGTAAATATATAAGTCAATGGCTTACAAACCAACTTTTCGAAGTAGTATTTATTAGGAGATTTTGTGTTACCGAGCAAGGAGCTTCTAAAGAAGTAAGCAAATTGTAAAGAACATAGACACTGGGGAAATGAGTACAAAGCTTAAAACAAGAAAAGTTTAAAGTTTTTATTTATGACAATCTGTGCGTTTTCAAAACATCTTCTACTTCCTTTCATGAATGCAGTTGTCTTGTCAGTTCACCGTGAATAGAACTACATTTATGAAATTTTTAAGTCTATTTGAATGTAAACAAAATTTTGAATGGCGATTTGGGGGGGTATAGGGGCCATTCTACTGGAGGTCATCAGGTGTTACAATGTATTTCGATTTCGGTTCTTAATTGAAGGTTAATCTCTTTGTCTGTGTCTTTAGGCCACCTCATTCATTTATCAGTAAGTGGACTGTGTGCTCATTTGTCACCCGCATTTTATAAAAAAAAAAAACTAGAAATAATTAAGGAAATCATTTTAAGGATAAGTTCTCTCAAATTTACACATTATCATAAAACCCAGTTTTAGCCTGCACTACTTTTATTTTATTAAGCTAATTGCTTATAATTGGCTCGTGAAATTTGTTTTAAGCGTGATTGGAATTTAAATTGAGTATACCGACACAGGAATGTTACCTAATGATACAATTTGCATGTCTATTAATCGTAACTCAGAATCGCTATCGCGCACGGGAACGAAATCCAATTAATCATGAACTAATAGACCACCTATCTAACAATAAAGCACTTTATTAAAATCTAATTATTAAAAGCTATAAATTTTGCCTTGTAAAAATGCATGGCTCTACCACGTAAAGTAGTGGTCCTTGGACATGAGTCCAAGGACCACTACTTTACGTGGTAGAGCCATGCTGCAGCTATATTGTGGCTGTGCTATAAACGGGTCGGCTTGACCGTAATGAATAGGCTCTCACGGAATAAGAGCGTCTGCACAAAGAGCGTGGCACCTTCGCGCTTCGATTTCGATTGCGAGTTAAGTTCATTCATCATAGGGGGAATTTTGTCATAGCTGCCACGCAGGCAGGCAGTTTGACATCCGCAGTTTTTTAGCAACTGCATTTTTTAGTGTAGAGTTATTTTCATTGTATAACAATAGTAAACAAATCCAGATTTTCAATTTAAATACTGAAACTGCTCGATATTAATAACGTCTTCCAGACGGAATTAATATCGAGCAAGCACAAGTGCAAGTGAGATATCCCTTCACTCTCATAGTTCGATGTAGTTAAGATAGATGAGAGATCAGACGCAAGCAGGGAGAAACGAAGCCAAAATACTGACTCTTGAGAATTTCTTGCCAGAAGAACCCATTAACTGATTTTGGCCCGACCTGGGATTCGAAACCAAGACCATGATCAGCAGACATATTTACTAGCAATAGCCCAACGGGTCTGACAAACAGAAAGTAATATCTCAATTTTGAATTTGATTGTGGCCCAATCCGGGATTCGTGCCCGAGATGGCTATCATCAGTTTTTTCGAGCACTAGACCAACGAAACTATTGAGACAGTCAATTGACTGTCCCAAATTTGCCATCTTTCGTCTCTTAATCTAAATCCTAAAATTTTTAAGCAAATCCATATTTTTGGTGCTTATACGAGTACTCACATTTGTTACGACTAATATTTATATGAAATTTTCTTTTTCAGGTAAATACCGCAAAGTTTTCTAACAGAAGGTGAAGGTACAAGATAATTTGCAGATTCGTTTATCGAATACACAACTTTAGTTTTTCAAGCCAAATTGTATCCCTTTGTGTATACCATTTTACCATGCCATTACTTTTTATTTCTCAAAGCCAGATTCTGTTAATTTACATAAGATTTTTTTTCATACAATTAGGATGATAAAAAAACGAGCAGTTCAACTGACAGTAAGTGGATGCTGTGGCCCTCAGTTAATATAGAAAAAATGGTCTCCGTTTCTCAAGTCTCACCATACAAAACAGCATCATTAAGCTTTCTATTTAAAGCTTTGCTACTTAGTTTTATATGAGTAAATTGCTAATTAAAGCATGAAACGGAAAAGTGAAAGCTACTGATAACAGTGGGTGTACTATGTATTATTTAATAGTTGCGTATGCCATGTATCAGGTATAGAACATGTTATTAAGATAACTTGTAGTAATATATATTTATAAATGTATTTATACGTGTGGTATACATGTTTTTATATTTTTATTCGCTAAAACATATTTTCATGTTTTTATGGCACCTGCTTAAGTTTCTCTGCTTAGTTTGTTTTTGACTGATAGGGAATGCCTTAAAGCATTAACACGGCCAATTATACACTTATTGTGTACTAACGATTTTAAATAAAATAAAAAAGAAAATGACTACATAAATTCTGCCGAAAAAGAAATTTTGAACGTAAGCTAGGAGACATCCACTGGGTACGAGCCCACGAACATGTAAGAGGAAAACCTATTTCATGGACATGTACAATCCGCCACCATGCACAAGAGGGATGTGAAGGACTAATAGATGATAGAGCCATTTGTGTATAAAGCAGTATGTTTGTAGGTCAAAAGACAGCGCACTCAAAACCTGGCTACGTATATAGCTCACTGAATAATAGGTTCCGGTGGCCGGAAGAATTTGTCCTCCATATCGTCCAGAGTGTGTCCTAAGAGGCGACTATGGGAAATGCCAGAAAAATCTAATGGCATCAAGCAGATGGCGGTATAACCATTTCTACTAGACTTACTGTAAAGCACCTGAAACGTCAAGAATTTAAATAAGAAAAATAAGACGAACATATATAATATAATAAATGTATAATAAACTTGGAACACCCCTTTAATTCTAACCATTTTGTTTTAGGAATACAAAATGAAACTTTTCTAGAGACTCTATAGAAAGTTAGGATAACCCTATGCCACTACTTTATATTAAATTTATAGCCTCAGGATGGCTTTCAACGCGTACGATAAAATCCTATTTCTTGATTGGAGGTGACATTTGCCAAAATGAGAAATTTTCAAAGTAAAATAAAATAAATTGTTGCTAGAAAAGTAACTACAGTATCACAAAACATTTGTGCTAAGGGACTTTTATATTATTAACTTGTTTATGAATGTCATGCTGACGTTAGGTAGCAAATATTTATAAATTAAATGCTCATCATCATCATGATTACAGCCTTCCACAAGACTACTGCTGAACATAGGCCCCTCCCATGGAATGCCACAAGGCACGGTACTAAGTCACCTGCATCCAACAACTTCCTGTACATCTAACCGGGGCATCAGTCCATATAGTTATGGAAGGCCACACCTTTCTTCCCTATCGTTCGGTCAATTTTCCACATTTTAAGAATTTCGAGCTATATAGTCGGCCTATCACCACTTCATCCTATTAATACATTCCTCTCTATAATGAGTTCATCGTATTAATAATGTGTTCATCTATATCAAGCACTCTGTTTTTTCTTCGGATACCCCCATTTACATATCTTTTGAAACTCCGAGCACGACCTTCTGCATAGCTTTCTGAGCGTTTTAAGTTTCCTCATGCGATTAGCGGTGAAAGACCACGTCCCAGTTCCAAATATCATAACTGGCAACAGATTTATTGATATTTATAGTCATCCTGTATATATGACCTTAAAAAAATTTGTTAAGACTTAGAAGTTTTTCACAGAATAGGGCTGACAAGCGGTCACACAGTACCTACACACACACTATAGTAATTGGATTCTCTGGATTATGGAAATTTTCATCTATTCCCAATTAAAAATTAAAATTCAGAACGTTGTTACCCCTGAGGACAAAAGGTCCCAGCATACAGGATGGAATCAGCACGAGCACGGGACAAAGATAGAACGTGGTTACATGTCAACATGGACGGGATTTCAATGTGTATACATTTGTGTATACACATTGTATCACACACCGTGACAGTGATTCAAATTTAACCTGGTAGTGCCATTGAAAGGTGGATTTTCATTTGAATAATTTAACGAAACCACTGTGCATATGGAGTGAAGCCATGGAAAGAACTTGCCTCGCGCGGGGCGCGATGGGGTATAAACATCGTCGCGGATGATATTTTTTCTAATTATGTATTATTTATAATAATTATTGATCCATGAAAGATGAGATAAATTAGGTAAAATATTATCATCAAAGCAGATTTTAGAATATTGTTTAATACAAATAATGATTAAATGCAGCAAGACATCCATTAGTATACTCGTATAACACAACATACTTCCCATATTTCACATCAGTTAAAATTACTTGATACATTGGGTTGCTTTCAGATTCGTTCTAATTGGATTTATCTTATTAATTTACCTGGTATCCAGTCCATAAATAACATTCAAACCCTTATCTGAACGGATTCAATTATGAAACTAATTAACAAGCAATTTGATCCTAGCAAAGATGAATTGTTTTTCTATAAATACACGGGTTGCTTGAAATAAACTTTTAATAAAACGTACAAACCGACTTCAGTAATTAAAAATAATAAAATAATTCCAACATTACAGCTTCCGAAGTCAGCGCTAAGATAAAAAGTAACAATGGATTTAAAAGAAATATTGAGGAAATTAATTAATTAGTTTTGTTTAAAATGTACTATTTTAAGTGCTGTAAGAAATTTTACAAGTTAACGGTATAGATATTCTTCTTCATCCTCTATACATTCAAATATTTATGTAGCACCTTCCCAGAGGCTTAACCTATATAATAAAAACAGAATCATTAAAATTGATTCACAACTAAAGAAGTTATTTCTGTATAAATACATATAAAATTTAAACAAACGAAATAAAGAATCAAGAAGTTGGTTTTAAAAATTATATATTGGCCGCAATGCACTCTGCTCTTATCACCAGTTGCCATTTGGTGACTAATCATAAGTTCGTTTTATATTGCTTAACTATAAACTTCTTTTTACTTAATCATCCCGTGAAAGTCCACTGCTGGACACAGACCTCTTCCGTATAAAGATTATTTGCCTTAATCATCACTTTTGCTAGGCGGTTTTTTAGCCATTAAATTCTTCTGTCATTTCCTATAGTCGCTCCTTACGACAACCACGAGTTGATATTGGATGATGGATTCCGTTACACACGGCAAGAGGGTAAATAAAATCATAATAATACGTAATAACAGTGTAGTGGCGATGTAAGATCACACACCAGCCAAAAATATCACCCTCATTTTGAGATCAATTTGATAAAAAAATTACACTTATTTCGTAAAATTAATAATTTTTTTAGAAGATATTTTCTTTACTTAGCTTAATTTATACTACCGAAAATCATTACAGAGAGTAAAATATTTTGTTTGTTCATTATAAGTTATTCCCTGCAGGGCTTCATTAAAATAATTAACCTTTACAAAATAGTAAAACAGACTTCAAAGACAAAAAGCTCCACATCATTTCTTAAGTGAAATGTTTTTAAGTCGTGCTAATTTATATTAAGTAGTAGGAATTCGTTTCTTTTAAGGAGTCCGTGGTCAGGTTTTTCAAAACAGCCGTTCTTACGCTCGCTCTGCTGTGTTCTTGTCTGGAGCGTATAGAGAGCTAGAATAATTACGGGCTGTGAAGCATTACATCTTAGTCCTCAAAGGTGACAACGCATCTGTAGCCTTCTAGTTTTTAAATTGGCCGCGAGTGTCCATGAACTGCACTAGACATTTAGCATCAGATGGAGAGTCAGTTTTATAAAAAAATTGTTTAATCCCTGATTGTAAAAGATTTTTTCAGTGGTTTTTTTAAGTTCAATTCATTAACATCATCATCATCATTACAGCCCCCAAGGGATGCCACAAAACACAATCCTGAACCACGTCGTCACCAGGTCGTCACTCCATCTAGTGGTGGGTCGCCCTACACCTCGCCTACCGGTACGATGCTGCCACTCGAAAACATTTTTTTCTCATCGGTTGCGGTTCTTTGAGCTATATAGCCGGCTCATTTCCACTACAACTTACTAATCCTTTGGTCTATGTCGATCACTATACTGTAGATATCGTCATTTCTGAGTTTATCACGCAGAGGAACCCCGGGCATAACCGTCTCCATAGCTCGGTGTATGCGACCTTAAGCGTCCTTATACGGTCAGTAGTGAAGAACCACGTCTCAGATCCATAGGTCATCACTGGCAACACGCACTGGTTGTACAATCTCGTTTTATGGTTTTGATGTATACCTGATGAGAAGATGTACCGTAATTTCCCGAACGCTGCCCAGCCGAGTTGAAACCGTCAATTGACCTGTCAGTCGAAGTTGGACTTACCTAATCGAACTATTTGTCCCAAGTAAAATTACTTGTTCAGAACTTCGACTTCCCAACAATTACCGGTATGGGTGTGACATGGAAATTACACATGTCTTTTTTTTTCCACGTTCATCTTAAAACCTATCCGTTGGGAGACACTATTGACGTCATTAGGCGTAGTGCTTAGGTCCTCCATTGATTCTGCCATAACGATTGCATCGTCGGCAAATCGAAGGTGAGTAATGTGATGTTAATACCATATCCTTTTCAGTCCAGTAGCTTGGAAACGTCTTCCGATGCAGCAGTGAAAAGTTCCGCGGATAAAACGTCAGCCTGTGTTACACCACTTTGCAGTTGGATAGGTTTCGTACTCTGGTTCTGTACTCAGATAGACATCGTAGCCCTAATGTACATAGAGTTCAGCATTTCGATATACTGACAGTCAGCTTAGCACTGCTGAACGTACTGTAGCACCACCCAAACTTCGACAGAATCAAAGGCTATCTCATAGTCCACATACGCAAGGCAAAGTGTTAAATTGTACTCTTCGGTATTCTGTACGATTTGCCCCAGGGTATGTACCTATGTGGTCTATGGTACTGAACCTTTTTTAAAAAGCAGCGTGTTTGGGAGGCTGGAAGTTTAATTATTTAAAAAAATATTTGTGTGGTTTTAGGTATTTGCTTTCTTGCATACAACCTACCACAGCTGTAATGTTACAATTTAAATAAAAATAATAAATATAAAAAACTTGTTGCTGCATTTTTAGTAATAGTGTGTATTCTGAATGACTTGACCGATTGAAACCATAGAGCTAATACATAGAGCAATACGAGAAACCGGCGGATCGGAAGTATGTAGGCATAGCGTTACAAAGAAGACGGGCGAAAGTTCATAGAAAGCTGGGCCTGATGTTACAGTAACGATTACTACATTATATTATTTATATACTAATACCATTTTAAAAAAACTAAAATATTTACAACTGCTTCATGGTAGAAAAAAAATACAGGATGTTATTGATCTGTATGAAAACAATGTTATTGCTTACGTTATGCTTACAATGTAATTCTTACAGCAAGCTCTCCCAATTTACACTTTAAGAAAATATTTATTAGACTTTATTGTAAACTAGACTAACATAATTTTATATACTGTAGGATATTCACACATAGAGGATTCAGACGTCGCCGTCCAACTAAATTCTAGAGGTTTGAAATAATTATAAAACAGCTGAGGGACTATGAATTAAAAACACTTTCTCTTTTATTGACTTATTAATCGTCCACTTCATCATAAACAAATAATATATCGTCTAAAAACGGTGCATGCGGTATTAAATTATCTTGATGCCTTGCCCAGCTTAGGTACCAGATTATGGACAATACATGACAACAGCAACCTACAGTTCTTTTTCTTAGCAAGCAATTACAATAATACCAATTGATGGCCTCTCTACCATTGTGATAACTGTCAACTAAAATATATGTAAAATATGTTTTTGAGCTTAATTATGTCTCGATTTTATTCGGCCACTTAATAACCAGCTAGAATGGTTGGATATGGACAGTTGTCTTAGTAGGTTGCTAACCGTTTCTCGACACACTTCTATTTCATATCGCCCATCTTGTCGTATGTGTTCTCCATAATGGGATACTCTTGGTTTAATAAAAATATCTTTGGGTATTTATCAAATTAAGTATGGGATCTCCATACTTAATTTGATAAATACCCAAAGATATTTTTATTAAATCACTATGTGTGAGCTGGGGAAAATCATTTAAGTTATCCTTTTGTACAGTTATTCTTGTAAAATCAGAAAAGAAACCGTCAGAATCCTTTACACATAGCCAGAGTCGTTAAAGATCGGAATATTATTGCAGCACACAAAAACAACAGAAAATATTCACTACCACCGTAAGATCAGAGCAAAACAAACGTAACAAATGATTTGATTGACGCTTGAGTTTTTGAACTAACGTTGACATTTCCGCTTTGTGGCCTGTATAAAACATTTATAATCGATTGTGAAATCGATTTATTAATCGGTTCAGTCAATTCATTTTACGACTTTTTAGAAACCTTGAAGTGTCACGAGGACCATTATTTAAATAATAAGTTTCCTAATTACCTAAAGAAGAAAACACTGAATTACTTTTTATTCTTTTTTTTCTATTTTTGTATTAAAATCGATTAACTAACCTATTTCATCCGGCAGCATTGTTTAAAAATGAAAACAACGGAAGTCAGTATTATTTTTATTTAATATTCAATTTCTTTTCCCATGATAAAACTGCTTAATATTTCATTATTAACTACAAAAAAAACTGTAAAAAAATATTGATAAATATTTCACTTGTGTAACGGTTAGGCCCAAATTCGCCCGTCTCCTTTATCTCTCATTCTTGCGGGAGGAAATCTGCACACACAAAAACAATCGTCTGTCACCACAAAGCTCATACATAACAATTAAAAGAATAAACTAGAAATCTCACACACACATCACACATAATAACAATCACTTTCGCTCGGTGACAGCGACAACTCGAAAACAGGTTCGGATCAGTTACTCAACCGAACTGCATATTGTTGAGATCCAGATGAGGGCGAACGTCCTGTATTGGCATACAAATCTGGAACAACACGATCGTTATTATTGTAATTTTTAAGTTTAAAAATAAGTATATATTATAATAATGTGATTAAAAGCTACTAATACATATGAAAGGTATTGCTATATTTTTGTAAATTTGACACGGCAGATCTCTTTTGCCGCAGAAAACTACACAATTCAGCATTTTTGTAGGAAGTTGATTAATCTGCGCAACTAGATTTGATCTAGTGATCAGTGCAGCTGCGACTAATTTTATTGTATGCGTAGGACTGCGTGGACTTGACAAAGGGGAATGTCTGCGTATGGCTACTCTCCTCCGGTGGCTCGTGTTGCTCTATGCATATCACACTTTAGTTTTGGCTTGTCAACACGATAGTTCATAGCTATGCTAACATATATATATATATATATATATATATATATATATATATATATATATATATATATATATATATATATATATATATATATATATACGTAGTAGAGCTACGCTGTAGCTATATTATCGTTGTAGTACGAATGGTTCGGCTGGACCGGGGATGGATAACGCTCTCACGGAATACCAACGTTAAATAGCAGTTTAATGCTGCTACGTTTCATATATAAATTGTAGAAAAATGGAGTCACCCGTACGGCCTTCTTTTGGTAAATAAATATTATGGCTTTGGTGTCACTTGCGTTACCCCATAGCAAAATTCCATAAGAAATTACGCTATAAAAGTAACTAAAATATACTTATCTAGCTGTTTCAACATGGTAAAAATTCTAATCGTTCTTACAAACTATGCCGCGGAGCTAAGTTTGCTTGCTTATTTGGATATATGGGGGAACCATTAAATCTTCACGTAAATAGTAATTCCAAGATAAATAGTGGTACCACACAACAAGAATGTGCTGCCGCTGCCCATCTCCTATTTCAGTTCCCATTTTTCGCTTCTTACGGCACACACGGGGTGATAGTGGGTTCAGTAACGCCGCCACTACACTACAGGACGATATTAAATATAAAATGAGAAAAGATACAAAAAAAATAACATATTATTTTTTGTATCTTTTTCTATCGCATTTTTTACATTACTAGTAAATTATTGATACTAGTGTGTTTCTATTAATATTGTTTGTTTACTAGCAGAAAAATATCAGTACTTATCAAAGTTTCTTACGCTCTTATAAATCATATGTTATATAGATCTTACGGATATTGCAGACAACTGAGATAAAAGAAAGGACATAGTCAGACGGATCTTGTGGATTCAGATAGATGGCGATATAATCATCTCTTATACCAGGAAGCAGCATTCACATACCAAACATGGTGATTAAGGTAAATTCCCTACAATAAAATATATTTAGTAGAGGACTGTTACGAGAAAATAAACAGAAGAAGCATCACCTCTATTCTGAGACTTGTTATAAAAACACGAAACAAAAAGTGAACTTGAATACTTTCAAAGTACCCAAGCATTCAACGTCGTGTAGATGTATTTCAGCCCTAACATAATTTAGGGAATTCTGAGATTCGGAGACTATAAAACTTATTTGATGGAAACGTGATTTAGAACTAGGTCACAAACCTGTTTTTTTTTCTTTATCTTGCCCTAAAGCTTTCTCAGATATGAGATATTTCCTTGCCCTAAAATTATCTCAGAAATGAGTTTATAGGCGGTAACTATAACTTTAACTTTTATTCATTAGTTTTTTCTCTTACTATTAACGGGCTTTTCATCAAGTGCCCTGCTTTCGTAACTCACCATATAAAACAAAGCAATATTATAATAAACTTTTACCCTGGTAGGACTCGCTTATGAAGTTTAGTATATAATAATAATGTCCACCAGACTGAATTTCCGTCATGGCGGCCAGTCTCAACGGATATTAGCCATTAGCGCAGGATGCGATTATAGAAAACGAGTATATGCACAAGCACAGGTGCACTCTTAGTCCACATTCATATTCTGATGGGATGTAGGACGACACGACGGTAGAGAAATCGGTCGCAACATCTTTACGTGCTTTCCGAGGCACAGGAGTGAAACGCCGCCAACTTCCTGACTACATTCTGCTACTAAGAATATCTGGACGGAAAGCTCAATAACTGACTTTCGGCCTGAGCTGGGATTCAATCCCAGGACCTCTTGATCAGCAGCTGCGTTAACGACCACTAGACCACGAAGCAGTCAAAGCTTAACACATAACATTTGATTATATAGTACTAGCGCGAAAGAGCAGCCTAAAGCTGTTGTGTTTTGTGTGATGAGTGTAGAGCATCGGACACCATTTTTTGGGTGTAAAAGATTGTTAGCTATTGATAGTCGTGCCATATTTAAATAGGGAAACCTTTGAAAGTGCCATTAAATATTGAATATTAAGCACTAGCGTTTCATATTTCCCATCAAATAAAAACGGTTCTCATATAATATGATAAAAAATGTTTTTTAATAAGTACGATAAGGATAACAAACGAGCATACAATCCACCTGATGGTTAGTGGATGCTGTGACTGATTGACATCTATATATATCCTCGATTAAGAATACAAATTGACTATTGCGGACTAAGATGGTACGCCCCGTTTCCTTTTTAAAGGGTCTCCAGTTCTCTACACGGACAATATAAAACACAGCAGCATTAAGCTTTTATTTTAAGCTGGATTATGTTAGAAGAATTTAGTTAGACATGGTCCTTCCACTGACAAGTCAACTCATCTACAACTTTAATAAAGCTGCAACGTGGCTATACTACGCATCATAAGATAATTAAAAAAATTAAACCATTCTCCAAAGTAATTTATGAATTAAACTCCATTGCCGTACTAAATATTTTCTTACAATGTCGCATTTACGACAAACATCGTCTCAAATTACAATAAAGCTGGAACAAAGGCATGCGTTTACAAAGTATAATATACGAATATATATGTAGTATATAGAACAAGTTATGTTACAATTTAAAACCATTAAAAAGGATCAGTAATAAACTAAATAAGTTAGAGAAGCATTTTTAACAGTGCGTTTGCTATCTAATCGCAGGAGTGCTACAATATACCTACTAGACTCCTCTTGTGCCATGGAGTTTAAAACCTTTTGCCTATTTCTGCCGCCAAGCAGCAGTGCGTACTCGGTGGTAAAGAAAAACATCGCGAGGTCACGTAGCATGCATTTTTTTATAAAACTAAAGCAACAAATGAATTAACAGTACACCTGATGGTTAGTGGCTAATTTAGTCCGTGGACAACTGCTGCCAACTTCAAACAAATAATGCTACAGTCTACAGTTGCGTTATTACTCTTAGAACTAAGATTGAATGTCACTGTTAGGGTCAGTTCACACCGAGACGTGACGCGACCGGACCCGGCGCTTAATTTTTTAGATTGTGATACAAAATATAACGTTATTTTATACCTAAGTAGATTCATAATTTATTGAGATAATTCGAAAATGCCCCGCGGCGTCTCGCTTTTCCGCGCTGCGCCTCGAGTTGCCTCGCGACAATGCGCGGAAAGCGTGAAAAGGAAGTGGAAACCATGATTGAGGGAATGGTGAAGAATAGTGTTATTGAACCTTCATCTAGTCCATGGTTTTCACCCGTGGTGCTGGTAAAGAATGCTACCGCCGTCTGAACGACGTTACAAAAAAGGACAGCTATCCCTTGCAAAGAATTGACGACACGCTGGACTTGCTTACAATAGTAAATTGGTTTAGCATGCTGGATATAAAAGTGGTTACTGGCGGATACTCAAAGGATAAGGAGAAAACTACGTTCTAGACGGGAAAGGGTCTGTGTCAGTTTAAAGTAAAGCCGTTTGGATTGTGCAATGCTGAAGCAAGGTTGATGGAACTTGTACTTACCGGGCTAACTGGCGACGCCTGTCTGGTCTACTTGGACGAGATCATCATCGCAGACTATAAGTTTGAGGAACAACTTCAAAACCTGGAACGCATGCTCATGAAGATTCAGAGTGTTAACCTCAAGTTGAGTCCGAAGAAATGTTCACTATTCAAACGGCAAATTAACTTTTTGCTTATGTAGTTTTGGAATAAGGTTCGCACGGATCCAGAGAAAATCGCCGCTGTCAAGGATTGGCCGGTTCCAAAAGACAAGACGCAGGTTTTATACTCTTATCCTTCAAACCGGAATGCAGCAGTGCAAGCACTACTACTTGCATACTTATTTATTGCCTATCTAGTATCTTGTTTATTTATAAATCTAGACAGAAAAAGAGTCCTACCACCTAGTTGAAAGCAAGATATCTCGACGAAAGTGCCTCGTACCGGATCTAATTATAAATATAATCCATTCTCTAATGAACTTAATCACGCACACAAAATTTTATCAGTATTGGTCCAAGCGTTTAGACGGAGGAGCATATACATGGACAGGTGAATTATATATATACAATAAATATTAATTATCACTGAATGACATCACAAAGCTTGAAAAAAAATGGTCCACCAAGTATAAACGTTTTACAGAGACACACACACAGACACAACACTGATAATTAGCGGTGTTGGGTATGACATGCGTGAATAAACCTAAACCTAAATCGCACTGTTGAAGTTTCCGAACTACTCTTTATATTGTTATGAGCTTAGGGTTCGTGACATTAAAAACTGGCCAATGGTTTTGGTCTGTGGCATCTCACCTGCCGACCGGCCCAGTTGTAAAGCGACCGGCCTGTGGTCTGAGACTAGTTCGGTAAAAGTTTCTATCGAGCTAATAGTAAGTCGGATGTCTTTGAGTAATGCTACATCAAGGACGTCCGGACTTTGGTTTGCAGGGTAGGGGTAGCGTGTTGGAGCGATAACGACGAAGTTGACTCTCTCCGTGAGGTTGCTTAGAATGTTTCCATTAGGATTATTAACGTTATAATTCCAACTCACGTGTTTGCTATTTAGGTCTCCCGGATTAATATGCTGGGGCCTAGGTTTAGTAGAGCCGATATGTCGGAATCTACTATATTTTTAAAGGTGGCTGATATGCCGATGCAATTATTATGAGCGGATGGCCCGTAAGTGCAATCCTACAGACCAACGTTTCTAAGTTAGTAAGCAGCGCAGTATCTATCGGTACACATTGCAAGGACCTTTTGTAGTAAATTAAGGTGCCGCCTTTGAGTCCCGTCAGCATATCATTTCTTACTAAGGTATAATTAGCTATTTTGGGATCGCAAAAACTAGATTTCAAGGAGGTCTCTGGCAGTAGTACGATGTCGACATCATGGTTGCGTAAAAAGTACAACGATTTCTTCCTTTTGATTTCTAATACCGTTTGCATTAAAGAACGCGACAGTGAGAGAGCTAGGCTTGATTCTATCTGTATGTTGTGCTGCCATCATAGTTTGAGATGGGTCGGCTTAGGCACATTGGACGGAGCCTATCGCGTGGACAAGATAGATGTACTCAATGGTGGCATCAAGCTTATCCTGAGCGGACTTTGCTTCGCGAATTTTGCAGGCCAGGGATGTGACTTTAGTCACATTTATATTGCTGACAAAGCTGCAGACTAACAAGAAGTCAGCAGCGAAGTTTAAAGGTGCCTCTGGGGCAGGTTTGCACGTCTGAGCCAGGAGATAGGGCGCTGGCCATGAGGCGGCCGCTCTATTTTCTGGATGTTAGCGCTGTTAGTCTATACGACTCTTACAGCTTAATCTAACTCAGGGCTGCCCTGAGCTAACGGCCCGGAGTTAACGGGGCGAGTTAACGGGACACCGTGATCGGTGCCACTGAGGGGGCAGAGTGCCAAGGGCGGAACCTGCTAGCGCTAGTCGCTCGTCTCCGCCTGTTTACTTCTCTGCACCGTTTCGCTTGAGCGGCGCTTTCTACACCCACGATAATTCGCTCGATGTCCCTCTTCGCCGCACAGAACACAGCTCAGAGGGCTTTCCGACTCGAGCGTTAGGGTGCACTCGCCGGCACGGTGAAACAATTTTTGGCCGAGTGGGCGTATAGTTGGCGTCGGTGGCGTTGGCCAACGATGCCCCTGTTTCGGGAAGCTTCTACTGCAATCCCCGTGAGTTTGCAGATTCAGCTAACGTCGAAAATTTCCTTGCCTTCTGGAGACAGGTCTAGAATGACCAGGCACTAATCTAGGTAACGTTTTTTGTCGGTGGGGTGGTGCATCCTATGCACTTTCCTGACTGCGAGATTTTGCGATTTAACATTGCTGTAAATGTGTTCGGTCTCGAGCTCTTTGAGGAACCCGCAAACGACAACGCGGTCGTTGCGGTACTCCGCGAGGGAGTATGTGTGGAAGCTCAGATTCTGAGCTTTAAGATGCGCAGTTAAAGCGCGGAAGTCGTCCGTCGTTGAGACGTGTATGGGAATGCTCTGTCTACCGTTGTGGCCCCGGGGGCAGAAGATTTGGAGTCTATTCACTTGGACAGGTTGCTCCAGCATGATTTGTCCTGAAGGATAATTGGGGGCAGCGGCTTTTCCTTTCGCTCAGAGGCCAGTTTGCAGTTCACGGATTTGTTCGTGGTTTTAGAACGCGATGAATGTGCGGCTTTTTTGGCCGCAGTGGCGTTAGGGGATGTAGGGGTCGAGTGAGGCTCGTCTAGTTTTAAGAGAAAAGAAAGAAAAGAAAAGAAAGAAACAGACTTTATTTGGCACATGCAACACACTGAAGTGGATTACATAAAACAAATAACATTTAAGTAGTCATACAAACAAAAAACAAAAAAAAATTACTTAAAATCATGAAACAGGACATTCACTCCTTGTTTATAGATATGATAAAACAAAAAAAAAAAACAAAAAAAAAGCAAACAATAATATAAAAAAGAAAAAATAATAATAATAATAAAGAACTAGAGAATAAGGAGTAATGCATAGGGTGTATTACAAAGACAATCCACCCGTTAATGCTGCTCTGCTCCAAAAAGGAAAGCCACTCAGGATATGTTGGAATGTATCAGAAGTACAACACCCCAACCCTGATTTTCAGTGGCACCCTTATATATTTACAATAAAAATACACAAATAAATATAAAAAAATATATATACATATATTATATATTCTTTATACGCAGAGGGCAGTTATGTTGTGTTAAACCAAATATAATAACAAAAAAATTTTTCTTGTAATATTGTCATAATTCTTATAAAACATTCTTAATACTGTAAGAGGTTGCATTGAAATTCACTCAGGAACGTAATTAAGTTTAAGCTACAAACAAATACACAAACCAGCTGCAGTACACCGCTTCATTACATAATTTCAATAAATAATATATACATACTCAAACACACACACACACACACCTATACATGTATATATATACATATACACATACACATATATATATATATATATATATACGTACGCACACATATATACATACATATAAACAAGCACACATACATACAACATATACACGCTCATACATTATTTATAAAATTACATACTGTCAAAATATCTGCACTACTTAACTTTTAGATTGCTGATCTAAGAGGAACAACTTAAATTTTTGACGGAAGCTATGTATCGATTGTATATTACGGAACGGCGGCGGCAAGTTGTTCCAACACTTGGTTGCTGCATATCGAAAACTGCCTCGAAACGCAGCGGTGCGGTGTTGAGGCAGAAGCAACCCGTACGTTGAAGCTCTTGTCACTACATTTATTAAGACGTTGTCTCGAGCCCAGCGCAATTTTTCATAGAGATAAGATGGCGTCCTGTATTTTATACAACCAAATAACAGCGTAGCAAAATGCAACTGCCACCGGTAATCCATTTTGAGCATTTTCGCATTATTAATTTCCGGTTCCGCGGTTGGAACTCGAGCAACCGGTATAGTCGTGTTACGTGATCAGAATGACTGCCCTAAAGGCGACAGCTCCGTTTTGTGCAAGTAAGTCAAGTAGCCACAAGGGTATCACTGCAAGTGCAATGTGTATAATTGGTGCAATGTGCAATTCTTGCTATATGCAGAGACACTGCGGCACGTGCTACGGCGCAGGCGCCGTCATATATATGAATTGTTTATAATAGTATTGGTTGCTCGGCAGCTTGCCCAGACTACTAATACTGACACTATTAATATATCCTGTATAGTCGATAGTTCTAAAAATATCCATTAGCCGCCGTAATGCATCAGCCAGGCGGAGATAATCATCATAAATACAGCTTGTAAAAGGTACCACTGCTATACATAGGCATCCTCCATAAATATCCTCATATTAAGGTTTTGTCTTCATTGCCATGCTTTGCAGGCGGGATGGCAGCCGCATTTTTTATAAGTTTGTGTTATTATCTGAACAGCTCCTCTTTCAGTTTCCCTGTGTCGCTATTTACGACACCCGTGACATGGTATGGGGTAGTGGATATTCTTACACCGCGACTATACGCCAATCGTCATCGTTACCAGGATGAAAATGTTATATACTTATTGTAGTTTTCATCAACATCAGCCCGGAAAAGTCCACGTTTAGACTTGGGCCTCTCCCATAGCACAGAGGATAAACCTAAGTAGCTACGCTTGGTTGCCATGTTGACGATCACAATATCAGAAATTTCTTACATGGGATAGCTACGCCTGGCCATTTTATGGTTTTCGCACGAATTATTTAGCTGGATCGGAGAAGGACCACGTTCTCACAGAATTCCAGTATAAAATAGCAATTAATTTTGCTTCATGTTTCGTAGAGTAAGTGTAGACAAACTGAGATCTATTTTACTTTTAACAAGGGATACCGCCTAAATCCTCAGGGGTAACAACGCATCCACATTTTGGTTTTGGGCTATATTTGCCATAGTTGCCACGCTTAGCGGGTGCGTTTGCAAACGCAGTTTTCCATTTTTTGGTTATTATTGGAAAGACACTCTTAATTTGCTTCCGTCCACCGCCTCTAACACCCACGGGACGACGGCACTACTACACGGTTAATACTGAGCAATAAACATAATGATATTATATCAGTCTGAAATTGTGATGCTTATTTCTTATAAAATCCAAACGAGTTTAGACATTTGGTATATTTGCTATTTAATTAAAGAAATATATTATATCTTCTTTAAAAGCGCTGTTTGTTGCTACATAGTTCGTGAATTCTTTGGTCTTGTGTAGTCATATTTTGTTGCGTTAGCTTTGAGCTCAGCTGTAGCTTTATTAACAAAGCATAGTTTCATCAGGCATCTATTATACGGTATAATACAAACAAAAAATGCTACTATATTTTTTATTTTTTTAATAATAACAGCATTTTCATAGTTAGTACGAGGTGAATATAATATCAGCTTTTAAATATTATTTTTGGCCCGAAGTATGTTCGTAGAATGAGCTGACAGTATCTTGAATTCTTATAGTAGTATGCTTGAGTTTGGATTATTTAATAAATTAGGTCTGGTAAGTATCTGTGGAAGTCAAACCACTCACCCTGCCCCCCTTCCGTCTCGTAACTATGGTTGCTGTAAAGTGCCAGAAACGTTTAATGAAAACGATTTAAAAAATTTAAAATTATACACAATAAAATCCGTTAAATCAATTTTTCTGAATGTGTAGTGTTCGGGTATATATGAGAATCAATTCTGTGAGCTGCTATGTAGGTCTTAATATAGTATCACTGCAACTAGTAATGTGTTAGTGTTATGGTTATGTTTACCGGTCCATGCCCTACATTTTAAAAGAACTTCAAGTAAGGTAAGGTAGCACGAGTGCTACCGTACCTCGGCTGATGCATCAACGTCCAGTTCCTTCAAAAGGGTTATTACCAAGGCTACATTACCAAGAACACATAGGCAGAACTGGTGGGAGACTAGTTCGCCTTTCTTTGAGAACCCGTTTATTCTGGTCAGAAATCAACATTATTATCGGATGGAAATACAGATGTAGGCAAATTATTCCAATTCAGTACTGTGGCAATACGAAGCACGAAGTAAAAGTTTAAGTAAAAATTTATAACCAAAGACCTCACATTTATTTTTGCGTTTGTTTTTGGTATTTTATTTTTACATATAGCTTTTATCGCGGGCTTTGAACGCGGCAACCGAATCAAGAAATTCCGTAACGTAAATAAACCTAAGATCCCAAAACCTAACATCGTCTAACGTCGTTCCAGTTCGGCAGACTTCGGTACGGTGTTTGTGTGCGTGTGACTAGACGTATGCGTGTAGACTAGTCGCATGTATTGTAAGATAATAAAAATATTTTATACAATAATATAGTTTACTGCAAGAAGCATATCCTTTGGATTTAAATGAGTCGTCGTCATGCTAGCAACTTTCGTGAATTTAGAGTATTTAATAAACACAAACTTTATAGAAAATTATCTTTTGTCAGAAGAACTCGCTAATTACCATAAAACTATAGTTTCAATGATAAAAGTTTCTAAATAACCTACATGTATTGTAAGATAATAAAAATATTTAAAACAATATTAACTTCTCATTTATTCAATAAAAGAAAAAAATGTTTTCTTATCGGTCACCACGCGCAAAAATTTAACTTGAATTAATATTGTTGCGCGCCTAAGTTGACGTCATGTACCCGGCTCTACCGCCATTTAGTGTCGGGGATGAGAGCGCGGGAATCTTTCCAGATAATGACACCACTAATCTTTCAAACGACAGCGCCATCTAGTATCGAAACGAAGAGCTAATCTTCTAGAAGCCGACACTCGAACTTTCGATGCCTTGTCGATTGGTGCGCGTATTTACTTGAATGTTCAGGATACTTCGATGCTAATGTGTATTTATAGGCGCTGCAAGGTCGGGGAAGTATTGAATTTGGCGAGACAAGCGAAGCTTCGGAGCGAAATAAAGTGAATCAGTGTGGGTAATTATTAGTTTTCTAAGTTTTAATTAGTGTAAAGTGAATTAAAGAGTTCATTTTGGTAATTCTATCGGCAATTTTTACTGTCACGAACCTTAAATTCGTAACAATATCAATGAAAAAAACTTGAATTAATGTCAAAGAAAAAAACAAAGAAAAAAATACAGCATAAATAAAATAAATAAACAATTATAATTGCATAAATTGATAAAAATGCTATGCAATAGCTTTACCGCGGCATTTCCCGAGTGCCACACTTATCTTTTATTTAATTTGCTGAAATGTAACACAATCACATGACGTGATTACTTAAGTTATAAGAACAGTCAAAGTAAAATTTTTAATACTAACAATCAAAATTGTATAGTGAAACACCCGCTGCCTCAGATGAGGCCATCTATTTTAATTTTAATTTTTGTGTTGTAAGCACGCACGCGCGCCCGCAAGCACGCACGCACGCACGCACGCATGCTCGCACACATGCACGCACGCACACACACACACACATATATATATATATATATATATATATATATATATATATATATATATATATATATATATACATATTAGCAAATTAGCCTTTTTATTCCATTGAAGGAGCTCTTGATTCCAGTAAAGGAGCAGGAAGCGACGGTATTCATCCAATATTTTTTTTATAGGATAGGGTGACAAACGAGCACACAGCCCACCTGATGGTAAGTGGTTGGTGTGGCCCATAGACATCTACATCTATCCTCGATTACGAATCCAAATGCAGATGCGTTGTCACCCGTGAGGACTAAGATGGAATGCCTCGTTTCCAGTAAAAAGGGTCTCCGGTTCTCTACACTCACCATACGAAATACAGCAGTATTAAGCTACTATTTCACGCTGGTATTCTGTGAGAGCGTGGTCCTTCCCCGGTCGAGCCGACCCATTTGTGCTACAACTATAATACTAATATAACTGCAGCATGGCTCTACCACGTATATATTTATCAAAAACTGTGCTACTAACTTAACAAGACCCTTGCATATCATTTACAATCGATCTCTTTTAGAAGGTTGTTTCCCCAAACTGTGGAAAGATGCTGTAATTATTCCAATATTCCATAAAGCGGGTGATAAAAGCAATGTAAGTAACCATAGACCCATTAGTATTCTCCTAGTTCTTGCCAAAGTTTTTGAATCATTAGTATGCCCTAGTTTATCGTGGCACATAAAGCAAACCGTGGCAGAGCAACAACATGGTTTTTTAAAGAAACGTTTTACAGCAACCAACATTTTAACATTTGTGGATAGAATAATTACTAGTATGAGTTCGGGTAATGAAGAAGACGCAATCTATACAGACTTTAGTAAAGCGTTCGACAAGGTGAAACACGCATTATTAATACATAAACTTAACAACAATTTTGGTATTCATGGGCCACTTTTGAATTGGTTCTCATCTTACTTAAGTAGTCGTATACAGCGAGTAGTAGTGAATGGTTTTACATCTAGGGATATTTACCCTGCCTCCGGAGTTCCACAAGGCTCCCATCTCGGGCCGATTCTGTTTGTTATGTTCATTGACGACATAACACATAAACAATGTATTTTTAATTCTCAATTTGAACTTTACGCAGATGATTTATAGCTATCCAAAACAGTTAATAACAGTGTCGATCAGAGAAAACTTCAAGCGGACATAGACCGGGTTACGGAATGGTGTCGACTAAACTGTATGACTTTGAACATTAATAAATGTTGTCATATAAAATTTTCCCGTAAATTTAACAAATTTCCTAGCTCTTACAACATAAACGGAACTGTTTTGAACAGAGTCGATCAGGTTAGAGATTTGGGTATTGCTCTCGATTCTGAAATGAGATTCACTAACCATATTAATAACACGGTTAGCAAATGTTTCAGATTGTTAACGTTTGTCTTAAGAAATTCAAAAGAATTCAAATCTGTTCAGGCAATGAAATTTTTGTATACCGCCTCCGTGCGTAGCCATGTGGATTATTGTAGTTTTGTTTGGTATCCATTTTATCTGAATAATGTTCACCGTATCGAAAATATTCAAAAAAAAGTTTGTGAAAAGAATCTCTTTTATCAATGGTAGTTACCGCAGCCTCATTGGTTATTCTGATAGGTTAAACCAATTAAATTTGCTATCACTAAAGCAACGTAAGGAACAGCTGTCCGTAATTTTTTTGTATTTATTGAGCCATGAAGTGGATTGTCCATCTCTCCTATCACAAATTAATATATTAGTTCCTAGAGTTACGGCTCGTCTGCATAATTATAAACCATTTTCAGTGTCCTTGAGAAAAACGAGATATCGTAGTTCCTCTCCTATTTTAACAATGTTAAAAAATTTAACCTTTTATTTCAAAATGGTAATTTAGATATCTTACGTGAAAAGATAGATACTTTTAAAAAATCGATTTTGGATTGTCGTAAGATTCATTTTTAGTTTTTTTTTTGTTTTTTAGTTTTGCCATTATTGTAAAATAAAATCCTTTTATATTTTTACTAATTTAAAATGTTTAATTTGTAATCTGTAAAACAACGTCTTTATTAAAATAAGAATGTTGTGCATACCTTTAATTTAAATGCATATGTAAAATGTATTTCTCCAAAAAGTGTGATGTCATAAGTTCCGTTTATGTATTTAGTTGGTAAGCCTTATTTAATAAAATAAAATAAAATAAAATAAAATAAAAATTATTATTTTCGATGTGCAAACCGACTCGTATACCCACGCCAAACGGCATGACACTCTCTCATTTTGTCATGTCACCTCTACGCTTTCAGTATTAAACCAAAGGAGACGGCATCGCAAGGCATACCCCTCTGTAAAAGGTACGATAGTCCGACTCATACTCGTTATATAAAACTAGTTGCTCCGCGTCGTGCGTCATTCCAACATGATCGTGCCAGTAAATTGAGCTCCGACAAAATGCCGAATTGCAGTGTATGTACATGAAAAAAACAATCAAAAACGTCAAGTATTCAAAAGGACAATGTGACTTTTCATCTGTGAGTTTTTTTTAACATAATGTTAAAGTAATTTTATCATTAAAACTCGTACTTTGTGAATATTTTCGTCCAATACCAAGTGTGGCCATCATAGTTCATAAAGTGAAAAATAATCTATTTTTAAATAAGTATAATTTACTACACAAGTTAAATATATTAACGACAATATATTTCCTTAATAACTAAATCAGTTTGTGATGAATAATAACCACTACATATAGAGGTGTAGTGGATTTTGTTAAATGATTTATTTATTCAGCACATTTACAACACGATACTGAATATTATATAAAGTAAAAGTAAAGTAAAGTTACAGCCTATATACGTCCCACTGCTGGGTACAGGCCTCCCCTCATTTCTGAGAGGGTTTTAGGGCAAGGAAGTGTCCGCCGCGCTGCCCCAATGCGTGTTGGCGAACTTCACATGTCTTCGAAATATATTTTTTTTCTTATTCCTCAGACATGCAGGTTTCCTCACGATGTTTTCCTTCACCGCCGAGCCCGTGGTAAATCAGCACTTAAAATTGCAATTAACAATTTCATTGGTGCTGGCGGGGATCGAACCCGGGTTACTCGCGTTCTGTTATATTTACAGCGAGCGTTAACCATCTGAGCTACCACGGCTCTTTAATAAAATCAAATCACAATCACACGCTATCAGTGTATCGACACGTGTACGATTTGATGGTATGCGTAAACGCGATGAACACAAACACAAATGTTGTAGTGCGCGTATATAGTGACACGATTTAATTTTGCATTTGTAGTTAAGTATACAGTTGTGTGTTTATCTTGCGCCCCTCCCCCCGCCCCCTGATGTTGACAGAATTTTTGTTTAGGAATTAACGCGCATGTCCTCTCCAGTTGGTTGAATACTCAAAGCCTCTACGCCACCACTCTCTACTCCCTTGTGTTTGTACGTACGCTCATGAGATATTATTCTTTAATATTATATTTTGTAGGTTTATTTCTTCAGCCAAACACCCATACGTATACTGTTGTATTGAGGCCTGAAGTATATCTTTATATACTAGCCAGTATAATTACAGACTGTAAGGCATTCTATTTTAATGCTCAAAAAAGACGTTTTTCTGGATTGGTTTTTTGGCACTAAACTCGACACTTTTTACGAACTAAGTTACTAAGAAAGGAGGTCTCGTAAAATAATTTTTTTTATTCATTCGGTTACCTTGATTACTGAAGCTTTAAAAGCGTTTTTATGTTTTGCGTTATCTCTAGTTTTAACAAAGACATGATTACGTTTACATTTTAAGATAAAAATATTTTTTTCTTTAAATTAGTAGTTGAGATAGGGCTTTTTTATTCTTTTTTGTCTGCCTGTTTAATGTACAGTATATTGATATATATGTGTATTTACAACGTAACTACTAAGTAAAGTAGCAAAAATAAATTGGATTGATTCCCGACTCACATATATAATTGTGCAACTTACTAGTCTATTCATTACAGCCTATTTTACGCCAGTATTCTGTTAAATCTGGTTCTACCCTGAGAGCACAGATAACCTCTTAATAGGGTGTAATCTATGCCTGAGAGATAGACGCCAGAATCTATATTATGGTTTTTCCCATAGTCGCCTCTTACGAACAAATGGATCGATGAATTCTGTTATGGTTCACGTAGTGTATATTTTCTTTGGTTACGGTGTCACGATAAGGTCGGGTTATTACGTTGTAAATGATCTAATTACTCGGTTACAATGAAATAGTTTCCCTAATTCCATATATTAATTCATTTCATAGTAACAAAAGCAGGAAATACTCATCGCTTAATGGCCCTAAATTTTATTGGGCTAGAATAAATTGTTTGCAACGTAAGTCTTACAAAACAATGTTGCTTTATTTTTATTATTTTAGCCGACTACAAAAAAGAGTAAGTTTGCAATTCAACTGTATGTTTTTTTTGTAGGTGTGTTAAAGAAAAAGCCAACTTTAAAGAACTAAAAAGAATTAAAAAAAACACATTCCGGATTCAGTGCTACGTCATGGTGTATATTTTGTAACCAACAAGCTTATTTAGCCTTTCAATTAACAGTCTAGTCTTTTGCCGTGAGCCGTGAACTAGCGGCGTGAATGATATTCAACCCACGCTTTTCAGCCGATGCGTCCTATAAAACATTTCATATCTAATTATGCACAATGTGTCATATTATATAAATATGGGTGATCCGATGACCACCGCAGCCGCACATTAACCGACTGTTGCTGATATTACAAGATAGTTACGATATTGTACCGAAGGCATTACTGCCCATACTGGCCGTTCAACTAGCGGACTGAATATCATTCAGGCCGCTAGTTGAACGGCACCCTTTAGTAAAAATGCCAGGCTGTTAACTCAAAGGCTAACTAAACTAGTTGACTCCGATATATATGAATTAAAGCCAGAATATGAATTTATTTTATATTGATAATATTAAGAATAATATTTAATTTTTTTAGTTCGGTTAAATTGGCTTTTACTTTTTTTTAACAACTGATTGATGATTGATTGGTAGTTATATGGTTGTCGTAATGTTGAAACCCAATAGAATTGATATATGGAATGAACAAGGGTATTGATAAAATTATAATCAAAACAAGAGTATAGTATACGGACATTCGTCATAGTATATCACATATTAGTATAAACAATAAGTAACGAGTTGAAGAGAAAACATTACGATCGCAAAAAAATAAAACTATTAAACAGGTTAAAAAAATTTGCACTAATTAAGTATTAAATTTGTAATACTTGTACTTAATTCTTAATTATCTTAAGGCACATTTGAGACCGTAAAATATCAATATCGCCAAAATAATGATTATATTATGTTTGCACTATGAGTCTTATTGGGGAAAGAAGGCTAGCGTTAGTGCGACAGATTTTTGTCATAAATATACGAGCGTTTCTCACGAATACGTTGTGAATCACTTGGAACTTTCAACTTGTTGAATACAGTCAATATCATTATGACATAGTATATACAAATATAAATCATTTATGAGTATACTTGTTCTGTAAAGAGGTAGAAGCGAAAATTTGTCTAATAAATGAATATAACTTGAATACGAGCTGTGAAAGCATTTAAAGTTAACGGTTTTTAAAAAACACGCTGTAACTCTTGATTATATTTCTCATAGAATGGGTTCCAAAATACAGGGGTGTACTCCAATATCGGTCTGATCAGATAATTGAACAAGTATATATAATATTCAAACGAATTCACTACAAAAGCGAATAACAAAACCAAATATACGAAATGCTTTGTTGGTAATATAGTTAATGTGATTGTTCAAATATATTATTTGCAATACATTAATTGCAACAGCCATATCTATATAGGTAGTTAAAATGTATAAAAGTATTTAGAAGGCTAATTTTTTCCTGTTAGACAAGGAGTCTGTTTGATTTAGTAACACCCTCTTTTTTATCTCTACCGTCTAGCAGCAGTACACTCTTTAGTGTATTGAACCACTGAATCGGAGGTGTGAAGAGAAAGAAAGTCAATAATATTATGACAGGCCGTAAGCTGACCGGATGATTTCTGCATTTGGTGATGAAGCCCCATCCAAAACCACAATTTATCGCTGGTTTGCTGAATTCCAACGTGGAAGTGTCAAGCTCAATGATGATCCCCGTCAAGGTCGTCCAAAAACTGCAGTCACCCAAGGAAACGTTGATGCTGTGCGTAAGCTGATTGAGGAAGATCAACTTGTGACATACCGTGAAATTTAGGCAACTTTAGACATTGGCATGAGTCAAATACAAATAATCTTGCATGAACAATTAGATGTAAAAAAAGTTGTTTTCCCGATGGATACCGCATTCGCTCTGTGAAGAGCAAAAAGCGGCTCGTGTTACTTGGTGCGTCAGAACTCTCGAAAGATTCCACGAGGGATCTTCAATTGCTGTATACAACATCGTATCAGGTGACGAATCCTGGATATATACGTACGAACCCGAAACAAAAAACCAGTCACGAGTTTGGGTGTTCGAAAATGAGTTAAAGCCAACAAAAATTGTTCGTTCACGGAGTGTTGCAAAAAAAATGGTGGCCACGTCTGTCTCCAAAACCGGTCATGTTACGACTATTCCTCTTGAAGGACAAAAAACGGTTAATGCAGAATGGTATGCTAGCATTTGTTTGCCACAGGTTGCTTCTGAACTGCGTAAAGAGAACTGCAACCGCCGCATCATCCTCCATCACTACAATACGAGTTCTCACACCGCACACAGAACAAAAGAGTTTTTAGAGCAAGAAAACATAGAATTATTAGACCATCCGCCGTACGGCACCGACCTAAGCCCTAATGATTTCTATACTTTCCCTAAAATAAAGAATAAATTGTGTGGACAGAGGTTTTCATCACCTGAAGAAGCTGTGGACGCCTACAAAACGGCCATTTTGGAGACCCCAACTTCCGAATGGAATGGTTGCTTCAATGATTTGTTTCATCGTATGTAAAAACGTGTCAAATTTCACGGAGAATACTTCGAAAAGCAATAAATATATTTTTAAATAGTTATGTTGTGTCACTTCCTTGATTCCCGAAATTTTCAGTATACGAATACGTTTATAACAATATTGGGTGCTCGGCTGTTTTCCCCGATCCGGAATTTCGTACAAAAATCTTGTATAGTCGATAATTCCAAAAATATTGATAAAAAATATCTTTTGGTACCATATACTTGTCACGTTTGACAGGAAGTTTGGCAACCTCAATGGAAGCTATGGCAAATGCCCTATGAGGCAATCGTATGCCTATTTTCAGTAGTGGACTTTTATAGGGTGTAGTGGATAGTTGGATGGAAACACGATAATTTACTGTCAGCCTAAAATTGTGATGCTTATTTTTTTTTTCTAAAATCCAACCGTGTTGCGATATTTGGTATGTCTGCTTTTTACCGTAAAGTGGTGATGAAAGAATTTCCATTTCACAAAATTGAAACAGGAGAAAGGCAACAGCATTTTTCTGATAACAATACCCAAAATTATAAAAATCTGCGGTCGCCAATCTGCCCGCCAATCAGAGCAACTTTGGCAAAATTCAAACGCTGTCGCACTCTACGGAGGAGACCCTATATTTAGTAGTGTCTATATATATATATATATATATATATATATATATATATATATATATATATATATATATATATATAATTTAAAATGTACACCGTGTGCAGTTGATCTAACTTGAGAGATAGGATAGTTTTATTTGCCTATGAGTGACCCACAATTAATTAATTACTGTTATCACTAAAAATAAAGAAGCCACTTTTGTAACTATTTCATAATTTTATCTATATAATACAAACAAAAGTGGCTTCTTTATTTTTAGTGATAACAGTAATTAACAAACGCGATCTTGCTGAATAAAACTAATTTCACGAATTTTTACTTTTTTAAACTTTTTAATGCCTGACGCTTTAGACGCTGTACAGCATTAATGGTTGGCGGGGATTGAGACATCATATTATATTTAACGATGGCTACCTTCAACGTTTAAAGTCATTTTTTTTTTCAGATCTATGCAGAACGAGTTTACTGTTATTGTGATGCGGTAGTTATTATAACTAGACTTCAATAGCCTGTAACGGTAACCAAACCATAGTTACCGTTACAGGCTAATACAGCCCTCTGCTAAACGTAGGTCTCCCGACAGATTGCCTCATAACTGCCATAGTTGCCACATTTAGCAAGTTGGTTGGCAACCGCTGTTTTTATTTTTAGTCGTTATTATGAAGACGCTTCTGCTCATCGCCCTCTGTCGCCTCTTACGACACCCACGAAATGAGACGGAGTGGTAGATATTCTTACACCCAGTACATGGTAATTAACTTCGTATTCGGATTCAATTTTATTAATTATGTGATAGCGGCACCCATCTTATCTATTGAAATCAGGATGTATTTTATTTTAATTTCAATAAACTCGCGAATCCTTGTTAGGAACTTCCCGAAGTTCCCGATAATATAGGACTTCAAACATCATAAACCCGTTCGTGAAGTTCCTGTAAAGTGCCTAACTTCAAAAAAAAAAGATTAAAAAAAATAATTTTACTTACTTACTTACTTACTTATCGTCACGCACAATCCCTAACGGGGTAGCCAGAGAGAACAGATCGCCAAGTGTCACGATCCTTACATACCTCTTTCGCTTCTTTCAGGTTCATTAATTTCTTCACACATGCACGTCTAGGTATCCGAGTACTCTTGACCCTCCCCTCTTCGAGCAATTTGCTCACATGGTCTTCGAAAGTTAGTCTCGGTCTACCTCGACACCTTTTAATATTTACTTTCGCTCTATATATTTTCTTCACCATTCGGTCTTCACTCATTCGTTCAACGTGCCCAAACCATTGGAGTACGCCCCTATCAATTTTTGTGATAAGGTCATCTTTCAATCCTGCCATATTGCGAATCTCTTCGTTTCGCTTTCGGTCGGCTATGGTAACGCCACACATTTTACGAAGAGATCGCATCTCCACTGCATTCAACTTGCTTTTATGCTTCTTCTGGCATACCCAGGTTTCGCTGCCATATAACAAAGTCGGTACCAACACTGCGTTATGTATTGCAAGGCGTGCACTCTTCACCACGCCTTGCCTTTTGACTAATGCATTCAGGGCACCATTGACTTTGTTTCCGGCAGCGACACGCCTATCCACATCTAAATCACATCTTCCATCCCGGCTGAAAGCACTCCCCAAGTATACAATTTCATTTACCTGTTCTAGACATTCCTGATTTACCCATATTTCACATTTCGTTCTCTCTTCGTCCTTTTCAAATACCAGAACCTTAGTTTTATTAGCATTCAAACGGAGACCTTTAATTTCACATTCCTCTTTCATACACGTGACTAATGCCTGCAGTTCTGCTTCTGATGGTGCAATAAGCACTGCATCATCAGCATACAGCAGACAATTAACTTTTATGTCACCCAATTTCACACCCAAACAGCTATCTTTCAGCTTCTGTAAACAGCTGTCGAGATACAGTATGAACAGCCAGGAAGACATGACACAACCCTGTTTTACGCCCGCTTGGACGCTAAACATGGGTGACAGGTCATGCCCTACCCGCACACAGGCTTTACAGTCATAGTAAAGTGACTGCACAGCCCTTAACAATCGACCATCCACACCATATCCCGGCAACAGTTCCCACATTTTCTTCCTTATAACCTTATCAAATGCTTTCTCCAGATCCACAAAAGCACAGAAAATCCTCTGGTTAACACTCAGAAGCTTCTCCGTGATCATGCGGAGAGAAAACATTTGATCCGTGCATCCTCTTCCAGGTCTAAATCCGCATTGTGCCTCCCATAAGAATCTTTCCGATTTCTCTTGCATCCTGCGTGTCAAAACCTTCGAATAAACTTTACTTGCTAAACTGGTCAAGCTGATCGCCCGATAGCTCCCGCAGTCAAAATGTGAACCTTTACCTTTATATAAAGGCACAATGACCGCGGATCGCCAATCATCCGGGACATCTCCCGTCCGCCAGCACAAATTGCACAGCAGATGAAAGCTGTCCCAGACGCGAGGCCCACCGTACTTGACCATTTCAGCAGTAACTCTGTCTAGTCCCGCAGCCTTACCACATTTCAAACTTCGAATCGCACGTTCAATCTCTTTCATGCTGATGACCTCAGTGTCATCGAGGTCCGTGTCTGGCGTGCCAGTCGCGGCGTCACCCCCGGATCCTTCACTAAGATCATGACACGCATACAATTCTCTATAAAATTCACTCCATCGCTGCATGACGTCCGATTTTTCTGAGAGGACGTCATTGGTTCTCGAAAGCACTTTGTTCATTCTTAAAGCTGTCGCAGCACTCCGGGACCTTCCAACCTCTTTCCAGAAGAGTTTGGAGTTTTCCCTAAAGTTGTGCGACAACCTCTCGTCCGCTTCTATTCTACACCTTTCACGTACTTCCTCAATCAATGTTTTCGCATGAACTTTCTGCAGCTTATATCTTTCTTTCATCTTCTCTCTCATATGCTCATCGTTACTAGAGGCCAAGTAGTCTAACCATGCTTTTTTCTTCTTTTTTACAGCTTCTTTCACTTCGTCATTCCACCATGCATCTCTTCTTTTACTACTACCTCTTTTTGTCGTACCACACACTCCTTCCGCTGCACTTACCATTCCATCCCTAAGGTTCTGCCATGTTCTCTCCACACATTCTTTCCTGCCATCGATGGTGTCAAGCTTTTCGGCTACCCTCGTGTGATATTTGTCCCTAGTATCCGCTTCCTGAAGCTTCCAGCTTCGGATGCGACAGACCGACTGTGGTTCTGTTACTGCCGTCCGGTGGCGCCAACCCGCGAACAAACCCCTAAATATAGTAATTACTAGATAATGATCCGTTCCCAGGTCAGCACCCCTGAACACTCGTGTATCCATCACCTGTTTTCGCAGTCGGTCATCCACCAGGAACAAATCAATCATACTTCTCTCATTCTTTCTTTCTCTAGTGTACATATGGATCTTCCTGTGATTAAACATAGTGTTTGTCACAAGAAGACCCTTTTCCTTGCATACAGCCAGTATAAGCTTGCCAGCATCATTAACCCTTTTATCTCCAAACTTTCCAAGCACCGACTCGTATCCTGGTCTAAAATAATTTTAAACACGTTTAAATCCCTTAAATCGATTTTCCGGTGAATATGAGAATCATTTCTGCGAGCTGCTTTTCAGGTTTTGCAACAGTATTACGGCAACTAATAATGGGATTAATGCTATAGCTATTTTAAAGCTCTATGCTTTCAATGGCTCTCCAGCACCTTAAAAACGGCAGGGCCCCAGGCGAGGATGGAATTACAGCGGAGCTTCTGAAAGCGGGTGGAATACCGGTACTTGAAGTCCTTCAGAGGCTCTTCAATTCCGTCCTCCATGGTGGCACTTCTCCAGAGGCGTGGAGCAGAAGTGCGGTGGTCTTGTTCTTTAAGAAAGGCGACAACGCTCTCTTAAAGAACTACAGACTGATTTCCCTTCTGAGCCGCGTCTACGTGCTGTTTTCGAGAGTCATTACGAATCGTCTCGCACGCAGACTCGACGACTTCCAGCCTTCCGAAAAAGCCGGTTTCCGAAAAGGCTTCAGTACCATAGACCACATACATACCCTGCGGCAGATTGTACAGAAGACTGAAGAGTACAATGTGCCACTTTGCCTGGCGTATGTGGACTATGAGAAAGCCTTTGATTCCGTCGAAATTTGGGCGGTGCTACAGTCCCTTCAGCGGTGCCAAGTTGACTGTCGGTAGACCGAAGTGCTGAGAAGAAGGAAGGAAGAAAGAAGAGAGGTGTAAGACAGGGTGACGTTATATCCCCGAAACTCTTCACCGCTGCATTGGAAGACGTTTTCAAGCTACTGGACTGGAAAGGATACGGTATTGACATCAATGGCAAGTACATCACTCACCTTCGATTTGCCGATGATATAGTCCTTATGGCAGAATCGCTGGAGGACTTAAGCACTATGCTCAATGACCTCAATAAAGCCTCCCAACGGATAGGTCTTAAGATGAACATGGACAAAACAAAGATCACGTTCAATGTCCATGTCACACCTATGCCGGTAGTTGTTGGGAGCACTATGCTCGAAGTTGTTGACGAGTACGTTTACCTGGGACAAATAGCCCGACTAGGTAAGTCCAACTTCGACCGAGAGGTCAATCGACGGATTCAACTCGGCTGGGCAGCGTTCGGGAAATTACGACATATATTCTCATCAGGTATACCTCAATCTCTAAAAACTAGATTGTACAACCAGTGCGTGTTGCCAGTGATGACTTACGGATCTGAGACGTGGTCCTTCACTGCTGGCCGTATGAGGACGCTCAAGGTCGCTCAGCGAGCTATGGAGAGGGCTATGCTCGGAGTTTCTCTGCGTGATAGACTCAGAAATGAGGATATCCGCAGTAAAACCAGAGTGACCGACATAGCTCAACGGATTAGTAAGCTGAAGTGGCAATGGGCCGGCCATATAGCTCGAAGAACCGATAATCGATGGGGAAGAAAGGTTCTTGAGTGGCAGTCTCGTACCGGTAGGCGTAGTGTAGGGTGACCCCCCTACACTACGACTAGATGGAGTGACGACCTGGTAAGATATGCAGGAAGTCGAAGAATGCAGGTGGCTCAGGACCGTGCTTTGTGGCATTACTTGGGGGAGGCCGTGTTCAGCAGTGGACTTGTGAAGGGCTGTAATGATGATGATGATGATGATGATGATGCTTTACATTTTAAATGAATTTTTAGTAAGGTGTTATTGCTTATCTGTAAGATTTTTCACATTTAATGGTCTTATTCCCCAGATGGATGCTGAATCCGCGTATAAGGGCTCATCAAAATGTGTAGAAGTGTTTCGCCAACAGAGTAGAATGGTGTAAACATCCTTAGAAGATCCAAAAATAGACATATTACTAGAAAGGCTACTACAATACATTATAAACAACAACAATGTAAGTGATGACATTAAGAAGCATTTATTGTGTCATAATCCAGAGATTCTAAAAAAATATAATCACACTCGACTGGTTGTTAAAATATGGCGACGTAAATTACCTTCAATCCCAACATATCTGTTACCAAAATTGAAACTGAACCGCTAGTTCATTAGTGAACTGATTGTATCGACAAAATTTATGTTAGAACCAAACTCTTTAAGTCGTAACTTATGCAAACAACGCAATAAAACAGATACATGTATATTAATTGTAAAGTTGATAAAACTAAACATACAAAGTGCTTAACCATTAACATATTGTTATTATTCAAGCTGCGTCTTAAAAGGGTCTTTGTATAAAAATAGTTACGTATGAGTTGTAAAGAAGTTGTCAAAATGTAAGAAGTAAGAGCAAATATTTAAAAATAAAGAAATATGTGAACCTTTAATATATTTTATAGTACTTACTTATTTTTATATTGTTTATTCTTATATTTCCGCAAGTTTATGATATATATATATATATATATATATATATATATATATATATATATATATATATATATATATATATATATTACAGTTCAGACAGTACAGATGACGTTATCAGATGACTACGATCGTGAAACCACGCTAAAGAGAAATAACAATACACAGGGATGTTTGCAAAGTTTCTCTCGCCGTTTTTCCTTAGGTCAGAGGAACCTCATTTCGAAACGGCTGTAGATTCAGACAAAAGACGTTTGTCAAAAGAAACTTTGTTTTCTTACGTCGGAGAACTAAATATAATATTTCACTTTGTTTCACATTCCGTAATATAACAGAAGAAAGTATAATAAAAATGTTATTTTAATAATAGTATGCGAAGGAATGGACAAGTTGAATTTTTATTGCCACAAAGAATAATGCCCATTTTCCATACATTGATTGATCTGTTGACTGTTGTTGTCACTTGATTCCTTTAACAGGTTTTTTTTATATAGAAGAGGGCCAAACGAGCATGTGGCTCACCTGATGTCAAGTGACTACCGCCGCCCATGATCAACCGCAACACCAGGGGAATCGCAAGTGCGTTGCCGGCCCTTTAGAAAGGAGGAAGCTCTTTTCTTGAAGGTCCCCAGGTCGTATCGGTCCGGAAAAATCGCCGGTGGTAAATTATTCCACAGAGATGTTGTACGCGGAAGAAAACTCCTTTTGAAACGTACAGTGGTGGACCGCCAAGCATGCAGATGGTGTGGATGGTATCGGGACGTTTGCCGCGTAGTGCGTTCACGAAATTTGGCGGCTGGGATTAATCCGAACAACTCCTCAGAGCACTCTCCATGGTATATGCGAAAGAAAATACAAAGGGATGCAACATCTCTTCGCAGTGCCAGTGAATCGAGCCGATCGGAAAGCACTCGGTCGTCGACGATTCAAGCCGCTCTGCGCTGGATGCGGTCAAGTGGAAGGAGCTGGTACTGGGGAGCCCCAGCCCAGAGATGGGAACAGTATTCCATGTGCGGCCGAACCTGCGCCTTCTAAGGTTGCAGGCGGTGTGCCGGCATGAAATACTGTCCCGATCTGCTGAGCACGCCAAGCTTTTTAGAGGCCAATTTGGCCTTCCCTTCCAAGTGACCACGAAACTGCACGTCACTCGATATGTCGACGCCGAGGATTCCGATACTGGCTGAGGCAACAAGGGGAGTGCCTTGAAACTGAGGGGATACGACAAAGGGGTTCTTTTTAGCGGTTAACGCGCAAACTTGTGTCTTCTGGGGGTTAAACTGGACTAGATTTAATCGTCCCCAATCCGAGACTCTGTTCAGCAAAGACTCGACTTCAGACACAAGTTTGTCCCGGCACTCGGAGACGTTTTCCCGAGAAATATTGGCTCGGCCGGTGTAAAGAGCAATTGTCGCGTCTATCTACAACTACTGTTGTATAAAAACAATTATTCTTTATATAACATAATAACTAATCATATTTTGATTTAGAGGCCATGGAAAAATGCTATTAAGTAAATAAGTTTTTGAGGTTATAACAGTACAGATAAGGTCTTTACACTTACCTACTTTTCTTTCCACACCATAGTACAGTACCATAAAAAATTGTATCTAATCATAAATTAATAAGTTATAAAAAAGCAATTGGTTATTTTGAACATTAATAAACCACATGACTAATAAACAAATTTTTCGTAGTCTGAAACGGAACATGTAAAACATGTTTTTAATGTATTTTGGCATGAATTCTGGGCCTTTGAGCCGTTGTAAAACATGTTCCGTCTCCAAAAGTATATACAGAATGATAAACATAGTAACATTACTTTTTTCCTGGCTTTATTTGAATATTCAATTAACCCCTCACCTGATACGCGCGCCGAGCGCTGCAAGGCCTAACTTGATACGGCACTCGAGCCGTAGCCGCGCCGTTTGTTGAGTGTTCCACTTTATTGTTTTTTTTTTTGGTACTTCCCTTTATAAATACCCCACACATTATATATTGTTGGATTTGTGGTTAAATTATCTACAACATGATATTACTTTCAATAAAAAATATTGTACTATAATCAAATAGTATGCAAGTGAAAGTGAAAAAAGTTTTATTTCTGAATTTCCTACCGAATAAAAACAAAATTAATCAACTTATAGATTTTATTTTGCATTTTATTTAACCTCTTATTATATACTAATACAAATATTTAAAAACATTTACATCTTTTATAGTCAAATGCAAGAAAAACAATAATTTCCGCATACAGATATTTTTGGCCGCGTAAAAACATTTCTAAAATAGCTCAACTTTGTACCTTATTTTGTTTAACTTACTGAATTAAATCTAAGTAATGTATATATTTTTGAAAAGCTTATTTCATGATTAAAGGAATAGGTTTACAATTAGGACACAACACTGCGTTTATTTCATACAGTAGGTAAAATCTCAAACCCTTCGCTTTGGCGGTGGGAAGAACGACCTTTAAAACTACGCTCTTAAGAAATAAACAAAGCCAAGACACGAAACAATGAACCTTTATTCTAAAATTACATGAAATATGCTTTCCACACCACACAAAAACACTGAACACTATAATAAAAAAGTATAAAAAAGTTGCTTGCTTGCGTGCTTGATACCAGTCATAATATGACCGGCCAGTCCCAGCAGTACATTTGCCGTAAAATATTCAAATTAAAATGAATTTAAGGAATTCTGCATATAACTACTGTTTGTTTATGTAATTATTCACTCAAAACAACAAAAACATTTCCAACAAATCAAGAATTATTATGTAAAATATAAATAAATATGTCGGCGTACCCGCGAATTGATGGTAGTAATCAATGAAAATATTTGTTTACCCTGAATTACAGCCACGAATATGTATAACTTTGAGTTAAAACGAAAAAACACTTACCTTGGCATGATGTTAACATAATTTAATAAGACACAATATCACAATATCACAAAAAAATAATTCGGAAGCACTTCACGCACACCACGAAACTACTTCCTCGAAAAGATTAAACAAACATATTTTTTTTTCTTAAAGGAAGTCTGTTCTCACTGACTTAAATGAATAAGCACAGAATACAGAGCCATACTGCCCTACTCACACGATCCAAAACATCATTTGGTTTAAGAAAACAGACTTGAATTCGGAGCTTGCGACACGGTCATAATATGACCGGTATCAAGTAAGGGCTTATATTTTGCGGTCATATTATGACCTATATCAGGTGAGGGGTTATGCGATACGAAATAAGCAAAAATATGCAATTTTATAAGACACATCACTAGACGCGTTAGAAAATTTTCTCACTTTTTGTGCACGATTTGGACATGATTTTTTATATAAAAATGAAAGGATAATTCATTTATAGTTTAGTGATTTTTTAATAGTTCCATTTTTTTTGGTAATAAGTAATAAAAATTTTTTGAATGAAAAAACAATGACTTATGATTGGTTGTAACGTCATTACGCAACAACTTTTTTATTGGATTAGGTGACAAACGAGCACACAGTCTACCTGATAGTAAGTGGTTAATGTGGCCCATTGACGTCGATTATTCGACGTCGGCACCTATCTTCGATTACGATATCAAAATGCAGATGCGTTGTCATCCGTGAACACTTAGGTGGAATGTCTCGTTTCCAGTAAAAAGGGTCTCCGGTTCTCTACACTCACCATACGAAACACAGCAGCATTAAGCTACTATTTGAGGCTTGTATTCTGTGAGAGCGTGGTCCTTCCCCGGTCGAGCCGACCCATTCGTGTTACAACTACTAATATAACTGCAGCATGGCTGTACCACGTAAAAAAGTATAAATTGTTTATATTAATTATGAAAATGGGGGATTACACAATCAATACATAAATCCATTTTTACACAAATTTCGACATACCTACATAATGTTGCAAAGATATCTGGAAAATTTTACCATCCGATCTCATTAACCAATCCGATCTCAGCGTATTCGAGAGACGCTGCCATCTAACTAGTATTGGATTGACTAGTTGCCTTCTAACTGTAATGGCTGACGACAGTTCCTCCGGTTGTATTAAACTTCCGCCGGTTGTATTTTCTTCTTCGTCGCATCTCCAATTGAGATACGATTTATTGCGTGTGATCAGCGGGTTGTGGAAGTTGCCCCCGGGTCATTCATTTCGTGTATGTGTCGTGTCTGATGCTGAGTCTGTATCGGAATCGATTCCAGATTTGGTATCGTTAACATCTTCCATTGTTCCACCTCAGACTATTACGAAAAGACGCCGTCGCCGTGGTAATACTAAGAAGAAGAAGCCGGCGTCTGATCACGCTCAGGTTCTGGGCCTCATGTCCCGACGCCTACTATTTCTGAAAAATTTGAGCGTTTGAAGGTAAAAACGTCTAAAGAAATTGAGCCTTCATTTCCCTACGGAGAATTTTCTCACGCTAATATTCGAAAGTTTATCGGTAATAATTGGCAACTTTCTCATCGAGATAGATTAACAATGTGTCGTGGGATTAAAGACCGTAGTGGTAATAGTCTGTTTCAGTACTATTTGTGCAACTACACCGCGCATTTGCGGGGTAAGGTTACTGAATAAAATTTTATAGCGGTTTCGTGAGGTTCCGCGTAAACAAATCCATCTCCTCACACTTAGTTTATCATTTGCACTTTATTTAAGATACGATCTTTATCAAGTCGTATAGTGAGTCCTACTAGGACTCTCTTGGGTTTCCCAAGATATCCTTGGTACAAAAATTGATCTCGATGTAGTTTTTGTGAAATAAAATCTAAGTTGGTTAACAACACCTTGTTAATTACGGGAATGATCATTCATATTTTTTTAAATTATAATAATTTTAGTTATAGGATGATGAGCACCATGTATTATTATTCTTTCTACATTTTCCTTTGCGTTTTATACACTCGGAATTAGGAACCAAATACATTGGAATAAGGATTCTTACACAGGAATAATGTGCCTACACTTCTTTTCATATGTAACTAATTAAGAATACAAATAAAGATCGAAAGTAGAAACAATTATGGTGCTAATAAAAAGAGCTAAATCTCACAAATACTTAATTTTCGATCTCCTTTTGAGTTTTAGTAAAAATACTGCCGAAATATGTGCCTGTATATTATGTAGGTTAAACACAATTTCAACTTAGAATAAAATTGCTATCAAGTTTTTAATATAGAAAAAGTTTGAGATCTAAAAATATATTTTAAAATTACAAAAAGGTTTCACAATGAAAACAACATGAGTGAAAACATTTTTGTAAACTGCCAGTTAAACAACACAATTAAGATCGAGTCCTAACAATTTAGAGTCTTAATTACTACTTATTAGGTGTATTTAGCATATATAAGTTTGCCTACGCGACAGTTTGTTGAATCGTAATCAATATTTTGTTACCAACAGCCGCTAAAAATATACTTTGCAGTGCACATAAGCGACAAAACAAAATATATGCAACGTGTATAAGCTCATTTTTATACCAATTTTGTATCAGAAATAGTGATCTAAGTAAAAAAATTAAAAAAACGACAGGTAAAATATTATACCAAACGACAGAATATATCCTATTACGTTTTGAAGTCCATTATGTTACGGAAAAAATATTAAATGTAAATGAGTACATAATTAGATGAGTACATAATTAGACAGGGGGTGCTAAGAATCTCCGGTGGAGGTTCGGTTGCCACCTATGACGACTTGACCTGGCAACATTTAACGCACGCACCCTGAGGACTGACGAGAAGATCCAGGAGCTGGAAGAAGAGATAGACAAGTTGCGCTGGAATATTATAGGATTATCCGAGGTCCGAAGAGAGGGGGAGGACACGGTGATTCTCGAATCCGGGCAACTTGTTCTATCACCGGGAGGGCGACCATCTGTCCCAAGGAGGTGTCGGATTTATCGTCCACAAGTCTCTCGTCAACAACGTTGTAAATATTGGGAGTGTGTCGACGAGGGTCGCGTACCTGATACTCAGAATCACCAAACGGTATTCGCTGAAGGTCATACAGGTTTACGCACCAACCTCGGCACATCCCGATGAGGAGGTGGAGGAAATGTATGAGGATATTTCCAAAGCCATGCATTCCTCCAAAACCCACTACACGGTGTTGATGGGAGACTTCAACGCAAAACTAGGCACAAGAGAAAGTGGTGAGCTGAATGCTGGTAGGGAAATTTGGAGTAGGGCAACGGAACCGAAGGGGCCAGCAGCTGGCCAACTTTATGGAGAATGCGGGCTCCTTTTTGCAGTGAAGACACAAGCTTGTGTTTTGGAGGCGTTGAATTTCACAAGATTAGCATCGCCCCATTCGGAGACTGCCTGTAGTGTGGTGGCATAAGCAAATCATTTATATGCAGCAGGAAGAGAGTTGCGGAGAGAACGGGCTTCGTACATCTAGTCCTCTAAAAATAATAGAGTATGTAATGTGAATGTCTGAATTGCTCTTTTAATACTAGAGTGCATGCGCGAGCTGCATATGTAACCCAGCGTGTAATATTGTCGTATATGGCGCTACAGCGCAATTGTCTAGTGTATTCCTCAAGTATTGTCCTACGCTACCGCCAGCAGCGTGCCGACTCCCACGGCTTAAGGATATCCGCAAAAATCGTCCTTAAAGTTGGTGGGCTACGCCTGTAGCCCGCGCGAGCATTGGAGGAAATAAAGTGTTTAGTGCGCAAGTGGTGAAATTGAGGTAAATATGACACATTCCTTGCAGTATTACTACAAAACGTACTGTTAATTTAATTTATAAGTGTTTGCTGTTGGTATTTGTGGAATTTTCATGTAGCTTAAGGCTTAGCGCGTACTGCGATTAAACGCACGCGTTTAACCGCACGTCTGAAAACGCAAAAAATGTAACCTATGGCTTTCTATACAAGCGCACGCATTAGCGACTTTTTTAGTGACTAATTTTAAAAACGTAACTTGCTGCATACGCGGTTTATAAACGTGCGATTTGTATGTGTCCCATAGTAATGGTATGGCGGTGTACGCACTGCGGTTAACAGCATTCGGTTTCGACTAGGTAGAGGACAGTCGTTTTTTGCGGTACTAATTAGTAGCAAAAGTATCCTTTCAGATGAGTTTTATCTGTTAGTGGATAAACCCAGTACTTATGGCAGCGCCGTTCTTTACGTTTTCCATTTTTTAATTTAAAAACCAAAGCTAAAACACACCCTACATGCTCGAGATCCATGGTTGTACTGAAATAAAATTAAGCAAAACTCCAGCCGCTGTGCGTGAATGTATGCGGTTTTGCGTTTTCAGCTATTCCTAAACCGCTCGCGTTTAATCGCAGTGCTTGCTAAGCCTTACACTGGAGTGTTCACTTTTTAGATGGCGGGTAACTCGATTAGATTGTGCGACTAAATACAAAGATGGCTGCTGGAGGATAATGAATACGACGACATTTAGAGCGAGTATTGTTATTGTCTACCCTCCACAAGGATGACAAAATTGATGCTGCGACTGGCGATGTTAGAAAACCTGAAATCATCACATAAAATGTGATCATGTCATCACAAAAAAATCACATAAATACGGCGTCGACATTTTTGATAAAATGTGTAGACAATACGACGTTTCGTGCAAGAGTCACCGATGGCCTCTCACGATATTATATAGATATATAATTTTGTAAAGATGGCGGGCATAAATAGTTTGGTGATATATGAGATGAATTACCATCCAATGAAAGTGATCCGTCATCAATACCTCCTAAACGTCGAATTTGATTATGCAAGACCTTCTATTGAACGTCGTATATCCCAACAAAATATACCCAGATGCATTAAACTTAAAGGCAGACTACTTCTAAGATTGGCAGAACAACCCCCACAACAAAATATGCCTTTGGGTCAATGTGCTTTTTATAACAGGGCTCGTGACCGTAGCACGCGCTAACAATGCAGAAAATGTATGAGGCGTATTTGTGGCGAACATCAGGCAGCCATGTGTCCTGAAAGTAAGCCAACAGACTGATCTTTTACCCGTTACTTTGATTATAGACTCAATTGGGGCAAATAAACGCTTTAAATGATAAATATAGCATTCCTAAATGAAAATAAGACTAAGAAATCTCAACCTTTCCAAATATTTGTTGATTTTAAGAAGTTTATGTGTAAGTTTCAAATTATATTTAGGAATCAAAATTTTGTTTATTTTGTAAACCAATTTGATAAAAATAAAGATGTTTAGTAACTATATGCTGTGTTTTATTCATTGTTTTGTCTTATTCAGAGAAATAATTGATCCGCAACTGCTCTGGTCTGGTACACATGTAGCCCGCGCGTGCGCTCAAAGAGTATTTTTAAGAGAGCGTGTTAATAATGTGCTTTCTTTGTACTATATTTGAGAAATAATTGTTTTGTAATGTTGTTATGAGTAATAAAGTTATGTGATAATATATGGAAATGAGATAGTGAAAGTTATCGATTATATTAATTCAACATGGCTTTACGCTCGCGATTCTCTTTGTGGTTTAACTTACCGTGTAGGTTATTAAGCTACCCAATTTGCAATTAAGAGTGATTTCTAGACCATCTTTTCATTAGAAAATTCGGTCATTATGTTTGGAGATTTTAAGCCGCCTCACTACTACTTGTAGTGGCAAGGTACTGCTTGATATCACTCAGACTCTCGACCTGACTGTCTACAGCCCCCTCGCTGTCATCCACTATCCCAACATTATCAACCATGCTCCTGACGTGCTAGACTTTGCGCTAGTAAGAGGAGTTTCCCTCAGCCTTAGAGAAATCGAGACTCTCGATGATCTAAGAATCGACCACCCTCCTGTATCCCTCATCATTTGCCATCACCCACCTCCTCCAACTCCCTCCTCAACTATGGACTCTCGGGACTCTCCCATCGCCCTTTCTTCCGACATCCTGGACACCACAGAAAAAATCGACAACGCGGTCGATAATCTCACCACCCTTATAACATCCTCCCTTAAGGCTAATGAAAAGTTTGTCCCGGTTGCTAATAATGACAGGCATCCCCTAGAAATATCTAGGGGATGCCTATCATTATTAGTACCTCAATAAAGTCAAAAGAGCTGCTCTGCGTAGATCTGCACTTTATCCCACCCCTGAATATAGACGTAAGGTCAATCATCTTCAATGAAAAGCCCATGCACGCCTTTCCGGATTAAGAGATCTCGAAAAGAGCAATCTCATGGAGAATATGTCCCCTCTCATACAGCGTACTACAAGATAGCGAGAGCCCTCCTTTTAGACGCTATCACTTATACTCCCCCTTTCTCTCGTCCCGACGGCTTTATTGCTTTCGGTGACGATGAAAAAGCTGAGTGCTTCACAGACAGCATCGCTACACAATGCTCTCCCAGCTCACAGCCCACCGACCACTCCCACATCCAGGCAGTGGAAGATGAGGTCCGCCACCCCACCCCCCACTACCTGTGACCCTATCACTGTGTCCAAAGATGATATTTCTTTCATCATCAAAAGACTGAAGCCCAAAAAGGCACCCGGCGCGAATGGCATCTCCAACCAAGCCCTTTAACATTTTCCGGAGCAGGTGATCACCTTATTGGCCATAATCTTCACAGCCTGCTTAAATCTTAGCTACTTTCCCACCTCATGGAAAGAGGCAATTGTCCTTGGCATTCCTAAGCCAGGCAAGCCTCACCACCTACCCTCCAGTCACCGTCTCATCAGCCTCCTCGAGGCCATGGGCAAACTTTTAGAATATGTCATCTTTACACGCATGAGGTGCTATCTGTTTCCCACAGACGGCGACCCTCTTGTCATCCCCACCAATTTGGTTTCCGAGCCAAACACTCATGCCCCAACAAGTTCACCGTATGGTGGGAAACGTCCTCAGAGGTTTTTATCCTCGTCCACATAAGACCATTTAAGGGGTTAAGGTTCTAAGTCGAACGTCTTATTCAGGGATTACGCCCACCGGGTGGTTTCCCGAATCCAACGAGGTGTGCTATTGGAAAGAGAGCCAGTAATTGGTAGATCACTGCTGCGGGTGTGAGATGAAGAATGAGACCCTCCTTTTCAATAATAAATGATGAATATTTAGTGTGAAAAAATAATATTATTATGATAAGGATGAGGGAACGAAAGTGAAGCTAATAACTAATATTAGAAAAGAATTATATCAATTCATCTTATCTGCCGACGTAACGACATCTTATAAAAGTCATATCCATCTTAAGCTCAAACTTTCGTAATTTTCGATTAATTCATTCAGTTATAGCTTTACAGCGTTCGGGGGCGACTGATTTAAATTCCTATGCTCTTAAATTTAATTTTCTGAGCGAGGGAATTCTAAAACTACATAATATATATATTTACTTCTTATAAAGCAGTACTTGACTACCATCTCACCTAGTGGTAAGTAGTATGTAGTATGACGCCCTAGATATGATTGCTAAAATGCATTAAATTCGCCCTTTATAATGCTTTTATATAGGTGTTAATCTATAAATTTATAAATAAAATTGAATTGTCTGTCTGCATTATTGAAATAACTGACTTCAACTAATTCAGGGGGGTTATTTGCATGAAATTAAGACATACTTTTTTTAAATTATCAGAATAGCGGAACCGATGCCGGTAGAAGGGGTTAACCCTTCAATCCCCATAAAATTCCCATGCATTCGCATGCGCCTGGCAAATCTATGAAGAAGTTTGACATTATAGAATCAATATGAAATTTGCTATCCTCTAGTGGAATAAAAAAACAGTTAGTCTATGGACATTAATTCATATTCTACGTTCATTACGTACGCCATTTTCATTTGGATGTTGTTGTGTTGATTTTTGGATTTTTCTTGTGTTTTATTAGTGTTTTACCATAGTGTTTAATTATAAAATTGTTATAAAAGTTTTTGTGTGAATATAATACGTGGGTGGGTGCGGTCATATTTGACCGCTTGCATTTTGACGGAATATCGAAGCGATCAAATTTAGCCGCTTGGTGTTTGAGAGGTTAAGGCTACATGTTAAATTAATGGTCACAGATTATCCACCATACTAATAGATAATATTAAGACAAAGCCGGGGCGAGTCGCTAGTAAACAATAGTGTGAATGAATAAATAAACTAAAGCAAGGGGTAATTTTAGTGCATTTTTTTGTTTTTTCTTTTATTTTGTAAACAACAAAATAATAAAGAATTGCTAAAATAAAAGGGGAATATTGAAATTTAGAATATAAATAATATCATGATATATAATATTTTTTTCTATTTCCCAACATTTAAAAGATTTCCAAAACTACCCTTAATGTCGCATTAAACACTATTGTGATCCAAAATTAATATACATTTTAATAGAGCGGGTTATTTTACCTATTAAGTCAGCGCATTGACATCTTGCGATGCTGATTGTAGTCTTATTTCTTATATAGTAATTAAATAAATTATCTCAATCATGCTGCAGATAAAATTTGCTTTTGCTTGTAAATTGTCGTCATTTTTTTTTCATTTTCATACACCTGTAGCCTTATTTGTTTAAGTTGAGCCCAGTTGTCGTTGCTACTACTTATCACCAGGTGGACTGTAAATCTGGTAGACTGAATGGTCGTTTTTCATTTTAGTTTAATTTAAGAAAAAAATACAATATTATTGGATAGAAAGACAATTGCTAGTAAATTGTTCCACTATGTGTGCATTACAAGCAACGGAACAAATTTGAACAAAAAAACCAAAGATCTCACATTTATTTATTTTTGTTTTTGATTTTAGATTATTACATATTTTTCTTTAATTTGTTTGACTCTATAACTATATATCACAAACTCATGCTATAGTTGCTTAAATTATGAGGGCAGTGACTTTACTACAATTTATAATACTGTAATATAACGTACATTAATTGCTTATTTTCATTAAATTTAATACATTTTTAGTAGTAAATTTGGTTTTTTGCTTAAATCAAAACGTATGCTTAACCAAATAAAATCCTAAAACCGAATTAAAGTAGCATGAATAATATCTTAATAAATTAAGCAGTCAACGTTTTATAAGCGGAGCATTCGACCTACGTCAAGTATGAATTAATGAATTGGTTAATCTCCAACTTTAAGCTTCTTGTCTATTTATGAATATTCAGCATTTAACCAATACTATCTTAATCACTTAAATATTTCGAATAAGCAAACGCTATTTAAGGACATACTGTTTGAACTGTGGTAACAAAGTGCTATACCGAAAATGTCATTAATATCTCCAGTCTACCTAAGAAGCTCTGTTTTTTATGAAACAATTTAAATAAAAAACATTCATCAATAAATTAATTAATCAAAATAATTGCCTAAATTATTAACTTTTATCATTACTGCCTCCTTGGTCTAGTGGTTGTAGTAGTGCGGCTGCTGATCATCACGCTCATGAGGTACAGGGTGCATGGTCCCACCGCTCAAACTGATCCACTTGTGCTACAATCATAATATAGTTGCAGCCTGGCTCTACCACCCGTAAAACTTTTTGACACTTACATCAAATGCCAATGCTCAATCAGCTATAATTTCAGATGGAGCCACTTCACTATTGTCTCCAGTTCGAGGTTCATTTTTAAAGTATAAATTCTCCGAATATATGCAGATCGTTTGAACCAATAACTTGTACGCTACTGGTCGGCTAATAGAGCTGATAGTATTGCTAGCTCAATATATGACATTGTAACTGCGTACCATTTGAGACGCATTGTTATCCCGTTGTAAATTTATTTAAAATAAAAACACGAATTTTCTCGAAATACATTTTCTACACTTAAAACCAAAAGAAAAAATTAATAACCGTTTGCGAAAAAGAAATTGTACTCCATAAATATGAAATTTAATTGAATTATGAGTTTTAAACAAAACCATTGTATTACAATTCAAAGTAACCGGTCCATAATTTATATATTGTATATACCACTTATATTTCAAAAAGTAGCCAAATTTTAAACTTACGTTCATATACATAAATAATGATATATCGTTATTGCTTTTTAAATGCGAGTAAATAAGGCTTTGATATTTATTTGAAATTATTCCAAATTGAATGCGATTTTTGGGCAACACCGTTTTGCCTACCAATCGACCCTTGCGAATGTGTATTTCGTTACTTCCTTTTCCTTCCTTATGAATGTGTGAATGTGAATGTTTGAGATTTTTTTTAATAAAATTTTCCTGACCTTCAAGACCACTTGACCTTTTGTTTTACTTATTCTGAACGTTTTCTGCAAATTTTGACGGTTATTGTTAAATAGCCCTGTATATATTATATTAGTGATATTTACAAATGTTATAGTTTATAGTTTGTAAAATATCTGTTCTATTTTGAGGAAACGTACAAATATCAACATATTTGCAGAAATGCACGATTTATGGCTATTTACTATCCTTATGCTCTCACCTGAAATTAGGTCAACAGTAAACTTTTCTAATAATTCAAAGCATTCGCAGACTAGGATAAAGTACGAATTCGGTGTATAGGAGCTGTTCGCAACGGCGAGACATATCGCAAATTTTATCATAAATTTTAATTCAAAAATTTAACTACACCCGCAGTTTAAAATAAAACTCTAGAATTTACTGTTTCTATCATATTTAATTTGGTAGTAAAAACAGTTTACTTTTTATTACAGTTGCAGAAAGTGAGGTTTAGAATGATTGTGTCGATACTGACGCCATTTTTTAAATAGAATATGTTGACAAACGAGCACACGGTCTACCTGGTGGTAAGTGTATGCTGTGGCCCATAGACATCCACATCTATGCTCAACAAAGAATCAAAATCAAAATGCGTTTCTACACCTGAGGACTAACATATATTTCTCACTCTAAATTCATTATACGACACACAGCAGAATTAAACTGCTATTTTACCACTTTACTAGGCTGCACTAAAAGTATCGGGAATGGAATATTTCCACTGTTCCTGTCATATCAAAATCTTTTTGATTGGAAACTCCTTGGTTTTAAAAATCGAATACCATTTATTTATTTAAAAAAAGATTCTCGGTCTTTGTCACAAGGTTTTTTCAAACTTGTTTAGTCGTTGAGAAAATGGAATTGACTCGAGAAAATTTAAGAGCGATAATTTATTATGACTTTCGAAGTGGTTTAACACAAAAACAATGTGTTGACTGGATGATTTCTGCATTTGGTGATGAAGCCCCATCCAAAACCACAATTTATCGCTGGTTTGCTGAATTTCAACGAGGACGTGTCAAGCTCGGTGATGATCCCCGTCAAGGTCGTCCAAAATCTGCAGTCACCCAAGAAAACGTTGATGCTGTGCGTAAGCTGATTGAGGAAGATCGACATGTGACATACCGCGAAATTCAGGTAACTTTAGACATTGGCATGAGTCAAATACAAATAATCTTGCATGAACAATGAGGTGTAAAAAAGTTGTTTTCCCGATGGATACCGCATTCGCTCTGTGAAGAGCAAAAAGCGGCTCGCGTTACTTGGTGCGTCAGAACTCGCAAAAGATTCCACGCAGGATGCTGTATACAACATCGTATCAGGTGACGAACCCTGGATATTCGCGTACGTACCCGAAACAAAAAAAAACCAGTCACGAGTTTCGGTGTTCCAAAATGAGTTAATGCCAACAAAAATTGTTCGTTCACGGAGTGTTGCAAAAAAAATGGTGGCCACGTTTGTCTCCAAAACCGGCCATGTTACGACTATTCCTCTTGAGGGACAAAGAACCGTGAATGCAGAATGGTATGCTAGCATTTATTTGCCACAGGTCGTTTCTGAACTCCGTAAAGAGAACTACAACCGCCGCATCATCCTCCATCACGATAATGCGAGTTCTCACACCGCACACAGAACAAAAGAGTTTTTAGAGCAAGAAAACATAGAATTATTAGACCATCCGCCGTACAGCCCCAATCTAAGCCCTAATGATTTCTATACTTTCCCTAAAATAAAGAATAAATTGCGTGGACAGAGTTTTTCATCACCTGAAGAAGCTGTGGACGCCTACAAAACGGCCATTTTGGAGACCCCAACTTCCGAATGGAATATTTGCTTCGATGATCGGTTCCATCGTATTGAAAAATGTGTCAAATTTCGCGGAGAATACTTCGAAAAGCAATAAATATATTTTTAAATAGTAATGTTGTGTCACTTCCTTGATTCCCGAAATTTTCAGTGCCGCCCTCATAATACAAAAAATTAACATATTCAACAATAAGATTTCAATTATGATATATAAGGAATAAAATATTGTATCATGTAAAGAGCGTTGCGAGTTAGTTAGCATTTCAAAACCTTTTCTTTTTTTAAGTCAGAACTTCTTTAGGCGCCTCGGGTGATTTTTCGTGGGTAAAATTTTATAAGTCACGTCACTGACATGTTAATATTAACACTATATCTGTAGCTATAAGTTTGTCATGTCACGCGTATGATAATATGCGCATTGGACCCATTGTGATGGGTAAAATCTTATGATTTTGCGATGCTGTAATAGGAGTAAATGTAACCTTAAACTTAATGACATATCTGTAGTAACGGTCTTTATTTGTAGAGCCATGCTGCAGCTATATTATGGCTGTAGTTAATGGGTCGGTACGATCGACGAAAGACTACGCTCTCACAGAATACTAATGCAGATGTATTTAATACGGTGAGTGTAGAGAACCGGAGACTCTTTTCAATGGAAACGAGTGATTCCATCTTAGGCCTCAGGGTCAGAAATTATATATGTCGTAATTAGCTGTTCAATTAACAGTCTATTCTTTTTAAAAAATGACGTTAGTCGTTCAACTAGTGGCCTCAGTGACAGTAGGGTAAGATGCGACTCGTGTGATCGTTGGGTCACGCTTTAGCTACTTACATTTATTTAGCTTTAATGTATAAATGTACGCCGCTTTGTGGAGGCCCAAAACCATCCCAGCCATACCCAAACCTACTGTTACTGATATTACATACATACATTCTTACTATTCTTATTTCACGCATCGTTTTACTTTCTTCTCTTTCAAAAATCATAACTTTCGTATTACGTGCGTTTAATATTAATTATATTCACGTTTATATTACAAAATAGGTGAAAAAAAAGCTTAGCCACTGCCCCACGAAAACTACGAAGTGCTGAATCATTTTTCAATAACTAGCGATCCGGCTTCGCAAGAATAAGATCTATCAATGTGGGTTTATTTAGATTATAGGACCATTCATTTAATTAATAATTCGTTTTTAATAATCCGCAAGTTTTTCGGATAAATGTTGGCCTAGATCACTTTAGACATTGCTCTTTATCTGTTCGTAAAAATTCATCTTAATCGATTGCGCCATTCCAAAGATAAGTTCGGACAGACACAGATTTTTTAAGCTGCTTGTTTATGTGTTTATACACTGACCTCTATATATACAAGTACGCTGGAATGGCTTTACCATACAAAATGACTGTGCCAATTTGAAGCGCCGCTAAAGGATGTCTTAAAAAATAAAGTTGACATAATATGCCAAAGTATGTTATATTGTTCATATTATTATATTTAATAAGTCTGTATTTTGAACTTTTAAACTAAAAAACGAAATTATTTTATGTTGTTTCATTGTGTATAATATTAGTTATATAATAAGAATTATTTTTATTAATAATGAGAGGCTGCGTAATCTGTAAAACTTGTTACCAAAAGGGAAGTGGTATAACATTTCACAAGTAAGTGAATTTGCAGTAAATATTAAACAAATTAAAACTATTTGATAATATAAGTACTTAGAAATTTGTTACTAATCTTAATATCATATATACCAACATGTTTGGCTGTATATTACTGAGTTTTGATAAACAATATATATTCAGTAGGGTTTCTTTTTATTTATTTAAAAAAAAAACAACAGCGATTTAACAATTTTAAGGACTTAAAGTATACAGCTTAAATGTAAGGCCTATTAAAGGTTTTTTTCAGTTATATAAACGAAATATATTATGGACGGTACAATTTAACTATTCTTTGGATTTATTATAATATGTATGTACTAATCTTATTATATATATATATATATATATATATATATATATATATATATATATATGTTCACAGAATGTTTTTAATGAATTAAATGCAGCCAGATATTAACATTCTTTTATGTAATTTAATTTAATGAAATATGAAATATCACACCTGTTTATTTATTTATAAAACACTTATGTCAAATTTACACTCAACAATCAAGTAAGAAATGATTATACTAAATGATGCAAAGTATGAATTCATTTTTATATTATAATAGAGTTGATTTATGTTCATTACTATTTATTTATTTTTGTGTAGGGAGTCCTACTAGATGGAGTAACGACCTGGTAAGACATATAGGAAGTCGACGGACGCATGCGGCTCAGAATCATGCCTTGTGGCATTCCCTGGGGGAGGTCCACGTTCAGCAGCGGACTTGTGAAGGGCTGTAATAATGATCATCATGATTAAGCAAATCAAAATGATTTACTCGTTTTGCACCTCATTTAGAATTTTAAGAGCTTTAGCTTTAAAGGCTGGTTTACTAAAAACAAAGAGATCTATATCACTAAAGATCTCATTGTATGTCCTGAGCAATCGGTTTATAGGCGCATTACGTGCATGATTGGTGCCAGCAAACGGCACATGCAATAAAGGGGGCGGCTGATGGCGGACACGATGCGACGGTACGTTGTTTGTTATGCTCGCCACCAACTCAGGGCAGTCTACCTGTCCACGGACAATATCATACAAAAAACATACGTCCATTAATTTACGTCTGTTTTCGAGTGTCAATAAATTATAAAATTGACAAGTATTTTCATAGGTTACAAGTGGTGATTTGAAAAAACGATAATTTAGGTAAATGATGAATTTTTCCTGTATGCGTTCTATACGATCTTTATAAGTATCGTATTCGAGAGACCAAATTGGAGTGGCATATTCTAATATACTGCGAACATAATACATAATTTTAAGGGTATTAATATCTTTAAAAGGCTTGCAAGTTCTCATCACAAATACAAGATTTTTAAAAGCCTTGTTAACAATTTTGTCAACATGCTCTAATAAAAGCATTTTACTGTCAAAATGAACTCCTAAATCTCTAACAGTAGATGTTCTTTGTATTGGAATACCGTTAAAATTGTAGGAGAATGAAATAGGGTTTTTTTACGTGTGAAGCTAATACATTCGCATTTATCAATATTAATTGTTATGTTGTTAGCAGTATAATAAGCTGATAAAGCGGTTAAATCAGTTTGCATTTGATGACAGTCCTGCTCAGTACGGATATTGTAAAAAAAATTTTTGTCATCGGCGTACACTAAATGTTGTGAAAACTTAAAACAAGTAGTAATATCGTGAATATAAGCGTTATACAGTAAAGGCCCCAGATTTGATCCTTGAGGAATGCCTGTTGGTATTTTGATAAAGTCCGATCTATATCCACCTATTACAACAGCCTGGGATCTGCTACTCAAATAGGATTTTATCCACCTGAGTAAATCCCCATGTTTGCCTTACAATTGTTGTTTATTCAGTAAATTGACATGGTCCACACGGTCGAAAGCTTTTTCGAAGTCCGTGTAGACCACGTCTGGCCTGACCGCCTCCATCCATATTAGACAAAACATAGTTAGAAAAGTACGCCAGATTAGTGATAGTAGAACGATGCCTTAGAAATCCATGTTGAGTTTTTGGCAGTCCCATTCATATTACGGGATATATAACATCATAATTGGTTTTCTCAAAAACTTTGCCAATAGTATTTAAAATTGAAATGCCCCTATAATTTTCAATTTTAGTTTTAGTTCCCTTTTTATGTACAGGAACAATGTGTGCTCTTTTACAGATATCCGGAAATACACATTCGCTAAGAGACATATTAAAAATGATAGCGATAGGGACACACAAAGTTTTAGCACAATTACGCCAAAATAAAGGGGGAATGCCGTCACATCCTGCTTCTTTAGAAATATCAAGTAGTCTAAGTCTTTTCTTAATAGTGGATGTAGGGATAAACAGTTTAGATACTCCTTTATTATCATATGTAGAAGTGGCATTGCCCTCTTCTAATATTTTATTAGAAGGGTCACCGAAAACGTTTTTGAAAAAAGTATTAAAAGTATCACATATTTCTTTACCACCCGTTACTTTATTGCCGAGGTATGATAATTGTTTTGGATAATTCGATCCACCACGCAAAGACTTAACATATGAACAGAATAACCTCGGTTTGTATTTAATGGCTTCCTGTATGTAAATGTTTATTAACAGGTTTCCAACTGAACCTAGACTAAAATTATGGCTTAAAATCATAAATATTGTGAATTGGCGTCTGAAACAAAATGATCATATTTGTTCCAAATATTTCACAGACGACTGTTTTATTAGACATGAGAACTGCACCACTTTGAAAAAGTGCAGTATACTGACTATATTTTCTGGTAGTAACCGTACTACCAACTACCAAGTATTAAGTACTAGATTATTGTTTCGAATGTTTTTTTATTTCTTACTTCCTCATTTTCCACCAAACTCAAGGGACATTGTCAAGTGTCGAAAGATCGGCTGATGATGTCGAGCCACGTTGGATGTGTGTTAGTGGGCTGCGGCTAGAGGAGATTCCTCTCCCTGTACCGCTGTAGTCGAGGTGGAGTCATAAGGGAAGAGAAGTGTTGGTATGGCGATTGGCGATGCGCCACTCGACTGTCTTTCGCGATTTTGGTGAGGCTGCACCACTTAATGCTTCCAAGTGCTCGTTTTCCTTGGCTCCATTCACATATCAGGCTTGGTAATTGATAATTTCAGTTATTTTTTTAACATTGTAATTTTAATTTCGAAAATGACGTTGTAAATAACTGATAATTATGTAACTTAAAGTTTATATTTTTTTTATATTATCTTACTAGCTTGTGCATTGCTGCCGCAGAAGAAGTAATTGTGGAAATATCGTTAAAAATGTGAAACAGTTATATTGTATAATTAGGAATGATAAAACGATCATTGAAATATAATGATATATAACTTTCAAATAAATAGTCAGTATAATACGCACGCCACCTAGTGTCAGTTAAATGTACCATGCGTATAACCTTCGCACAAGTGCAACCAATAAGTTGACTATGTTTTACCGCAATCTGATGAACGTTATAGCATCGTAGAAAGTACGAACAAACATAAATTTTTATATAGTAGAAAATATTTTACTGTCTATAGACAGACCTGTAGTTGATTAAAATAGGCGTTATTATAGCAGCTGATTTGTTTTTTGTAATACTAAAACTAAATGAACGGTTGACAATAAATTATTCTAGAAATTATGTTTTTATTTTGTGTACTAAGTTTAATCGAAATAATTTTTAGTTGAATGGTTTTAAGGGCTATGATGGCTATCCGAGTACAGAACCAGAGTACAAAACTAATCCAACTGTACAGATGTGTAAGGCAGGGCAACGTAATATCCCCGAAATACTTTACAGATGCATTGGAAAACGTTTTCAACTTACTGGACTGGAAATGATACGGTATTAACGTCAATGTCGTGTACGTCACTCACCTTCGATTTGCCGACAATATAGTCCTTATGGCACAATCGCTGGAGGACCTACGCACTATGTTCAATGACCTCAATAGTGTCGCCCAACGGATAGGTCTTAAGATGAACATGGACAAAACAAAAGGCATGTGTAATATCTATGTCACACCTATGCCGGTAGTTTTTGGGAGCACTTAGCTGAATTTGTTGATGAGTATTTTTATTGGGGTAAATAGTCCGACTAGGTAAGTTCAACTTCGACCGACAGGTCAATCGACGGATTCAACTCGGCTGGGCAGCGGTCGGGAGATTACAGCACATCTTCTTGTCAGGAATACCTAAACACTAGATTGTACAACCAATGCGTGTTGCCGGTGATGATATCGATCGACAGGTCAATCGACGGATTCAACTCGGCTGGGCAGCGGTCGGGAGATTACAGCACATCTTCTTGTCAGGAATACCTAAACACTAGATTGTACAACCAATGCGTGTTGCCGGTGATGATATATGGATCTGAGACGAGGTCTTTCGCTGCTGGCCGTATAAGGAAGCTCGAAGTCGCTCAACGAGCTATGAAGAGGGCAATGCTCAGGGATTTAAACTCAGGAATGAGGATATCTGCAGTAGAACCAGAGTGACCGGCATCGCCCAATGGATTAGTAAGCTGAAGTGGCAATTGACCGACCATATAGCTCGAAGAACCGAATACCGATGGGGAAAAAGGGTTCTCGAGAGGCAGCTTGGACTGGCAGGTGAAGTGTAGGACTTTCCCCCACTTGATGGAGTCAACATCTGGTAAGACATACAGGAAGTTTATGGATACAGGTAGCTCAGGACCGTGCTTTGTGGCATTCATTGGGGGAGGCCTATGTTCAGCAGTAGACTTGTGAAGGGTTTTAATGATGATGAATGATAATGGCATTATATTAATATGATACATAAAGAGAATGGACGTTACGAGTAGAGTCCATCTATCCATAGAGTCCATTCTATTTATTTAGGTATAGGTAAGGTATAGAATTTTTATCGATATAATTTGGTACACTGTCTTATCCCTAGTATTAGTTCCGTGGACGTGCACTTCTGCTGTCAGCGCCAAAATGGCGGAAATCAAATCACTTCATCATGTCACGGTGTATAGCCAGTCCAGCGTAATTGTATATATAGAGGTCAGTGGTGTTTATAGCATGCAAACAACCCCCTCAGCGTAATATTTATTTATTATACAATTATAACATCATTACAGTTATTAAACCAATGCGATGCTATAACTAACCTAAATATAAGAAAACTACTGACTAATAAATAATGGTATCTAGTATGAAATCTATCAAATTGATGGTAAAATAAAATTAAAAACATTACAATTTTCGACGCATTTGTATGCTGCAATTATGAATTTCATCTCACTACATGCAAATATATCAGTATTCTGTAAGATGATATTAACATAGTGTATAGCCCGTGACAATGGTGCATTTTGATGTGATCATCGTTCTACCAGCGGGCACGAGGAGTAATGGAGGACGACGACGAGAACACACGTAATTATTAGGCACCCGCAGCTTTAACGCAGCGAGGTGATATACTAGGCTGCACTAAAAGTATCGGGAATGGAATATTTCCACTGTTCCTGTCATATTACAATATTTTTAATTGAAAATTCCTTGGTTTTAAAAATCAAATACCATTTATTTATTTAAGAAACGACTCTCGGTCTTGTCACTAGGTTTCGACAAACTTGTTTAGTCGTTGAGAAAATGGAATTGACTCGAGAAAATTCAAGAGCGATGATTTATTATGACTTTCGAAGTGGTTTAACACAAAAACAGTGTGTTGACCGTATGATTTCTGCATTTGGTGATGAAGCCCCATCCAAAACCACAATTTATCGCTGGTTTGCTGAATTTCAACGTGGAAGTGTGAAGCTCAGTGATGATCCCCGTCAAGGTCGTCCAAAAACTGCAGTCACCCAAGAAAACGTTGATGCTGTGCTTAAGCTGGTTGAGCAAGATCGACATGTGACATATCGCAAAATTCAGGCAACTTTAGACATTGGCATGAGTCAAATACGAATAATCTTCCATGAACAATTAGGTGTAAATAAGTTGTTTTCCCGATGGATACCGCATTCGCTCTGTGAAGAGCAAAAAGCAGCTCGCGTTACTTTGTGCGCCAGAACTCTCGAAAGGTTTCACGCAGGATCCTCAAATGCTGTATATAACATCGTATCAGGTGACGAATCCTGGATATACGCGTAGGAACCCGAAACAGAAAACCAGTCACGAGTTTAGGTGTTCGAAAATGAGTTTAAGCCAACAAAAGTTGTTCGTTCACGGAGTGTTGCAAAAAAAATGGTGGCGACGTTTGTCTCCAAAACCGGCCATGTTACGACTATTCCTCTTGAGGGACAAAGAACCGTGAATGCAAAATGGTATGCTAGCATTTGTTGAGCATGATGCGGCGGTTGCAGTTCTCTTTACGGAGTTCAGAAACGACCTGTGGCAAACAAATGCTAGCGTACCATTTGTTTGCCACAGGTCGTTTCTGAACTTCGTAAAGAGAACTGCAACCGCCGCATCATCCTCCATCACGACAATACGAGTTCTCACACCGCACATATAACAAAAGAGTTTTTAGAGTAAGAAAACATAGAATTGTAAGACCATCCGCCGTACAGCCCCGACCTCAGCCCTAATGATTTCTATACTTTCCCCGAAATAAGGAATAAATTGCGTGGACAGAGATTTTCATCACCTGCAGAAGCTGTGGACGCCTACAAAACGGCCGTTTTGGAGACCCCAACTTCCGAATGGAATGGTTGCTTCAATGATTGGTTCCATCGTATGGAAGAATGTGTCAAATTTCGTGGAGAATACTTCGAAAAGCAATAAATACATTTTTTATTAGTAATGCTGTGTCACTTCCTTGATTCCCGAAATTTTCAGTGCCGCTATCCAGCCAAGTAATACTTTCCACACATATTTAATAAGCGTGATTTCTCTTCTCACACTTAAGCGGCTGTAACCAACCATCCCCAGTACAAACTGACTCAGATACATCAGTGGAAAACAAGGATAGATTCCGTACTGCTTGAAGTATAAAACTCGCGTGAATTTATTTTGAATTTTTTCGACCATGACGCTATACTTGCTTTCATGTGGATTCAAAATACTTCGTTCCGCGTTCGTTTCAAGTTGACTTCTTACGAGAGCATTATATAAAATTCTAATAGTTAGTAGTAGTGCTTACGAGAATTAAGTTCCGGGACCATCTCAACGCCTAAGTCTCTAATATATGTAACGCGCGGGATTACGAGGCCGTTCATTTCATAAGCATACTTCTGAGGATCTTTTGCACGAACGTAACTCATGATACAACATTTATTAACATTGAAATTCAATTTGTTTTCCATTCCCCACTGTGCCTTTACTTTCAAAAAAATTTTAGGATCATTGGCAAATAGCAAACACTGCGCCTCTTTAACGACCGTAGGAAGATCATTAAGCATTAACATAAATAATAAAGGGCCAAGATTATCCCCTTGACTCACACCAGAATAAGTACGATACGGCTGCGATTCAAAACCTGCGAAATCTACGTATTGTTGACTTCCGCTCAGATAATTTTCAAAGAAATATAGTAAACTAGGTGTAAAACCTAACTCCGCAAGCTTTAGCAACAAGATATCGTTATCAACGGTATCGAAGTCTTTTCGAAAATCGAAATATGCAGTGTACACCTGGCTCCCAGCATCCACTACTGACACCACATAACTCATAAAAGACAATAAATTACTCCCAGTCCTTCGACCTGACCGAAAACCATGCTAAGCTTCAGTAAGCTGCGAGTTCACTTGATTATAAACATAATTATAAATAATCGACTCAAATACCTTAGCGATTGCACACAATACGACTACCGGTCTATATTCATCCACCTTTGAACCCGATCGTCCTTTCAACACAGGAATCACTCGGGACACTTTCCATTCGTCCCGGTAGTAACCTACTTTTAGAAACAAGTTAAAAATATGTAAAAGAGGCAATTCAAACACCATACGGCAGTCTTTTAAAATGAACTTCTCTCTTTTGAAATGAATGAAAATATGGGCCAGATTGTTTAATATTACAGCTAGATACTTTACTTTATTTATAAGATACGAATGCTAAGACACTATATTACACGATACTGCCCAACGAACTAATTAATTGCAGTAAATAAGTTTTGCAAATTCGCTTCTTAACCAGGAATTATCAAACTTTTAGTATAATGCTACCATTTGTTAGTAGTATCCTAAACGTTGAATTTAGCGTGCGTGCTGGGAAAAATAAATGAGCCGAACACAAAGATAAACGTAAGGCGACAGAAACGACACACTGCTTGTTGCTTCTTGTGTACAGTCGCCATGACAACATTTTTTTATAGAATAGGGGTGACTGAAGAGCACTCAGTGCACCTGATGATGAGATGGTAAAATTTTTGGAATGCCTTGTTTCCAGTAAAAAGGGTCTCCGGTTCTCTACACTCACCATACGAAACACAGCAGAATTAAGGAGCTATTTCATTCTGACTATCTGTGGAGCTGACTTATTCGTGCTATAACCATATTATATCTGCACCGTATAACGTTCTACTATACCACGCATCCGTATGTGATTCTTAATCAATAATGGGTGTAGGTGTACATGGACCATAGCATCCACTACAAGGTGCGCTGTGAGCTCATTTGTCACTAATAATTATTAGTTAGTTCTAACGTTCTCTTTTATTTAGATGTCGATGGTTATATTATGTAACTCAAGATCGTGCTTTGTAGCAACCCTTGGGGAAGCCTATATTTGGACATGGACTTGCAACGTTGGTGTTATGTATAAAATATATATATTGCTTTGTAATCAAGGCACACCTAACAAACTCAAAATAAAGAAGGCTACCCTCACGCCCAGTGTAGAGAGAATTGGTAAATCTGTTATATCTATTTGTAATCTGATTAATCGATGGTACAATCTTAAAAAGGCTTAAGGAACAAGCTTTTGTTGTTATTTTGATGTAAATTTTATCTTAAACTTTCATCTACAAATCTCGACTTTTCGAGAGCTTGAAGTTACGGAAAGATTTAGTTGATTGATATCCCGATTTCATAACTAAACCGTGCAAGCTCTGAAAAAGAGAGATGGCTTCTGCTTAGCGTAGGAACTCAAGCAGACTACTATATGTTTTATGCTTTAATGCTTGTATATATGTATACAATTGATTTCTCAGAAACTGCTCCAACGATGTGGATAAAATTTTGCATTTAGATAATGTTTTACTTTCCAAGTCTGCTTAGATAGATGTCATCCTCTAGATTATGTTTTTGTCTAACGTCGAGCTAATATCGGTCGCCTAGTTACAAAATAAGAACGTTTATATTACCGACATTGATTCACGCAAAATTGCTACGATATATAACATTATATTAAAATCATGCATATAACCCAAATAATATAGAATATAATCATTTTTATTTAATATAGATTACTTGTAATACTAATGGAAAGTAATTTTTTACTTTTACCACTAGTTCGGAAAAAAAACTCTGTCCTAAGAAAAACCATTAAGAAACTCAGTAGAACTTTTTTAAAAGCACAATTTATAACACATATATTTATTAGTATTTTTATTCTGTTCATCATCATCATCATCATTACAGCCTTTCACAAGTCCACTGCTGAACATAGGCCTCCCCCAAGTAATGCCACAAAGCACGGTCCTGAGCCACCTGCATCCATCGACTTCCTGCATGTCTTACCAGGTCGTCACTCCATCTAGTGGGGGGTCGCCCTACACTACGCCTACCGGTACGAGGCTGCCACTCGAGAACCTTTCTTCCCCATCGGTTATCGGTTCTTCGAGCTATATGGCCGGCCCATTGCCACTTCAGCTTACTAATCCGTTGGGCTATGTCGGTGACTCTGGTTTTACTGCGGATATCCTCATTTCTGAGTCTATCACGCAGAGAAACTCCGAGCATAGCCCTCTCCATAGCTCGCTGAGCGACCTTAAGCGTCCTCATACGGCCAGCAGTGAAGGACCACGTCTCAGATCCATAAGTCATCACTGGCAACACGCACTGGTTGTACAATCTAGTTTTTAGAGATTGAGGTATACCTGACGAAAAGATATGTCGTAATTTCCCGAACGCTGCCCAGCCGAGTTGAATCCGTCGATTGACCTCTCGGTCGAAGTTGGACTTACCTAGTCGGACTATTTGTCCCAGGTAAACGTACTCGTCAACAACTTCGAGCATAGTGCTCCCAACAACTACCGGCATAGGTGTGACATGGACATTGAACATGATCTTTGTTTTGTCCATGTTCATCTTAAGACCTATCCGTTGGGAGGCACTATTGAGGTCATTGAGCATAGTGCTTAAGTCCTCCAGCGATTCTGCCATAAGGACTATATCGTCGGCAAATCGAAGGTGAGTGATGTACTCGCCATTGATGTCAATACCGTATCCTTTCCAGTCCAGTAGCTCGAAAACGTCTTCCAATGCAGCGGTGAAGAGTTTCGGGGATATAACGTCACCCTGTCTTACACCTCTCTGCAGTTGGATAGGTTTCGAGCTCTGGTTCTGTACTCGGATAGCCATCGTAGCCCTACTGTACAAACACTTCAGCACTTCGATATACCGACAGTCAACTTGGCACCGCTGAAGGGACTGTAGCACCGCCCAAATTTCGACGGAATCAAAGGCTTTCTCATAGTCCACATACGCCAGGCAAAGTGGCAGATTGTACTCTTCAGTCTTCTGTACAATCTGCCGCAGGGTATGTATGTGGTCTATGGTACTGAAGCCTTTTCGGAAACCGGCTTGTTCGGGAGGCTGGAAGTCGTCAAGTCTGCGTGCGAGACGATTCGTAATGACTCTCGAAAACAGCACGTAGACGCGGCTCAGAAGGGAAATCGGTCTGTAGTTCTTTAAGAGAGCGTTGTCGCCTTTCTTAAAGAACAAGACCACCGCACTTCTGCTCCACGCCTCTGGAGTAGTGCCACCATGGAGGACGGAATTGAAGAGCCTCTGAAGGACTACAAGTACCGGTGTTCCACCCGCTTTCAGAAGCTCCGCTGTAATTCCATCCTCACCTGGGGCCCTGCCGTTTTTAAGGTGCTGGAGAGCCATTCTAATCTCGCTTAGACTGACGTCCGGGATATCATCGGAATAGTGTCGGATAAGACTTGCTCTTGGATCGTTACTCACACTTGCGTGTGGCTCCAACGATGATGTGTACAGCTGCCCATAGAACCTCTCAATCTCACTCAAAATCTCAGGTGTCCCGGAAACGATGTTGCCACACTCAGTCTTCAGCTTTGACAGTTGGCTCTTTCTGGCAGACAGATCTCTGGCAAAGACTTTGGAGCCCTGGTTCCGCTCGATCGCTTCTTTAATACGAGAAGTATTAAAGTTGCGTAAGTCTCGCCGCATGCATTTGGAGATCTGTCTGTTCAGTTGCCTGTATGCTGTCAAATCTGTTGACGATTGCAGCCTCATCTCCCGTCTAACAGCCATGAGATTAAGAGTGTGATCGGAGAGTTTTTGTGTTCTTCTGCGGCGGGTCTTGCAGAACTTAGCTCCGACCGCATGGACAGTTTCCACGAGCTTGTCGTTCATATCGTCCACTGCATTGCAATCTTCTAGGCACTGGAAGCGGTTACGTAACTCGAGCTGAAAGGTTTCGGGATTCTGGATTAGAGCACGAGGGGGACGGAGCGTTGACTTCATTAGACGAGACCTCTCCAACTTAACGTTTAGGTTCAGTGTGCCTCTAACCATTCGGTGATCGCTGCCAGTTTTCACCCTTGCGATCACTGAGACATCACTGAACAGTTGGCGTCTGGTCGTCATAATAAAGTCAATCTCATTTTTTGTCGAACCGTCGGGGCTCGACCAGGTCCACTTCCTGTGGGGCCGCTTCTGGAAGAAAGAGTTCATCATAAAGAGTCCCTCTTTCTCCATAAAGTCGGCCAGCTGCTGGCCCCTTCGGTTCCGTTGCCCTACTCCAAATTTCCCTACCTTCAGCTCACCGCTTTCTCTTGTGCCTAGTTTTGCGTTGAAGTCTCCCATCAACACCGTGTAGTGGGTTTTGGAGGAATGTATGGCTCTGGAAATATCCTCATACATTTCCTCCACCTCCTCATCGGGGTGTGCCGAGGTTGGTGCGTAAACCTGAATGACCTTCAGCGAATACCGTTTGGTGATTCTGAGTATCAGGTACGCGACCCTCGTCGACACACTCCCAATCTTTACAACGTTGTTGACGAGAGACTTGTGGACGATAAATCCGACACCTCCTTGGGACAGATGGTCGCCCTCCCGGTGATAGAACAAGTTGCCGGACTCGAGGATTGCCGTGTCCTCCCCCTCTCTTCGGACCTCGGATAATCCAATAATATGCCAGCGCAACTTGTCTACCTCTTCTTCCAGCTCCAGTATCTTCTCGTCAGTCCTCAGGGTGCGTGCGTTATATGTTGCCAGGTCGAGTCGTCGTAGGTGGCAACCGAACCTCCACCGGAGATTCTTAGCACCCCCTGCCCCGCCGTTACCATGGTCGCCACCGTAGCCAGGAATAGCGGGGCCGCCGGGGACTGGGGGCCGTCTTTTTGTGTATTTGTTCATTGGGGGGTATTTGCCGTAGTTGCCACGCTTGGCGAGCGGGTTGGCAACCGCAGTTTTTTATTACGTCACAGTTGTCATCAGGAAGATGCTGCTGCCCATCTCCTGCCTGTTTCCCTCTGTCGCCTCTTACGACACCCACGGGAAGATATGGGGTAGTGGATATTCTTAACCGCCACTACACGGCATTTTTCTGTTACTTTCCTTAATTTCCATCTTCAACTCGAGAAGAATGGAATGCAAGCATCTAACGATGGCAACACTGCGCCAGTGCAACGCAAGACACAAAGTAAAAGGAAGGTGGCCGCTCACCCTAAAATAAATAATAAAAATAACAACCTCACTTTAAACTCAAAGATAAGGACGCTAATTCTTATCGATATTATGTCAAAAGTGTGTGTTGTAGAAGAAAACCCGCCTACATCGAGCAATAGGAAACTACATGAAATTCTGCTGGCCATTGAAGGTACGTGTTGTTCCTTGTAAATGCGAAGCATTTTAATTCCGCATTTTCTTACCTTACGCACTAAACGCATTAATATTACGGAAATTACTCAAACTGATCCGTTATTTTTAAAACAGCGATTACTGCGCGGTCGATCAGCTAAATTAGACATGCCGTGGTACCTCTGCAACGTGGCCACGACACAGGATTGGGATACAGCAACTCTGGGTGCTATTTCTCTTATGAAATATCCTTCTTCCCCCAAAGTTACAATTATTTCTCTTAAAACTTGTGATAATCCTCTTGATATTTTTTAATTCCAACTTTCCTACAAAAACTATTTTAAATCCGTTAAAATTGACTTAGTCAGATTACTGAATGAGCCCAAGCTTGGATTAAGATTCTTGTTACACGAAAAAAAAAACAAGTGAATTAGTTATATTGTTTTATATTCCAATTTAATATTTTAAATAAAGAATGTAAAAAGATGAAGAAATTATAATATAGTATACCGTAACAAAAAAGGTTTCGATTTCAAACTAATCGCAAATTTTTATGTGTATATGCCGTACGAAATGTCCCTACAAACGGTTTACAGATAAGGATTTAGTGTCTAGTTGTTTGTTTATGTGCAATTTATTTATTTAACCTACCTTTGCCATACAGGAGAAAATTCTAGCACGGGGGTAATTTCTTTTACAAAATTGTCAGGTAAAATTCAAATCGTTAAAATAATCATAAATAACTAAATAGGTCACTAGTTTTAAACCACTTGTTACTTCGTAGAGAGGAAGGCACGACATTAAAAAAAAAAACGGGAAATAATTTTATACGTGACTGTAGCGATCCCTATTCGAAGGTCCATTAAGGAACCACGTCGCTCAATTCAATTGTAGAGTAGCCGTCAGCGAGACGATAGATACTCCCTATTACTCTATTACCGTGGCTCTATCTAGTTTCATTCAATATTGTTCATTGGGTTTGAGTGCTGTGAATATGTACGGATGAATCAGATCAAGCAATTGTGTGCGAAACGTATTCAAATGTAAAAAAAAAACAACCTGGAAGCTTTCTTCTTAGACAAATTTATTCTTCTAATTTTCAACATAACAGACAATAAATACAACAAATCGCTACATTAATGAGGTTAGTTTGATATGTTTTATTTTTTATTTTACTAATAGAGCCCTAATATATGCACCAACAAGTTTTATTAACACCTAACTCAAATTATTAAGCGCAGGCGCGTGAATTTCACTGATAATATGTGCTATGATTGTAGTACTCTAGTGTAGTGACAATAAGTTTTTTTTTATTTTATTTATTTTGAATAGCTACAGACAGTCATAAGCTTAAAAGTACCTATTATATGTTATTATAATATTGACAAACCTATTACGTTTATTCACATACTTCAAATAAAGCATCGCGTTAATTGACATTACAATTGCAAGGGCGCCCGCGCGTGTTTATGTGAGTGTCTTAATAATACAGTTATCTTGCACAGTATGCATTTAAGTCGATATTGCAAATAACACAAAAGAAAATTAAAAAAAAAATATTTTCTGATTAGTATTAATTAGGTACGTAGCCGAATTCGAACATGTGTTACAAGTATACACAATAATATTAACTATGAATGAAATATGAGTTGTTGACATCTGGTAAAAATATAACTTAACATAGACAGACTACTGCTACAAATACTACTACTACTACTACTACTATGCCGCAAGTTCTGAATTCGTATCACACAACGTAGTCAACTTTTATGCAGAAATACATTGTTGAGTTTTGGTCCTAGATGTATAATTACTTGTTGATCTTTATAGTATGCACACAATCCACCTTATGTTTACGTGAGTGCTGTGGCCCATAGACACATACATCTAGCAAAAAGAGCATACAGTTCAATTATGGTAGAGCCAATCTGCAGCTATATTACAGATGTAGCATGAATGGGTTGGCTCGACCGGGGAAGGAACACGCTTTAACAGTAAAACAGCAGCGTAATGCTGCTGTGTTTCGTATGGTGAGTGTAGAGAATCGGATACCCGTTTTACTGGAATCGAAGCATTTCATCTTAGTCCTCAGGGGTGACAACGCATTTGCATTTTAATTCTTAATTGAGGATAAATGTGGATGTCTATGGGCCACAGCATCCACTTACCATCAGGTGGACTGTGTGCTCGTTTGTCACCCAATGCTATAAAAAATGAGAACTTCTTCCTTATCTGAAGTCGGTTAAAATGATATAAACACCCCACAGCTGGGCAGATGAGTCGGATCATCAAACTAGGTTAAAATATTTAAATATAATTACGATTTACCTTCCACTGCTTGCCGAATCGGTAGCGTATTGCCAGTGCTTGGCATTGTTTCAATCCTAGGTGTTTATCCATGAGCATTTGTATAGTATGTAATACGCCCCCACAATGCAGCGGAAAACCATAGTATCACACCACAGACAGTTGTAATTAGGAAGACGCTGATATTAATCATGTAGCTTGTTTCCATTTGTAACCTCTTATGACAACCAAGGGTAGTAAATATTCTTTTAGTTTCACCATCGATGTCATCATCAGTCTACCATTTTCTATAACTTTGACTTATGGAATCTGTGCTCTGAGTCTAAAAACAATACAAACTATCAGCAAGAGGTTTGCTTGTACAAATAGTAACGCATACAGAATTCAATTATAGAATGCCAAAAGAATTTCAATTTTATTTATAATAAAGCTGCGTATTTTAGGCTGACCTATAAAACAGGTTTCCAATTTCATAACTCAATTCAATTTATTCAATTGTTTTAATTATTCTTTTCAAACCGATTTTAATTATTCTTTTTTAATAAAGAGGTTCTTCAGGGGTGGCCCCATTTAAATTTGAAGAAAAAATTCTACCCCTGAGGATAGGACAAAATTAAGAGATGGATTTTTATTAAGATTGTCATTATTTACAACATAATAGCTTCAGAAGTAGAAGCTTTAACTTTATACATTATTTATTAGTACTTAGTAGTACTTAGTAGTAACTGCTTAGCTTGGGACTAGATGGCGTTGTGTGATAGTTGTGGAATATTATTATTATTATTATGTGGGGTATCTATATAATTTTCTCATCTGGTTGGGATGTATAAATATATAATTATAAACGAAAATGAAAAGATAAATATACATAAATATCAATAAAATAAAATAAATACAAAACTACATAAATAAATAAAAGCCCAACCAGATGGAAGCCCTCGGCAGGGGAGACCAAACGGCCAAGGGTTAGGGGGAAAGGGAAAGAAACCGGCGGACGATGCGGGCAGTATCAAGGAGCACCGCCTTCTGCATTTGAGCCCGGAGCGGTCCGTCACGGAGTCCCAGTCGCCTCAGATGACCAGAGAGGCTAACTGGGATTAGCCCATTCGCAGAGACGACTACAGGAATAATTTCGGCCGGCAGACCACCCCACATGTCGGTCACCTCGTGAGCCAGGTCCAGATATTTTGATTGCTTATCTGTTTCGGCTCTCACGAGGTTCTTGTCATACGGGATGGTAATATCGACCAAAAATATCCTTGACTGTGCCCGGTCCATCAGCACAATATAAGGCTTATTCGCAAGAATAGTCCTGTCTGTGATGATGGCTCGGTCCCAATAGAGCATGGCGCGATCATTTTCGAGCACGGCTTCCGGCAAGTACTTGTAATACGGCAATTTCCGATCCACGAGATCGTATTTCAGAGCAAGCTCCTGGTGAAAAATTCTGGCTACTAGGTTGTGCTATGTGTTGCGCATTGTGCTATGTGCTATCTAAAGATCTTTTCCAGTACTAATGAGAATATATATTGCACCAACATACTATATTGTAGAATATGTTTAATGTTTAATTATTTTTTAATCATATTGTCCTTTAGTATCTATTTAAAGTTATGATGATCTTCAATTTGATATCCCATTCTTTCATTTCATTCAATCTTAGAATATCATATTTAAAGTTTAGATGCCCAAATTTGTGCAGTATTCATAAGAAACAGAACAAAAAAGTTAGTATTTCCAAAGAGCATGTATGCGTAGGTATATGGATGTGGAAGAGGCGAGAAAGGTATGTCAGGATCGTGCTAAATGGAAGTCTGTAGTCTCTGCCTACCCCTCTGGGTGACAGGCGTGAGTGTTTATGATTATGATATGATATGACAACTAAAATCTTAGATTTGATTTGCATCCTATCTCTACGTTACAACGTCTTTATAATTTAATATATAAGAACTTCATAATAAAGTTAACATTCGTACAATTCAACTGTACAGGCAAACCTGTCATCTACCTACACCCTAGCGCATAGATGGCGAACCAATGGCACGTGTGCCATCAATAGTACGTGACACAATATTTTGGGCACGCCATCAATCACAAAGTTCACTTTCATAGTGGAAGTAAGTATGTATTATATTACGAACGAACGCGAGTGATCCTTGTTACATAGTGGACTGCTATTGCTAATGTCGCATAGTTCGTTTCATCATCATCATCATCATCATCATTACGCATGTGCAAGTACTCAGAGTTAGAAAGCGCCGAACAACCGGAGGTGACATGCCTGAGTGACTCCCCGGGACGGCGACAAGCTCGACAGACATCGACGGTGCCATCCTTTGGGATGTATCTCCGATAGTTGTTGGTCTTAATAACCTGATCCTGTATTGCACAGACAAAACCCTCGGTTTCCCCGAAGAGGTCACCAAAACGTAGCCAGTTGAGGGAGGCGACTGTATCTACGAAGGGCTCATGTAGAGCCTTGTAGTACTTCCCGTGGAGCTCCTTCTCCTTCCATACGGTCTCCCGGTCGGAAATGCTAAGCACTGCTGGGTCCTGCCATTGCTCGTTGGCTAAGGGGTAAGCCCTTTATTACTAGAAATGACGTCATTATAGAATGGATCATCCGATCTCGCCAAGAAGTATTGACGGAGACTGCACACTTCGCGATTATGCATGGTGAGCGCACTCAGAAAGCCACCATACTTTCGTGGCAAGTACAGCCTCATTACCGACGATCTCGGATGATGCATCCTATGGGACGTCATGGTAGTGCGGACTTTTCTATCCAGGGCGTTAAGCTCAGTCTGAGTCCACCTGAGTATGCCTAAGGTATACATGAGGCCAGGCATGACCCAGCAGTTATATGCGTGTGACTTATTTACACCAGACAAAAGGCTGTTAAGCACTTTGGTCAAGCGTGCATAAAACACGTCACAAACTGACTGTTTCATACCAGCCTCATCGATACCCATGTTCTGTGACATACCCAGGTATCGGTATGTTTCAGCCTCGGAAAGGGTCCTTAAGTTGACGGGCATAGACAAGTCTATGCCCTCAGAGTCAGCAACCCTTCCCCTTTCAACATGGAGGACCGCACACTTATCCGTCCCCAGCTCCATTCCAATGGAACCGCTAAATTCACAAGTGATGTTTAGTAGTTCCATAAGATGGGGGCGACTGGAGGCGAATAACTTGAGGTCATCCATATAGAAAAGGTGGGTCACTTTTGTCCCTCCTTTCCGTAGCTGAAATCCCCTCCCGGAGCCCTCCAGTAAGGTACTGAGAGGGTTCAGAGAGAGGCAGAACCAGATTGGACTCAGCAAACGCCCTGGAAGATACCCCTTCTTATCCTTATGTGGTTCTCCGCAACCGTCATCCGCTCGCCCAGATGACAAAGGATCGTACTCCACTGCCCCGAAACTGCTCGAGGAAGTCTCTAACTGTACAGTCAATCTTGTACAGCTCGAGGACCCTCTTTAGCCATGTATGGGGCACCGAGTCGAACGCCTTTCTGTGGTCTATCCAGGCGGCAGAGAAGTTCCGACGGTTGCGTTTCACCACTTAGCCTATGACTGCGTCAATGAGGAGTGGTTCCTTAGTTCCGCGACCACCGCCCCGACATCCATTTTGAGCGCGTGACATCACCTGGTTTAGCTCCAGGTGACGAGTGATTCTCGCGCTCAAAATGGATGCCAGTGTCTTATATATGGTGGGTAGATACGTGATGGGGCGGTATTTGCTCGGGTCTGTGGTATCCTGATCTTTAGGAACCAAGTGAGTGATCCCAGTAGTGAAGAGGCTCGGGAGTGACTTCTGGTCGAGAGCCTCTTGAAATTGTCGGGCGAGCACAGCGTGACACACTATGAAACCCTTCAGCCATTAATGATGCAGCCCGTCGAGCCCCGGACTTTTCCAGTTCGGGGCCCTACGGACCGCCTCAGCCACGTCTTCTGGCGTTATGGTGATGGGGTCCATAGGCGTAACACTCGCACCCTGGCTCGCCACAACTTCCATCCAAGGGCCCTCGCTGTGGTTTACGGGCTCTGACCACAGGCCACGCCAGAATGCGATAATGTCAGCCTGATCCGGTCCTTGGCCCGCTCCACATACCTTTGGTCGCTCCAATGATTTATAGAGCCTCTTCTGATCACTCTGGAAGAGACGATTCTGGTTGAACCGCCTTGACCCCTCGGAAAATCGTCGAATCCGCTTCCCCCAAGCAGCGATCTTTTGCTTCAGGTCGTCTATGCGCTCCGTTAGTTTCTGCGTGATATCCGGCTGGGACAAACTGATATTTGTCCCAGCAAACGCCATCCTAACGGTGCGCACAATCCTCGGTCTATTATTACCCGACCTGAAGCTTGTCAGTCTGCCGATAAGGGCCCTTGCCTTTGCGATACGGTCCTCGATTCTTTTTCTCCAGGCTGGGATGGCACTACTTTGTGTAGTAGTGCGTCCAGCCATGGGAAGTTTGGCGCCAATAATACGGCAAACTGCCACTGCGGCGCCAAAGAGAATCGAGTCCGTCTCGCAAAGGTCCCGGCTGGCTTCCAAATAGGTCACCAGCATTGGGTTAAGAGCCCTCACGACAGCCCGATTTCGCTTGCTTAGGGGTATGCGGGGAAGTCGCGGTCGATTTTCAAGAGGGGTGCTGCGCGTTTCCAAAATCGCCTCCTCCAATATACTCCTCATTTGCTCTAGTTCGTGGGAGACTATTTCATCGTCGTTCGAATCAACCACAACTGGAAGATCCATGGCGGCTTCCACGTGTAGATGCTGGTCTGTCGAATGTGGAGCTGCATCTCCAGCCATAGCCGATTCATTCGACGACGGAATAGCCTCACGTCGTAGTCGTTCGAGTTCGGCATCATCAAATATTTTCGAGCGCATGATGTACCGAACTCGGTCTGCCAGGTTTTGTTCCGTGACGGGGATAGACGGCTCCAGCTCAGCAAAATAGTAATGCATCCGAGACCTATACGCTATTCCCATAGTTTCTTCCCCTTTCGCCCGCACGCCCGCAATGCGTTTTCGTTCATGGATTTCGTACAACGCATGCGACGTGCTCCACCAGCGGCGGGTGCAGCTTGCTGGGTCCGAGGAGACCCAGCCGACACCAAGCCTTCTGGTGGAGATGATGGATGCGAGGGGCTGCTAGGTGATCGTGCAGCTCCTTGCGCTTGGCTGGCGGCCCGCATGCTTCCGCGTCCAGCGCCAGCTCCAGACGCGCCCCGGCGACCCCCAGGCAGCGGCCCTTCCGTGTTTTTTCATCATCCATTTTATGGGCGCCAAATAACGGGAGACGCCCAAACCCGGCACCGTTTCGTGGTTGGGTCATATGCACAAACGGACCTTTGCATCTACAATTTTGCCTAGGCACGGCGCACACACCACTTGGCAGGATGCTGACTGACTGCGCCGACGTCGCAGTTTTGTCACATAACTGTTACGTCAGCGGGCGATGGGGTTGTCACTTCCCTACGCCTTATTATTATTATTATTAGTAGTACCCACTTCTGAGTCCGTTATGTGGAAATAATAATAGGTTGGTTTTATACACAAAGTGGAATAAGATACCTCTGATTTCATAATCATAAGTTGTAATAAGATATTTCTTTGTTTTCCATTTCCTTTAACAATTTCGTAGATTTCTCGTGAACTTTCCTTAAAATTATATTGTAGTCAACACACAAAGGTCAGTCAGTCTCAGCTCGATATGTCTTTTTTAACATTTCGGCACGTTTTTCTGTTTACTGAAGCCTTAGTATAATTTATGGCAGCTCAAGAATTTCACAGTACGCGAGCAATTTGGGTTCAATCCCCGCCAGCACAAATGAAATTGTTCATTACAATTATAATTGATAATTAACCACTACTTTGGCTATATAGAAAAATATTGTGATGTGACTTGCTTGTATGATAAATTAAAAAAAATGTTACGTAGAATAAAATCTTTTTAAACGTATCGGGGCAGTGCGACTGACATTTCGTTGCTATAAAACACTCTCAAAATTGTAGAAAACCCGTTTGCAGTCGGTAACTTTAATAACGTTATTAACCTGAAGAAAACAAAAATATTAAAATTTTTATAATCTTTATCATCAATGAGTCTGTTATAACTAAAACACCGAGCGTACTCCACTTCTTCACTTTGTCACCTTTTCTAAATCAACGCTCCTTTCAATCACAGCAGACGTACGATATACATAAGTCCTCGACCAAGAATTAAAATGCAGATTCGTTGTCACTCCCCGTTGCCATGAACTACCTCGATATCGGTATAAAGGATCTCCCGTTCTCTTCCATCACCTTCCAAAACAAAGCAGCAATGTTTTTGAATTGAACATATAAGCAAGAAAATGTTTGCAGTTTGTGGAACCCATAAAAGACTCTAAAATTTCTATTTTCTGTTCATGTAATAACATTGTTTAAATGCAACAAAGAGTTATCTTTTTAAACATTACACTGATAAAAAGGTACTCGTAGTTACCAATAGGTACCATTGTGCAGTGTAAGAATGTCCACTACCCCACATCTTCCCGTAAGTGTAATCAAAGGCGACAAAAGAAAACTGAAACAGAAGATGGGAAGCAGCATCTTTTTGATTGAAAAGAAGGTAAACGGACATAAGGCTCACATGATGGAAAGTGATTACCGCCGCCCATGAACACTGCAACACCATCGGAATAGCAAATGCGTTGCCGGCCTTTTAAAAAGGAGTAGGCTCTTTTCTTAAAGGTTTCTAAGTCGTATCGGTCCGAAAAATCTCTGGTGGTAGTCGCTTCCACAAGGAAGTTGTGCGAGGAATAAAACTTCTTTTAAATCGCACGGTGTTGGATGGCCAGTTATCCAGATGGTATGGATGGTATCGTGAGTTTTGTCGCGATGTGCGATTGTGAAATTTTGCGGCTGGAATTAGTCCGACAAATTTCTCAGAGAACTCTCCGTGGTAGATACGATAAAATAAGCAAAGAAATGCAACATCTTTTCGCAGTACCAGGGAGTCAAGCCGATCAGAAAGAGCTCGGTCACCGACAATTCGAACAGCTCTGCGCTGGATAAGGAAGAAGCCGGCACTGGGGAGCCCCGGCCCAGAGATGGAAACAGTATTCCATGTGCGGCCAAATCTGCGCCTTGTGAAGTTGCTGGTGGTGAGCCGGCATGAAATACTGTCCCGCTCTGCTGAGTACGCCAAACTTTTTAGAGGCCAAGTTGGCCTTCTCTTCCAAGTGACTACGAAACTGCACGTCATTCGACATGTTGACGCCGAGGATTTCGATACGAGATGAGGCAACAAGGGAAGTGGCCTGATACTGAGGAGATACGACGAAGGGTTTTTTTAGCGGTAAACGCGCAAACTTGTGTCTTCATGGGATTAAACTGGAATAGATTAAGTCGCCTCCAGTCCGAGAATTTGTTTAACAAAATTTCGACTTCAGACATAAGTTCATCCCGGTACTCAGCGACGCCTTCTGGACAAATATTGGCACGGCCGGTGTATAAAACATCACCAGTGCCGTCGTCGGCATAGCAATGAATGTTACCGATTTGCAACATATTGATATGCAGAAGAAACAGCGTTGGTGATAGCACGCAGCCTTGTGGAACGCCAGCGTTAATGGGCTTGTAATCGGAGCTTGCACCGTCTACTACGATCTTGATGCTCCGATCAGCAAGAAAACTGGTGATCTAATTGCACAACTTTTTGGCAAGCTCATAGGAAGGAAGCTTCGTAAGAAGTGCTTTGTACCAAACCCAATCGATGGCCTTTGCTTTGTAGAAACTAATGACCAACGCTTCTCCCTTGGACTCTATTGTCTGCGCCTATTTATAAGTAAGGTAACCCAGAAGATCACCAGCCGAGCAACCGCGACGGAAACCGTACTGGTGATCACTAATCAGCTGGTGGTCTTCAAGATACCGCATGAGATGACTGTTAATAATGGATTCGATTATTTTAGAGAACAAGGAGGTGACGGCGATACGCCTATAGTTGAACGGATCAGAGCGGTTATCTTTTTAAGGGATCGGATGCACGGGGGCTGTCTTCCTTCTTGATTTCAGGACTACGCCAAGAGAGTAGGAGTACCGGAAAAGACGCGTTAAAACCGGTGCCAATTCCGGAACACACGTCTTCAGCATAATAGGAGGGACGCCATCCGGCCCACTCGACTTGTTGGTCTCCAGGTAGAGGGATTCTCTGCGCACTGAGCGTTAGGTAAACAGGACATCCTGCATGGAGCACGAACTTCACGGGATGATAGGCAGTGTGTTCCTCCCGTCATCAAGAGTTGAATGTTGGATGTTGGATGTGTTGGAGAGCCCAGCAGATTGGCTTTGTCCTGTGTGGCATGGCCCAGTGAGTCGTCCTCCCTGTGCAAAGATAGGAGAGATGGCTAACAGAAGTACCTACCCGCGTGCTAAGCATGAAGCAATCTATGGGGGAGGTCTATGTTCAACATTGGACAATGATTTTGTAATAGTGGAGATGAACGGTTCACTATTAACAGACTCCGAGTGGTTTCAAGGTGGAGAAATAAAACGACTGTTTATATAAGTCCGACTGGAGTACGAATATAGAATGGACTGTGGACTGGAATGAATATATTTTCATCTTGCCTATATTTATATGGCTGGCTCACAATTGAATTGCCAATGGTAATTATTTTTATTGTACATAGCCAATTATACTGCTTACATTATGACCAATGAAAATGAATCAAAAATGTATTACTATTATGTACGTTTCGTTTCCCGGCGTGAGACTTGTGTGTTGTTCACGAAGCTACGTCGCTGGATCGGGCTATATAAGACATGCAGGTCGGTGCGCGCGCGTAGTCGGCGAGCGGCCGCGGCGTGGGATCTACATATTTATTTATCTATGCGTGGGATACAGCTCCGGAACAGCAAGGAGAAGCGAGCTGCGGTGTTGAAGAAACGGCTCCCCATTGGTCGACGGATACGTGACGATAGCGGCGTGTGAAATCGATGTGGCGCTGAATAATATTTGCGGCTGCTTCTTGTTTCTTTATAAGAACGTCAAATTATCTATATGCAGTCCGTAGTATCTCAGTAGCCAGGGATAGTTAGAAAATAAATGTTTTTTTATCTTCACCTTCCGCGTTATGGTAGCAGCAGAGTATATATTATTTATTCCCGTTTAGGGCTGATTATTCTGGCTGCTACATCACTCTCCCCCTAGCGAAAGCGTACCGGAGGCTTGACGACTCGCCCGTATTTAGTAGTTTTTAAAATAGGTCTCAACTGGGTTGATGTAGATGATGGAGTTTCAAGCTTCCTCGCTGGTGGTTTTGATGATGATGGTGATGAATCCTCTGTAGTATCCTCGTTAATAATATAGGCAGGCTTTAGTCGGTCGATCGAAATAATCGTAGATTTCCTTCCGGGTATTTGTAGTTTAAAAGTCTTGCTATTTCTCTCTAATACTTTATACGGTCCGTCGTAGGTAGGTTGAAATTGTTTTTTCATTGCGTCGTTTCTTACAAAAACTTGCTTGCATGTTTTCAAATCTTGGTGAATGAATACTGATTTATTATTTCTGTGTGATTGCATTTCGGTGCATTTCGACGATAAGGCTTTGTTGATTGATTCTCGAAGTTGAGTTACGAAATCGTAATCCATTTCTTGTTTGTTAGACGCTGCTGAACTGAAGAAGTCACACGGCAGTCTTATGCTGCAGCCGTAGGTTAGCTGAGCGGCACTAAGACTAGTGTCTGCACGCGGTGTTGCTCGTAGTCCAAGTAGCACTGTAGGTAGCTCTTCAATCCACTTTGTATGTTGAGATAAACGAGTTTTGAGTGCGGTCTTTAATGTACGATGCCATCGTTCGATTATTCCGTTTGCCTGAGGATGGTATGCTGTTGTACGTGTCTTCTGTATTCCCATAGTTTGAAGAAGTTTGAGGAATAGGTTGCTTTCGAAATTTCTTCCTTGATCCGTTGTGATGGTTTTAGGTGATCCGAAACGAGTAATCCAATTTTCATAAATTATCTTCGCGACGGATTCGGCTGAAGTATCATCGGTAGGTATTGCTTCTGGCCATCTTGTTGCTCTGTCGATCATTGTTACGAGGTAACGATATCCTTGCGGTGAAGTAGGTAGTGGTCCGACGATGTCAACATGCAGGTGTTCGAATCTCTCCGTGGGTGGAAATGTAGCTAGATTACTTGATGTATGCCTTTGTACTTTGCATTTCTGGCATTGAATGCATTGCTTCGCCCAGTTGCCAACATCCACTTGCATTGAAGGCCAAAAGAATTTTTCAGTGATGAGTTTTCTTGTTGCTCTAACACCTGGATGACTGATGTTGTGCAGTGCATTGAAGACTTCGCGACGACATTCTTCTGGTAGGTATGGTCGCATAGTTGTCGTTGAGGCTTCAAAGTATATAGGTAGATGCGTCATTGGCATTGTAACTTGCTTGATGGACAAGTTACCTTGCTTCGATAGATGTTTTATGTTGTCACTATCTCTGTCTTGTGCTGCGGCGATCTTATGATAGTCGATTGATGTAGGGCACGTTACACTGTCGATTGGTACGCGACTGAGTGCGTCGGCGACTATGTTGTCCTTTCCACTGATGTGACGTATGTCGGTCGTGAATTCACTTATGAAAATAAGTTGTCTTTCTCTTCGTGGTGTTTCCGATAGTGATGGTTTCTTTGAAAGTACATATGTTAATGGCTTGTGGTCGGTAAAAACGATCAGGTTTCGACCCTCGAACGTTTTTCTGAAGTGCTTGATGGCCATGTAAATAGCGAGTAGCTCTCGGTCGAATGTACTGTAGTTACGTTGAGTATCGGAGAACTTCTTCGAAAAATAGCCAAGTGGTTGCCATTTCCCATTGCTGTATTGTTGGAGAACGGCTCCTGCTGAGAGATCGGATGCGTCGCTGAAGATAGCAAGGGTTGCTTCGTGTGATGGGTGAGCGTGTAAAGCTGCATTTTGGATCGCAACTTTACAAGCTTCAAATGCCTTCATGGCTTCATCGTTCCATTCGATTGACGTTTTATCTTTTTTCTTCGTGTTGTGAAGGTATGCGTGAAGTGGTGCTTGGATTTCAGCCGCTTTAGGTATGTGTTCCCTGTAAAAATTTATCATCCCAAGAAAACGCCTTAGCTCTTCGATAGTTTTAGGTTTCGCATAATCGATGATTGCTCTGACTTTTTCGGCAGGCGGTTTGATTCCTTCCTTGCTGACGGTGAAACCAAGAAATTGAACTTCTTGCTGTCCGAATATGCATTTCGAAGGGTTGATTGTGATTCCGTTGTCTTCTAATCGCTGTAGCACGGTGCGTAGATGGGTTTCATGCGTTTCTTTATCAGGGCTTGCAACAAGGAGATCATCAATAAATGCAAAAACGAAATCCAGTCCATGAAGTACTTCGTGTATGAATCTTTGGAAAGTTTGACCTCCGTTCTTTAATCCTGGGATCATTCTTGGGAATTCGAATAATTCCATTGGGGTAATTATTACTGTCTTCTCTATGTCTTCATCGCGTACTCTTATTTGTTGGTAAGCTCGGTTGAGATCGATGGTGGAGAATATAGTCTTGTCTGATAGTTGATGAGTGAAATCCCTGACTCGCGGTATTGGGTAGCGGTCAGGAGTGGTAATAGAATTCAGTCTTCTGTAATCTCCACAAACTCGTAATTCTCCGTTCTTCTTCGGTACAATGTGCAGTGGTGATGACCAAGGGCTTTTGCTTGGACGGCATATTCCTTGCTCAATCATGTTTTCGAATTCCTTTCGAACTTGCTCGTATAGGTGTGGTGCAATTGGACGTGCACGGCAATGAAGTGGTGGTCCATTGGTTTCGATGAAATGCTCAACGTCGTTCTTCGGTGTTAATTTCATTGAAGTTATTCTTGTGATCCCAGGGTATTCTTCGAGGATCTTGTGATACGGTTGTTGAACATCTATGCTTCTTATTGTAGGCTGATTGGTTGCTTGGACAAAAGACTGAGATGCAAGATTGGTTTTCCCGTCGATGATTCTTCTATTTTTGATGTCGACGATCAACTGGTGATATTGAAGAAAATCAGCACCGATGATTGGTTTGCTGACTTTAGCGACGATAAATCTCCATTTGAATGGTCGGCGTAGATTTAAATCAAGTTCCATTGTTTTTTCTCCATATGTAGGAATCACCGTATTGTTTGCTGCATAGAGTTGAAAATCCAGTGGCTTCAACTTCTGTCCTTGCTTCGGCGGTAACACTGAGATATTTGCTCCGGTGTCGATAAGGAAAGTAAGCTTGCTTTTTTTATCGGTGACGAAAAGACGGTAGGACTTTGCTGTTACGCTGGATCCCATCGCATTGAGCGTATTAGTTAGTTCGAGCGCTTTCGCATTTTCATTTTTGAATGTACACGGTTCTGTGCATTTTCTTGCGTCGAACCCGAAACGTCGATGATAGTAGCAGTAAGGGGATCTTGATGTTGAGCTTATTCGACTTCTACTTGCAGAGCGGTTGCGACGAAAAAGTGGTCTTCGTTGTTGCTGATTGCGCTGGTTGTACTGTTGCTGGTAACTGGTGTGATGCTGGGAAGCTTTGAGTGCAGTGATTTCGTGTGATAGCTTCCGAATTTCCTCGACAATTGATGTATATGTGTTCGCCTCTTGCTCCATAATGACGGTTTGATTAACTGCTTTTATAAATACTGAAGTCTTCCTTCTCGGTGTTCGCCACGGGTTTCCTTCGCGGTGTTCGTAAGGGTCACCACTCTAATAGTGGTACGTCGCAGGGTGTTCCTTTTTGGTGCTCGTACGGGATCTTCCCTCTCGGTGTTCGTACGGGGTCACCACTATAATAGTGGAGATGAACGGTCCACTATTAACAGACTCCGAGTGGTTTCAAGGTGGAGAAATAAAACGACTGTTTATATAAGTCCGACTGGAGTACGAATATAGAATGGACTGTGGACTGGAATGAATATATTTTCATCTTGCCTATATTTATATGGCTGGCTCACAATTGAATTGCCAATGGTAATTATTTTTATTGTACATAGCCAATTATACTGCTTACATTATGACCAATGAAAATGAATCAAAAATGTATTACTATTATGTACGTTTCGTTTCCCGGCGTGAGACTTGTGTGTTGTTCACGAAGCTACGTCGCTGGATCGGGCTATATAAGACATGCAGGTCGGTGCGCGCGCGTAGTCGGCGAGCGGCCGCGGCGTGGGATCTACATATTTATTTATCTATGCGTGGGATACAGCTCCGGAACAGCAAGGAGAAGCGAGCTGCGGTGTTGAAGAAACGGCTCCCCATTGGTCGACGGATACGTGACGATAGCGGCGTGTGAAATCGATGTGGCGCTGAATAATATTTGCGGCTGCTTCTTGTTTCTTTATAAGAACGTCAAATTATCTATATGCAGTCCGTAGTATCTCAGTAGCCAGGGATAGTTAGAAAATAAATGTTTTTTTATCTTCACCTCGGTCTTCGTCGGGATTACTCTGTGGCAACCCAAGTGACAAGTTGTAAAATAATAGCTCCTAACAATTTAGCAAAATTAAATATTGTAATTTGATAATATCCACCTCAATTTTTAGTTACAGTTGTTAAATAATACTTAATTGTGTTGGTAAAATAAGTAAAAGTCATAAGTATTTTAATTACATAGTGTTTTGTGTTTCAACTAAAAGTGACAGCTGTAGGTAACGAACATCGTTTGAACTTTCTGTAAGTTATTGTAATTTTCTTATTATCCCTTTAATATTTTAAGATTTATCTTTTAAATTAGTGCAGTTTCGGATTTCAATTTGAATTATTTACCTGATAATTTAATTTGAGATCTGTAAGTAGACCCATAGATCTAGATATTAGCTTACTCTGTTTCTTCGGTTTTCTTTCTTTGTTTTCTTTTGCTATTTACACATAATAGTAAAATGAATACACGCAACGCCAAAACGCGCCAAATGGAGAACCAACTTCAAATGGCGCTTCTAGAACTTAAGGCGTCAAAAGAGCAGTGTGAGCTGTTGCTTAAAGAAAGGGATGACAACGAAAAGGAAATAATAAATATAATTGCCAAAAATAGTCAACTAAAAAGTGATATGGTTAAGTTGCATAAAGACTACACAAATGTTTTAAAAGAAAGTTTTAAAAGTAGACCTTCCGCGTTATGGTAGCAGCAGAGTATATATTATTTATTCCCGTTTAGGGCTGATTATTCTGGCTGCTACAATTTCTTATACGCGAATACTACACATTGAATAAAACTCCTTTTACGGATTATGTTGCGTTTAATTCTACTTTTTTATTTCTTTTTTTTTGCTTTGCATCACAAAGGGGGGACAAAGGTAATTGACGTAACGATGTCAAAGTTAACCTGGAATACCTTCAGCTTTTTAATTATTACTTTTCGTCCGATCTATGCAGAAGGAGTAACCATGTAGTGGCGGTGTAAGAATATCCTATCTTGTTATATTCGTACAGCGACAGTAAGTTATCGGCTGGGATAGTCCTTGGGCGACCCTAAATCCGCTTACATTTATATCGTACAGCACATAATTGGGCACTGACCAGCGGCATTACATGGCATGGTCACTTTATAATTTGCAGTCAACGAGGGGGCGTTGTTTAGTAAAAAGGCTAGGCTATTAACTAAAAGGTTAACTAAGCTAGTTGGCTGCAACAAATTCATTAAAACAAAGTAGTATAGATTTAATTTCGTTATTTTGAATGTCACATAATTTTGAAATAAGTTTTCTTAAAACTTAAACGTAACACCTTAAGCTAAAGGGTACATAGGGCGGACTTAATGCCATGTGGCATTCTCTGCCAGTCAACCCTGGGTGCCAAGGACAATTGTTGGCAGGTGCGACCATTATACTTAAATAAGTGCTTATACATTAAAATATACATATATGCAAATTACATTCATACACATTACATTTAAATATACACACATATAGTATAAATATACGTACAATAATATATACATACATATATATATATATATATATATATATATATATATATATATATATATATATATATATATATATATATATATATATATATATATATATATATAATATATATACATGCTTATAAACTTCGTAAATAAATATCCAAATGAATGATATATAATATAATGTTTGAATAATATACAATGAAATAAATATTTGAAGTAAAAAAGAAGAAAAGAAAGACAAAAATTAAGGAAAAATTTCTCGATTGTTATGTCTCCTCTATAACATTTTGCACAACCCTTCCTCTCCCACATACCTCAGAAGCCGATTTTCCTTCACCCATCCTCCGGACAAACCATGCAGATCCCTTGTTAAAAATCTTCTTGACTTTCCCGTTTATAATTCCGGTTTTTACTCCCACTCCTTTTCAGTTCACGCGGTAAGGTTATGGAACTCACTACCGTCAAATATAAGAAATTCCGAGACTTTGTTGGTATTCAAGAAACGTCTTAGAGATAACTACTTTGCATCCTGTTAATTTATATATATTATTCCATTATATTAGTTTTAGTTTATATATATCATATGTAACTATCGTATTTATTATTATTATTATTTATTGATTTATTTTATTTTTATTTATTGTTTTATTTTATATCATTTACGTAACATTGTGTATATTATTTATTTTTTAGTTGTACTATATATGCAATGTATGTAATGTAATGTATGCACTAAATTTGCAATGTAAATATAATTTCCTTTATGGGTCTACTGGAAGATATTTCAGCGAATTTGGAATAAGTAGAACCTTTGTACGTAATTACTATAAGACTGCTTATGTACCTTAATGTGTGTACATAAAATAAATAATTTAAAAAAAATAATTTTAATTAGTAGTGTCCTTCAGGTAATGTTCTCGGAGAAGAACTTTGAAAACTTTTTTATTTGTGGCATTCTTTATATCGTTGGGGAGGAAGTTCCGAAGTTGTATAGCTTGTATCGTAAAAGACGACCTAAAAAAAACTTATGCTGTGGAAACCCTAACCTCAGACGGTTTGACTGTCGGGATGTTCGACCGTCGATCGGATAAAAAAAATGAAAATTATTTTTAAGATAAGAAGGCGACCTTGGATCATTTAAAATTGAATAAAGTACAAGTAAAATTCTAGAGCATTCGCTTTGAGGTATAGGTAGCCATTTAAGCTTTGAACGATAGGATGATATGTGGTCATACTTACGTAAACCAAAAATAAACCTTATGGAATTATTAAGAAGGCACTTCAACTTGTTTAGAAGATTTTCTGACAGATCTGGGTAACATACATCGGCATAGTCGATAATATGTAGAATAAGGGAATGAACCAGCGTAAGCTTGGTTTTGAAGGGTAGGAAATTTTTAAAACGATAAAGGGAACGCAAGGTAGCAACAACTTTACGACTAACTTCAGAGATCTGCAATTTCCAGGTCATGGTTTTATCCATGTACAGGCCAAGATTTTTTATGGAATCACAATATGGAATCAAACTTCCATTATAAATTACAGGAGAGAGATATCCATAATCAACCTTAGCCAATAATTGCGAACTTCCGAATATTATAACTTTGCATTTGGCGGGATTAACAGAAACGCCATATTTTTATGACCATTCTCTTATGGCTTCCAGGTTATCATTTAATTTGTGTGTTACAAAGTTAGGATTGTTTAAACTTGACTGTACATAGAGCTAGACATCATCCGCATACAGATGGTAAAATGGATCTCTGTATGTCAGAAAATCAGCCTAAAACCTAATTTGGCAAATATTTTGGAAATGTTTTACGTCGTCTCCATTTGACTATGAATTTATTACAGAATTTTTGAAACTGACAAAAATGTGAGTTCTCACGCTCGTTGCCTCCCAATACTAACGAACGACATCCAATTAGAATTTAGAAGTGTGCAAATGTCAGAAAAAAACTCGTCATACAACATCGTATAATATAAAAGGAATAATAAAATAAGGATGACAAACGAATACATAGTCCAACTGATAGAAAATGTATACCGAGGCCTAGAGTCATCTTAATTTAGTTTTCTTTGAATCAAAATGCAGATGCGTTGTCAACGCCGAAAACTAAGATGGAATGTTTCGTTTCCAGTGAAAGGAGTCTCCGATTCTCTTCATTCACCATACATACAGCATTCAACTACTATTTCACAATGGTATTCTATAGGAGGCTCTATCTCCCCTTTACCTACAGATGGGATGTAGTCAAGCAATAACTTATTAAGATAAATACTAAAGTGAAGTAACAAGTGTGTGCACAAGCTCAGGGCATTGGGCAAGCAGAGCAAGTGTGTGCACAAGCTCAGGGTTCGCTGAATAGGATGATTGTTAGCGGACTTCTTATGTTTTAAATGGTTTTAACTTCCAAGACGTGCAGCTTTTCTCACGATATTTTTTTTCGCCGAAAAAGTCCAAAATTAGCATTTTAAATTGTACCTAATAAGCTATTTAATTTGAAATAAAACTAATTCACTGATTTTAACGTTTTTATTATCTTTGTTCTTTAATTTAACTCTTTTCTCTTTTTTTCTTTTTACGAGTAACTGAAGTGATAAACGAACTTACTGTCCACCTGATGGTAAGTGGCTGAACTACAGTCTGTGGACACCTGCAGCCAGCTTCAAACAAAAAAGACTACATATGCGTTGTCATCCCTTAGGACTTAGATGGAATATCTCACAGCCCGTAATTATGCTGGCTCTCTTTACTCTTCAGTCACTGATGTTTGGTGATAGAAATAAGTAGTCCTACGCGTATGGACTCCAGGAAGAAAGCGGGTCCAATCATATAGTATACTTTTCTTGATTTCCAGTCGTTGGCGAATGCATTTAGAAATAGAAATAGAAACTTTTTTATTCAATGTAGATTATAAAAATACTTATTGAAAGTCATTTTTTTAATTTACCACTGGTTCGCAAAAAAACCTCTGTCCTGGGAAGAACCAGCAAGAAACCCAGCGGGACTATTTTTTTAATAATAGCTTACAATCACGTTTACAATCAACAACACAAGACAAATTAGAAATAGCTTGGTAGCGATCACCCTTCCCAGGGGTTATTATCATCTATAAATTCCTTAATATTATAATAACCCTTTTTATACAAACTTAGTTTAATAACATTTTTGAACTTTGTGTATGACAAATTTTGTATATTTTCTGGGATTTTGTTGTAAAAGCGTAAACATCGCCCCAAGAATGAATCACTGACTCGGTGGAGTCGAGTAACTGGTACTACCAGCTTGTGTCTGTTCCTAGTATTTATAGAATGAATATCACTTATTTTCGCAAAACTACTTTTATTTTTGTGTACGTACATTACATTTTCATAAATGTATTGAGAAGCCAGAGTTAATATATTAATTTCTTTAAATTTTTGTCTCAGTGACTCTTTTGGTTTTAAATTATATATTGCTCTAATGGCCCTCTTCTGTAAAATAAATATAATTTCAGTGTCAGTCGCGTGTCCCCATAGCAAAATACCATACGACATAATGCTATGGAAATAACTAAAGTAAACTATTCTAGCTGTTTCAACACTGGTAAGAGTTCTAATCTTTTTTACAGCATATGCTGCAGAACTAAGTCTGCTAGCTAGTTTTGATATATGGGGGAGCCATTGAAGCTTTGCGTCCAGTGTGATTCCAAGAAAGATGGTGGTATCAACAAGACTCAGTTCCTCCCCATTTAAAATTAGATTAGTATTGACATGTTTAACATTAGGAGTTACGAATTTCATACATTTAGTTTTAGTTCCATTCAAATGCAAATTATTAACATTAAACCAATTGACTAACTTAGCTATAGCATTATTTACTTCGTCGTAATTTAATAACTGTCGTTTTAATTTGAAAATTAATGAAGTATCATCAGCAAATAATACTATATCATGGTTATCCCCTACTATGTAAGGTAAGTCATTAATATATACAAGAAACAGAAAGGGGCCAAGAATTGAGCCCTGAGGCACGCCCATTTGTACAATCGACCCGGAAGAACTCATACTATTAATAACAACTTTTTGTGTTCTGTCACTTAAATATGAAATAATTAATTTAATTAATATAATAGAAATAATTAATTTTAATTACCTGAACCTATGGTTACAGAAGTATTAAAGTACATATTTAACATCCTGATATCATAGTCAAAGGATTGCCTTCAGCTTTTAAATATTATTTTTGGACCGACCCTCTCAGAAATGAGCGGAGGCCTGTGCCCAGCAGTGGGACGTACATAGGCTGTTACTTTACTTTTTTTACTTTTTTTGGACCAATCTGCATGAGCTTACTGTGTCTTTCAATAATCTGCTTAGGTATTCATGAAATTTTATTTTATCGGAAATTAAATATAAATAAAATAAAAAATAATTTTGCGAATGCCGTGGACGTAAGTTATGTTTTATTATCTGCGTTAACCGACCTTATTATTCTTTTAGCAAATTCCTCCCTATGTAACACGGTCAAATGAATAAGCACGTAGACAGGCCCCAACAATAGCGCTACAATATTATGTACCGCCTTTTGTTGTACTATTTATGGTTCATCTACTAACAATATGTGCTTGAATATGGGAAAGCCATTGATAACTATGCGTATTCTAATACGGACTCTAGAAAATTTCGGCACGACAGGCTTTACCTGAATGAACATCACGTATAAAATACGTTCACAATCACACATTATATATATAAGTTTACATCTATACTAATATTTTAAAGAGAAAGAGTGAGAATTTTGTGAGGTTGTATATATGTGGACAGTAATAACCGGAACCACTACACATATTTAAAAAATTCTTTCACCATTTGAAATGTACATTATTAATATGTATCCTCTATACTCGTACATCTGTACGAGTACATAGGCTACATATTATGTATACGTAGTAGGGGAAAAGTTTCTTCGTATCATGGTTTTTATAAAGTTGAAGAAGAATCTCTTTGATTGGATTGTTTGCATCTAATGAGCTAGGTTGGGAAGTGTTAATGCATTCACCATATAGTTCTGACCTTGCACCCTCAGATTTTCATCAGTTTCGGTCTCTTCACAGTTCTTTGGGAAGTGTTAAGTTAACACCAAGAGAGTTCCGTCAAGACTACAGCAACGGGATTATGTCACTACCCACAAGATGGTAACAAGTTATCGAAAAAAAATGGCACATATATATTAAAATTAAAAGTAATTAAACTTTGAAAATAAAATGTCTTGAATACGTATATAAAATACGAAGAAACTTTCCACCGACCTTATAATGGGTTTTTCAACAAGAACTTTGTTTTTCAATTGGGGCATCGCCAACAATATGACAGTTTTGACATTTAGTTTTTTGACCTATTCGTAGTAGATGCTTTGGCAATTGCTACAATGTATTCAATTTCGCTCGAAAATTGCATTAAAATAATGAAAATCCACTATGAAAATGGTGGTTCTGTTAAAGTTACGTTTCGTAAAGTTCGTGATATTTTTGGACAACACAATCGTTCTTCTGAGACCGCTTTTAAGAATTTGGTCGCTAAATTTGAATCGACAGGCTCGGTACAAAATGTGCCAACACCAACGCGTGTTCGACCGGGTCGTTCAACCGAAAACATTGCAGCCTTGAGCCACAGTGTTGAAAAAGATCCAAATTTGTCAATTCCTCGACGTTCTCAACAATTGGGGTTATCCAAAACCACCACATGGCGAATTTTGCGTAAGGATTTGGCTTTGAAGCCTTACAAGGTTCAACTGGTGCGGGAATTGTAGCTGACCGACCATTCACATCGCCGTAGATTCACTCAATTCATTCAGGTACAGCCCGCTGGTTTTTCTGAAAAAATCATTTTTTCAGACGAAGCCCATTTTCACTTGTCAGGGTACATCAACAAAGCAAAATTGCCGCATTTGGGCTTCTGAAAATCCTAAAGCGATTATTGAGAAGCCTTTGCATGCTCAACGTTTCACTGTATGGTGCGATATGTGGTCTGGAGGCGTGATTGGGCCGTTTTTTTTGGAGATGAGGCTGGAAATGCGGTAACTTTAACGGTATTATTGATGACATCGATATCACAAACATGTGGTTTCAACAGGACGGTGCCACATGTCACACAGCCAACGAAAGGATCAATTTATTGCAAACCAAATTTCCCGATCGCATAATTTCACGAAATTCAGCTGTTAAATGGCCAGCCAGATTGTGTGATTTAACACCACTGGATTATTTTTTGTGGGGCTATGTTAAGGACAGAGTCTATACGGAGCCAATCGAATCGATCGCGGCCTTAAAACTCAAAATCCGTGACGTGATTAACGAAATAGACCCGCCATTTTGCCAAAAAGTGATTAAAACTTTGATGAAAGAATCGACATCTGTCGGCGTGGTCGTGGTGGACATTTGCCAGATATCATTTTTCATTCATAATTGCCAAACTTTTCTCTTCGTAATACAATAAAAATTTTAATCATCTTCATCTAAACCTTTTGTTTTAGAAAACAAAGTTCTTGTTCAAAAACCCTGTATTATGGCTAAAAGTTAATATTATGATATTCGCCAACTAAGCCGTTCCTCTTGAGTGTTTCCACTGCATGCGCTGCTTCGTTAATCGTTCAAGTTGCACGAAAATGATGTATGGCTGGATTGTTCCTCCTGAAAAGTTCTTAAAAATTTCCGGGACAGCACAATATGTCTGTTTAAGGATAACTTACAATAACCATTTTTATCTTAAAACTTTCGCTTGACAATATAATCATGGTAGTGGGAGGCGGTGGCATGTTGGTCTCCTTAAATCATGAAACACAGAAAAACTATTTATGTTAAAACTTCAGAAAAAAGAAACAAAAATTTGGTTTACCAGAAAGTTTTAAAATAACGTATCCTAATCTATCATTTAAGACAGGATACGTGATAGAGCCACGCTGTGCTGCAGCTATATTGGTTGAAGCACGAATGAGTCAGTTCAACCGGAGTAGGACCACGTTCTCACATAATACCAGCATAAAATAGCAGCTTAATGCTGTTGTGTTTCTTATGGTGTGTGTAGAGAACTGGAGACCCTTTTTGCTGGAAACGAGGCATTTCATCTTAGTCCTCAGGGCTAGTAACGCATCTGAGTTTTGATTCTCACTTGAGGATAGATGTTTTTGTCCCAAGTGCTGTGGACTTACCAATAAGTGGAGTGTGTCCTCGTTTGTCACTTTTATTCTGTAAAAAACTTACGACTCGGTCTAAGTCGGAACGGGTTGCTATTCAGCAATATTAGCGAACGTGACACAAGGTATCTCGCATACAGATAATTTATTTCACGTCGATTAATAAGACTACATTCTAATTGCAAAATAAATGAAGGTTGTATTCGCGAACTCTAATTGGATTTAGTCGTCAGTTCGGAAAAAGCGAACGTGAGACGTTCGCACTCCGCTCCATTAGTTAAATATTTTATAAGATACGCAGTCGGATGAAGACAACATCAATGGAAGCATCACCGGCATGTTTCTTCAAGCGGGCGCGCGTAGTCGAATCGACCGCGCTTAGTACATTTTCGTTCATATTATTATTATTACCCATCACATTTATTTCTCATTTCTAGTAGCTTGTCGCTATGTCATTGGGAGTAAAATAAAGAATAAACCGTCGCTCGGGGCGCTCCCCCCACTCCACAGATCGCAATTGTTTTAGTCCCGATGCAGTCGTCGAAAAGACTACACGCGCCTGTCGTCGAAAAGGTTACGCGCGACGCTCAACGCGACATACCCTCGTTCACGCTCGTGGTAGTTCTTCGGCCATCATTCAATATTATTGAATTAAGCTTGGATTTTTTTATAAAAAATGAGTCTTAGACGGTTACCACAAAGTGCAATACTCGAGGAATTACTAAGAGAAGACGAAGAAGAGAGTGAATCAGAGCTCAGCGACCAAGGCTCTGAAACTTCCGACCACATCGTTGCGGAGGAACCTCGATCTGCTGAGGAATCAAACTGCTCGGACTCAGAAGAGTATGATTTGCCACTTTCAGAAATAAGTAGCTGTTTTACAGGGCGCGATAAAGTAACGAAGTGGCAAAAATCTAACAATAACAGAGTGAGGAGGCGTCAAGTTCAAAATATTCTCACGGAAGATGCGGGCACTCGTAGGAATGGTGTGGGAGTGACAACATTTACGCAAGCCTGGAGTTTATTTATTTCAGAGAATATTATTGAAAAAATTGTTAGATATACCAACGAATTTATTCAAAAAAAAGCGCCTTCGTATAACAGAATACGTGACTGCAAACCGACAGATGCGGTGGAAATTCGAGCACTTTTCGGATTGTTGTACGTAGCGGGATCCTTGAAGATATCACACGCCAATTTAGAAGATTTTTATGCAAGTGATGGGACAGGTATTCCTATTTTTCCTACTACTATGTCAGTAAAAAGAGTAAAATTTCTACTGAATTCATTGCGGTTTGATGATGCTACTACGCGACAAGCTCGTCGTACTCTAGACAAAGCTGCGCCAATAAGAGAAGTTTTAGATATGTTTACACAAAACTGTCTTTTGCCATATTCAGTGGGAGAGAACGTCGTAATCGATGAAATGATGGTTGGCTTTCGAGGAAAATGTCCTTTCCGACAGTACATGAAATCAAAACCCGACAAATACGGAATCAAACTTTATCCACTAGTAGATGCTGCTACGTTTTACGTCCTAAATATTGAACTTTATGCTGGCAAGCAGCCTGAAGGCCCATATCAGTTGAGTAATGCTGCGGCAGACGTCGTGAAGAGGCTAATTACACCAATTTCTGGCACTGGAAGAAACCTTACCATCGACAATTGGTATACCAGTGTGCCGCTGATGAACGATTTGGCCAAGGATTATAAGATTTCCGTTGTGGGTACCATGCGTATAAACAAGAAAGAAATACCTCCTTGCTTTATAGATAAAAACCAACCTGAATATTCAAGTCAATTTGGATTTTCAGATACAGCTACACTCGTATCTTACGTGCCTAAAAAGAAAAGATCTGTAGTTCTTATATCATCACTTCATTGTGCTGCACAAATTGATGAAAGTACAAATGAAAAGCGCAAACCCAGCATCGTTACTTTTTACAATAAAACAAAGGGGGGTGTAGATGAAGTCGATAAAAAGCATAAATGTATTCGGTTTCAAGGAAGAATAATAGATGGCCATTGACACTCTTCTTTCGTCTTCTGGATATTGCAGGAATAAATAGTATGGTGATATTGAAACAAATAATGTGACTCTACGGAAAGGGCGAATGTATTTACGGGCATTAGGCACTGAATTGACAATAGAATATGTCCAAAGAAGATCAACGATGTTAGGCCTTCCAAGAAAACTAAAAAGAAACATAATGGAGCATTTGAATATGGAGGATAGTGCTGCTGATACAGAAGCAGGTAGTTCTGGCACATGCAGAGGAACCTGTAAAATATGTCCAGCCAAAAAAAGGAGGCAATCAAAAACGCAATGTAAATTATGTATGAAAAATATTTGCAGAAGTCATACAACATTTATTTGCAATCAATGTTATATGGACGAAGGAACTGATTGTGATGAAAACTAAGCCAAAGTTAATTAATTTTTATTTTTATTTTGTAATTTTTATTATTAGACTAGTATATAAACTAGTCTGAGATATGTAAAAGGGTTTTGTGTTCCTAATTTTTGTTTTCATTCAAAGCATATTTGAGTTATGTTAATTAAGTTAATAATTGTTTCTTTTTCATAATTTTAATTACATTACTTTTTTTGACAAATCAGACTTTAAAGGTAATGATAATATATCTGAGTACAAATAAATAAATAAATATTGAATAATTAGTGCTTTATTTCTCTTATTCATCCCATAGGTCTTTTCGGTTACGCGCGCCCGCTCCCGTTACAAATGACCGCGCGCCCGCTTGAAGGTTAAAAGAGGGTATTTTCCTCATGTTTTATTGTTCAATGTTTTTATTTATATAATATGTGTTTCTTTTTAATTTTAAGTTCGAAATTTCATTCTTATTTGGTGATAATAATTTTTGATACTTACATACATATGTTACTTTGGTACATATGTTACTTTTTTACTTTCTTTTAGAGTTGCCTTTCTTGCTTTCCACATTGATACCTTTAAAAACACTAATAAAGTAAAGTCATACAATAATTATCTAGTTAGCTAGCTGTAGAGGCGGCCACTATCTCTGGGCATAGTTCTTCCAGTGAGATATAATATAACATGGATCTATTAAAGTTATCGAGGAGAGAAAAGTTTAATGGCTGGTGACTTGTTCATTAACATGTCTTCTAAATATTTTAAACTCCTCAAAAATCTTGTATCACAATGTTTTCCATGTGCCGCGTATAGTGGCAGTTTAAGAATACGTACTACCCCATTTCATACAGTGGGTGTTGTTAGAGGCGATAGCGGGAAACTAATCAGGAAATGGGCAGCAGCGTCCTCTTAATAAATACTATAAATGAAGAACTGCGGTTGCAAACTCGGTTGCCAAGCGTGGCAACTATGGCAAATATCCTCCTATGAAACTATCTTTGAGGCAGGCCTATGTTTAGCAGTGGACTGTAATAGGCTGTAAAAATAATGTATTCGTTTACTTTCGAGCAAATGGCAACACTGCTAACGGAAACCAAACTACGATTGCTCGTGTTCTTTAAAATTTTCAACAAGCTATCTTTTAACGTGGTGGAGCCACGCTGCAGCTAATCTATGGTTGTAGTACGAATGGGTTGCCTCGACCGGGGAAGGAACACGCTCTCACAGAATACAAGCGAAATGTTATAGTTTAATGTTATTTTTTGTGCCTGTATGTTGCTGTTGCTGTTGTAATGCTGCTATATATCGTACGGTAAGTGTAAAGAACCGGAGATCATTTTTATTTTAAACGTTATATTCCATCGTAGTCTTCAGGGGTGACAACATATCTGCATTTTAATTCTTAATTAAGGATAAATGTTGATTTTTTAAAATCTTAAATTATCCTTCTTAGTTCGTACAAATTAACATGATTCGGTTTTATAATAATAAGTTTTTTATTAACAGTTTTGGATTTAAAGAAGTGCCTTTATTTTCGTGACAAAGTGCTTCGGCCTTGGTGCCAAAGTTTTCGCAATCGAAAGGTCAAAACCTTTGCTGTCGAATTACACTTTTATTACCTTTCGTATATTTTCCACTTGACATCTTACTTAACTACTTTTTGAAATAAGAAAGGACTTAAATTTTATTTCTTCTTTTATTAAAAAAAATACACTCCCTAATACAAATCTTTCATCTATATAGCAATATTCAATAAACATAAATCAAAAGCAACACTAACAAAAACCTATTTTGTTACAGATTGAATTGAAAAGAACAAGAAAATGTTTCTCCGCAAAATCAAAACCGAAACCAAAAGCCCGATAGGCAGACTACACTGTCTAACTATATAAATTTTGACGATGGCCGGTACACTGGGCTTTAGTACACAAAGAATAAAGATGGATATTCCAAAATATAGTATATGTATTAACCAATGCCGGAACGTTTCGAGAGTACAGACAATAGTTTTTAAAACTCCTGATCCTGAGACAGTTTATCTAAATCGAACTTTCGTGGAAAACAGAAGTGATAATGAAACAAACTATCAAACCGTTTTTGAAACTAATCTAGATTTAAACGAATCTTTAAGTGAATTATATAATTTCGAAAGGACGTTAAAAAATACGTTTTCAAATTTTAGTTATGAAAATGGAACATGTACCAGTGATGTGCTTAGTTATAACTTGTGGGCGTTATCGTTACTAGTGTTTCCAGTGTTAACTTTATTCGGTAACGTGCTAGTTATTATGAGTGTAGCGCGGGAGAGGAGTTTGCAAACTGCAACAAACTATTTTATAGTAAGCTTGGCTGTTGCGGACCTGTTGGTAGCGGTCGTCGTGATGCCCTTCGGAGTGTATTATTTAGTAAGTAAACTCAATAGTTCTTACGATCTTTCTATGCATATATGTCTTTTTTATATATGTGGGGGGGGGGGGTAAATGACCATCTGGCTCACTTCACGGTAAGTAACTACCGCCAATAAACAGGGAAATTGCAGATGCGATGCCGGCTTTTTAATAAAGAGTAGGGTCTTTCCTTGAAGGTCTCTAACTTACAATCATGAATATGGGGGACAATTCACGATACTAAGGAAAACCAGAAGAATTTTATCTATTACACCTTGGTTTATTTTTTTCCCACCGATTTGCACCTGCTAAAGTTTTTCGTTGTCTCCCAGAGTTGATTGACAGATACTATATATATATATATATATATATATATAAGTAAGTATCTGTCAATATACTTATATACATATGGCATTAAGTCCATCGAAAGTACCCTTTATTTTAATGCAATGGTTCTTAACCGGTTGTCCGTTGACCACTGGTGGACACTGAATACCTCACGATAAAAAGTGTACAACATTTTTGACGACGATAGTCGGTGTGCACATACTGCCGATACGGTTTACAAGACTTGACAATGCAAGGTGTTGCTACATTAAAAGGGATACTAAATGACGCCACTTATTAATTTTTGTGTGTGTTATGTTGTACGTTTAAAGTTTAAGAAACACTGAGGGCTGTAGACATCCGGTACTTGATTTTCATAATGTTTTTAGTCTATGAGGCTTGCTAGCTAGGGTTAAGCTTGAACTTATTACACTGTTTTTACATGTCGGAAATGCGTTTTGAATTACTTACGATAAAAACAAATTTCACTAAAAATTTAATAATAACGAAACGCAAATACCAGGCGGTCCCATAATGAACTGGCCTGATATAGTTCAACGCGACATGTCGCTAGATGTTGTGTTGCATTAAATAGTACGTTTATCGTGCACTTAATATAAGAAACATGCATCGACATGAAATGCTTAGTCTTAGTTTAACAGGCATTTGAATAACGAGAGTCGCGGATTTTTTCAAAATGTCGAAAACTGAGTATCGAAGTGTCATAAAGTTTCTGTTTAAAGAAGGTTTATCCCCTGCCCAAATAAAAGAACGATTGGATGGCGTGTATAAGAAGTCTGCCCCCTCCTATAGCACAGTGAAAAATTGGGTGAAAGAGTTTCGCCTCGGGAGAGAAACCGTCGAAGACTTTGGCCACGACGGTCGACCTGTGGAAGTGCTCACTTCCGAAACGATTGCTCTTATCGAAGAGGAGGTTCTGAGTGACCGCCGTTTGAAGATTAGAGAAATTGCGGCAAGGCTTGGGCTCTCTAAGAGTACCGTTCATCGCGCGACCCATGAATATCTTCACATGAAAAAAGTGAGTGCAAGATGGGTACCGAAACTTCTTTCAGCGGTACGGAGACAGGAAAGAGTGCGCTGCGCTTCGGAGTTTTTGGATCTTTGTGGCGAAAATCCAAAGACTGTGATCGAGCGGCTAGTGACTGGCGATGAAACTATGATCTTGTATTATGATCCACAACGTAAGCGCGAGTCAATGGAATGGCGTTATAAGGGTGAAAAGCCCCCTAGAAAGGCAAAGGTGCAACAATCGTCTAAAAAACTGATGTGCACAATATTTTGGGATTTTCAAGGCATTTTGATGGTAGATTTTAAAGAACGTAATACAGTCGTGAACGGCGAATATTATGCTTCTTTAATATATAAATTACGAGACAAGATAAAGTAAAAACGAAGAGGCAAGCTGTCTAAAGGCGTCCTGTTGCTCCATGACAACGCCCCTGTTCATACCGCTGGTGTTTCGAAGGATGCAGTTCGTCAATGCGGGTTCACAGAAGTTCAACATCCACCTTACAGTCCAGACATGGCCCCGTCCGACTATTATTTATTTCCAAATTTAAAGCGGGACTTAAGAGGAAGAAAATTTTCAAGCGATGAAGAGTTGCAGGCGGCCGTCTTCAGTCATTTTGAGGATAAAAAATGTGATTATTTTTATAAAGGTTTAGAGATGTTGATTCACAGATGTCAGAAGTGTGTTAGTATTCATGGTGATTATATTGAAAAATAAAATTGATTTCGTTTCATTTTCTTCATTGGTTCATAGTTAGGCCAATTCATTATGGGACCGCCTACGTATGTCAATTTGTTCTCGTATTATGAAGTGGATGTCCGGTACTTGATTTTTTAATTTTGTTTTCAATTTAGGAGGATTGTCAGGGTTAAGCTCGAACCATTAATAGAACCAAGAACTATAAGTTAATGTACATTATCTCTAGTCAAAATAGGAGTAAAGTTATACCTAGGTTCATTGCGCATGACCACCAATGCCTTCACAGACGACAGGTCAAAATGAAATGTAACTGCGAATCCATAGACCTGGTAGAATCACAGACCTACTTAGGACTCGTGATAGATAGTCGCCTAAATTGGAAAGAGCATATTTAGCATGTATGTGATAAACTTCGTGGTGTGCTTGCAAAATTTTCTATAATTAAATAAAAATTCCGTATAAAATACTTGTACAGCTATATAAATCACTGGTAGAGTCAAAAGTAGCATATGGTTCGTCTAGCTATGGTAGAACGTACAGATCACATTTAGAATGTATTTATCTACTACAGTTACGTATTTTAAAAACTATAGTCCGGAGAGTATTAAAAACCAATATAAAGAATCAGATTACCACAACCTTTTTAGTCATCAAAGGTGAAGTTTACCCTTCTTATAGAAGAACTTTTTCATGAACAGTTAAAAATTGCACATACATGTGGATACTCTAAAACTTGCAACTCAGGAAAACCTAAACTAACCTTACCTAAATAAATAATTTATATGGTAAACGTACCTTAGAATATATGATTCCTAACCTAAATAACCAGCTACCAGTATCAGTAAAATCAGAACAAAATCAAAAAAATATTAAATTAAAATTAAACAATTACTTTATGGAATGCATTACAAATAATTTAAATTATACATAATATGTTTTAATAATAAATACTACGATAACGCCCTAAAACAAGCGCCCTGTATAAAATATAGGATCCATGCGCGGTGCATTATGCAATAGAAGGTCACGCAATTAACTAATAAATACTAAGGGTATTTCCTTTTTTCTTACTACACCCTCATATTTGTTATTGTCAGTGATACCGGTACACGGTAAAGTTTCTATAAACTTATGATTGTACCGTAACGTAATGTGTAATTAATGAATGTAATAATATATTAAAAAAATAAAAAAAAGTTACACTTTCTTAGATTTTGGGAATGCCTTTTGAATTAATTACGATAAAAATAAATTTCACTAAAAATTGCAATAACGAAACGCAAATATGTCCATTTGTTTTTTTATAACACAGACACACTCATAAAAAATTTAATCACTCGTACCTAGACAATCCATATGTGGCTGGGGACGGGACTTAAACACAACAAATTAAGTCGCAGTGGGGAGCAGTCAAGAGGTTTTTCAAAAAACAAAATTAAAACAATTCACATTACATTATATAATTTACCACTATCATAGCAGACTTTAGAGCAACCTGACTTTATAGATAAGATTGGTCAAATCGGTTCTAAAACCGAATTAGCACGCCCCGACTCCACGTAGTCTTGTCTGCCCTACCCCTAGTGTTTTTGTAAAGCTGTAGGCACGGTAGGAAAGCAGCCCCCGCCCGCTGTAGCAAATCGCAAGCACCTAAGTAAGCCGTAGCGGCTGAGCCAACTGAAACCAATAAACCGAAGCTGCAGAGGAGAACATGGGTGCCTGTAATTTGCTACGCAAGGGCGAAGGGGCTGCACTTCCCGCAGTGCCGAAGCCGTTGTAGAAGTAACTTTGCGTCAATATTCCTGTATAAAAAGTGAGGTCACGATTTTACAAAAAAATATTACTCATAAACATACATTTCCGCAACGGGGGAAGGGTATGGGGAGCTTCCCATGACCCTCTCCCCCCTCTCAGCACCGTACGGCCGTTGCAGAAGTAACTTTGTGTCAATATTCCTGTATAAAAAGTGAGGTTACAATTTTACAAAAAAAATTATTACTCATAAACTATACATTTCCGAAACGGGGTAGGGTAGGGGGGAGCTTATAATGGCCCCCCTTCCCCTCTCAACACCGTACGCGAGTACTGGATGACTATAGTTTACACAAACACTGTTTTGCAGTATTTACATTTAAGAATAAATAAATAAACTTGTGAGTTCGACTATGTTCTCGAGAATCGCCTTGGTTGAAAGCATCATAAAAAGTGCACTGTGTTTCCTGAGCGTAACATTTGAGAATATTGACTGTTGCTACGGTGAATTGAAAGAAAGAACTATTTATTCGATCACTTTATTTATTTAACTATTTATTTAAAACAAAAAACAGACCATAATTATTAAAGCTACAAAGGACGCCGCCGTTGATAGACTAGATAGAAAAGGGTGAACTTCAAAAAAAATGCCATTAAATAATTTTCCGTAAACTTTTATTACTCGAGGCACTGTTTCGACTTTGTTGCCTGAAACAAATTATACACATAGCTTTGTAGAGTTTTAAAATTTATTTCGCATTTTGTTTTTAATTTTTTCCTTAGCTACAAAATAATTCATTTCATCATTAGCAGTGTAATGTAATGTGTATTTATTTTAGTTTATTTACTTTTCTTATTTTTTCAAATTATAAGGTTTATTGGTAAAGAATGCCTTTAGGTATTATGTCCTCCCTTTATATCCTTTTTTCTAAGGGAATACAGTAAAGACAAAAAATATCACTGTTAATAAAAAAACATAATTTTCAGCATTGTTTACGTCAAAGCCATCCATCCATTGTAGCCTATGCAAATCCACTGCTCAACATAGGCCTCCTCTTGGACAGTCTCATATGGAGGATATTCATATTTAAGTTGTTGTTAGGGGGAGGCTGCTACCCGTTTCTTGGTTTGTTTTTCTTTGTTGCCTCTTAAAAATATCACAAGACGATATGAGGTAGTTGATATTTTTACACCACCACTAAACAATTATTCTATATTATTTAATTGTTTAAACTAATTATTCTACAACTTTTACGATTGTCTGGCAATCTGAATCTGGCAAAATAAGCCAGAAAAAACCAGCAAGTAATCCAGCGAGAATTTTTAAATATTAAGTTCAGTATAATATTATGTGTTCACCTTACTCCCAGGGGTTATTGACAAACATGTATGCCAAAAAATCAAGCGTGGAAATAGCAACCAAAGCAAATGTGAGATAATCTATGGAAGAGACTATGTTTAGACTTATAAAGGCCTGTAAGAAATGAGATACTAGTAATATGATGTAGTGTGACTCAACCACGTACAATTTTTTTATTTCCTATTGCGATTTAATAATTTGATCTGTGACAGTTAAACGGCGAATGGTGTCTGCCAGCTTTCGTGTGCGACTGCTACATCGCCATGGACGTCACATGCTCAACTTCGAGTATTTTCAACTTAGTTGCCATATCCGTAGACAGGTAAGGCTAAGAAATTTTACGAAAAATGTAATATTATTATGTTAGTTATACATAACTTGAGTTAATTTATGGTTTAATACATAAACACTCTCGCCTGTCACCCAGAGGAGTAGGGAGAGACTATAGAGTTCCATTTCGCACGATCCTGACATATCTCTCTCGCCTCATTTACATCCATATACCTTACTATACGCTCGTCGGTTAAGGATACTCCTAATGTGATCCATTTTCAAAATATCGCCAATTTGGTCGATGAACCTTCTCGAGTCTGCCGTTCACATCTGCAATATAAATTTACTTTGTTTTGTACTTTTTGATTTCAACAAAAATTATTATATCACTGAATTTTTATATAAATTATCGAAACTATTGGTTAGACAACCTGATAAGAGATGCAGGAAGTAGATGGATTCAAGTGGTTCAGAACCGAGTTTTGTTGCCTTCCTTCGTTCCTTCGTTAGCTAAAACTTATGAGCTTAGATCAGAAATTGGGAAAGATAAGTGATACAGATAGCATGATAGACCATAATCTACACGATCTTAAGCCTAATATTCCTTAAGTAGACTTTGACGACAAAATTTCCTTAAGTAGACAGGTACGTAACACAGTTGCCACATTTGTTTTGTTATAAGTCGCATATAGACATAGATTTAAACATAACTAAACTAATAAAATTACTTCAATCTTAGAAATATTTAATTTTTATAAGCAAATTGTGAATTTTTTGTTGTAGTTATGTTTTAGTACATAACTAAGTTTCAGGTGCTGTGCCGAAGGTCTTAAAAACTACAATTATAGCTCGATAAAATTTATAACTATTTAAATTAAATTGGATTCCATGCAAATCTCGATAAATACAAAACTTTGTGCAATGAACAAAAAGAGTTTTGACAAAATTAAACTATAAATATGGCTATTTATGAATCTATTGAGAATTTTATATGTTACGTTGATAAAAAATCTACCATTTGTGCTATTTACTATGATATGTCACAGGAACTTTAATATGTAGACATACTCTGGTTAGTATATTTACTAAAATCAAGTTAACGAAGACAAATAAAATGCACTTTGGACAAATTGGAATTGGAAATTGGATTTGAGCAAAGATTACGAAAGTCATTAAATGTAAATTTGGTTTATTTATTTTTTATAGAAGAGGGGTAAACGAGCGTGCGGCTCACTTGTTGGTAAGCCAACCGGTAAGACTATCGCCGCCCATGAACAACCGCAACGCCGATAGAGTCTCGTCCGGACCGCGCTAGTGAGCGGTCTCGTCCGCCGGTCGTCGACTCCCGCCCGGGTGGGAAAAGTACAGCGCGTCACTTCGCAGTGGGTGCACGTGCTGTGGGGCCAACTAGGCTGCGTGGAGCCTTGAGGACGCTCCTGATCACCTAACGCTGCGTTTCACCTACACCCGGTGTAGCCGGTGTACCCGCCCGGCGCGCTGCTGGTGAGCACGCGCCGGTTGGTGACTTCGGCTCCGCGTCGAGATACATCTCCGCGGAACCTGGAGGTTGCCGACCCTTCGGCAGATCCCTTCCCAGAGGCGCGAGACACGCCAACTTCTGCCTAGGGATACCAGGCCTTCATCTAGAGCCAGGAAGGAGCACTGGAGGCCCGGAGCAGCTGCTGTTGGAGCGCACTCCTGTCGGCAAGATTGGCCCTGTGTCGACTCCTTTCCTCGGGACCCTCCGGTAGCACCGATCTGGTGGCTCGCAATACGACAACGTAGATTACCGACAATGTCGTACTTGTACAGCTCACAAGACCGGCTCATAGATATGAGCTGTGAGGATTACCCGGGTAATGGGGAACTCCCCGAGGCCCGATACCTGCATGGGATAAACAATAGTAGTCCCATAGCAGATAACAACAACGTAGTAGCGTAACCGCAACACCAGGAGAATTGCAGGTGCGATGCCGGCCTTTTAGAAAGGAGTAAGATCTTTTCTTGAAGGTCCCTAAGTCGTATCGGTCCGGAAAAATCGCCGGTATCAAACAATTCCACAGAGAAGTTGTACGAGGAAGAAAACTCCTAGTAAAACACAACAAACGCACAGTGGTGGACCGCCAAGCATCCAGATGGTGAGGATGGTATCGTAAATTTTGACGCGATGTGCTTTCGTGCAATTTGGCGAGTGGAACTAATCCAAACAATTTCCTCAAAACACTCCTCGTGGTAGATGCGATTAAAAGGCAAGAGAATGCAACATCACCAAGCAACGCCAGTAAATCGAGCCGATCAGAAAAAACTCGGTCGTCGACGATTCAAACCACTCAGCTTTGGATGCGGTCAAGTGAAAGTCTCTTATTCCAATATTAGCCAAAATATTTGAAAAAGCAATTCATACTGGACTGAATAGTTTTCTAAATAAACATAAGATTTTACGAGAAAAAAAAAGGGTTTTCAAAAAGAAAAACCACTAATTACACACAAATTCAGCACATAACAGATAACATTGATAAAGTATGAAAATTACTGGTATCTTTTTCGATATGAGAAAAGCATTCGATTTTGTAGACCACGAAATGTTGATAAATAAAATTGAAAAATATGGCATTAGAGGACTTGCATTCCAATGGATACAATCTTATTTAAATAAGTTAACAGAATTAATAAAGTAACAGCACTCAATGCATTTAAATCATCATCCTCATCATATGAACTTAAAGTTAAAATACTCACATCTACAATAAATTGGCTCGAAAGTAATAATATATGTCCCAATCTACTCAAAACTAAATATATTACATTCTGCACTAAACGGTCAAATATCCCTAAAATAAAAGTCATGAGTCACAATCAAGAAATTCAAAAGGTTGCTGAAATAAATTCCCTCGGCCTTATTTTAGACCAGCACTGTAGTTGGAAAAGTCATATAAGCTTAATGTGTGATAAATTAGATAAATTCATTTATGCACCTAAAAGATTAACCAATTTATTTGCTAGCGCTGAGGTCAAACTTAGTGAACTCGAAGCTAGTTGGAGACTGCGTGAACTGTATAAACGCCCTGGGATGTAACAACGGGGTCGTTTTAAGATGGGTTCCGGGTCACGAGGGTATTGTAGGCAAAAAATTTGCCGACAAACTTGCACGGGAGGGTTCAAAGTGCACACAATTTGGACCTGCGCCGTTTTGTGGAATCTCAAGAAGCCTAGCCCGATTACCCCTTGAAACTCTTTATCACAATAAATCACTTAAGATCTGGTCTGACACACTAGGCTTAAAACATTTAACAAACCTTAATTCGGGCTTTTGATCGTAAATTCGCTTCAGAATCCCTGGGATTAAGTAAAAATAAATCGCGCATTCTGGTAAGAGCCCTAACTGGACACTGTTGTCTTAAATTGTCTTAAAAAGCACATGTCCATCCTGGGACTCAAGGATGTGTCGGTTCTGTTCCATAACAGAAGAAACGCCTCTACACATCCTAACTGATTGCGGACCCTTATTCTATTCGTTGAAGACATAGGGCTTAGCCGTAAACTATAGCCATAGCAGCGATCACAATAGATCTTCTAGGTCGCAGTAATACTGGTCTCTTTCCTTAGACCTGCATAGCTTTAAGCTTTAAAAAGTGAAGAAGCTGCTATAACAGCTTATCATGGATATGTAGCGTCCGTGCTATGCTACGGTTTATTGATTTGGGGCAACTTATGACACTGTGTTGCATGTACGTGTATGAAATTGGAACGTTTGTAAGGAAATATCCACATTTATTTCAAAGATGTATTAATAATTATACAGATAAAACATTTCCGCATAGATGTATCAAGACTAAATTTTAGAAAATGTAAAACTGTCTTTTATCAGAAGAGTTGTCCTAATATGTGTGTAAAAGTATACAATAAAATCCCAAGTGATATTCGAAAATCATTGAAGCAATGGCTTATTCGAAATTGTTTTTATTCCTTAAATGAATTTTATTGTTATAGACCAAAGTGATATTTCGTATAATCTTGACTTGACTTGAAAATTGTTGACATGTACACCTAACTTGACGATATTTTTATTATTTTTTTTTTTTGCGTTAAGACTGGATCGAATTTTGTATTATTTTGTGTTTATTATTAACGTCTATGTATATGTGTGTTATTTATCTTAAGACACTCAATTCTTAAGTTTATCATGGAATTGTAATTAACCATAGAAATTCATAGAACATTTATATAGTACTAGAGCTACAATTATAAAATCATACTTTTGCATGCCACTGGCGAAATATGATTGTACCGTACCAAATTATTAATCATGTAATTACGATTCGGTGACGAGGTTCGCCACCCGTCACGTTCTGTCTCCCAGAGAGGCGAAAAGTGGATTGCAGAGGCCCGTCTGGCTACGTCGTATGTATGTGGGGCAGTGAATGATATAATGGATGAAGTATGCGACATGATATGATAGAGGAATAGATGTGTTATGTGTAAATGAGACGAAAAGGAAAGGGAAGGATATCACTACACATGGTATGAATACCGCATACTGGTCTGGTGTAGACGAGATCGAGCGGGCATGCCAGGGAGTAGGTATCATCCTTTCAGAAAGAAGGGTCAATGTGTGAAAGAGTATGAATGTGTAAGCCCAAGACTGCTGTGGATACGAATGAAAGTGGGCTTAAAGAAGTTGTTTGTGTTAGGGGTCTACGCCCCAGACATGTCTAAGCCCACTTATATCCGATAGCAGTTTTGGGAAATGGTAAGTATGGTGTTAATGAAGTGTAAGGGAAATGAAAATATTATTATGCTAGGAGATTTAAATGGAAGGGTTGGGGTGAGAAGGCTTGGTTATGAAAGGATATTGGGAACGTTTGGCGATGAAAGTATAAATGAGAATGGTGAAAGTCTCCTCACCGTATGTATGGAAAAGAATATTTTTGTGACGAAAACTTGCTTTCGCCACAAGAGGATTCACATGTATACTTGGGAAAGTGGTGACGATAGAAGCATGATAGATTTCATAATTGTGGATGAAAGATTGAGGGACGCAGTGATGGATACAAGGGTTTACCGGGGTTCTAATGTAGTAACGGATCATTATTTGGTTTTGTGCCGAATTAATGGTCTATTCAGGCGTTGGTTCCATCGATCATCTGCGTCTACCACTGCGTTACAGCGTATTAGAACAGAAAGGTTACAAGACGAAGTTGAGAAAAACAAGTTCAACTGTAGACTGAAAGAAAATATAAGTGGTTTGGATGAATTATATATGAAGGAGTTAGACTTGGAGAATGTATGGCAAAATGTAAACAAAGGTTTAGTGGATGCAGCTATCGAATTATGTGGTGTTACTAAGAGGAAGAATGAAAGGAAAAATAATACGTTATCGTGGGATGATGAGATACGTATGGAATTTGAAGCAAAGAAGAGAGCATGGCTAGATTTACTAGCAACAAAGGCTGGTAATTCTAGCGGTACGAATGATGATATTGAAAGAAAAAAGGCAGTCTTTAAACATCTTATAAGAGCGTAAAAGAAGTAGTTGAAAGAAAAAGGCAAGAAAGAACGGATAAGAATGATAGAAGAATATCGGATAACTTCCAGGCAAATATTCAAATGTTCTGGAAACTTGTAAGAACTGCCAGGGGACATTCAAAACAGCCTATGATGAATGATATAAGAGACGAGAATGGCTATATTCTGAAAGATGAAGTTTTGAGTTTAAAGAGATGGAAGGAATATTTTTAAAGCGTGTTTATGAGTGAGGAGACAACGTGTGTACTAAGAGAAGTAGAAACTCCGAAAGAAGAGGAAAGAGGTAGCGATATAAGTATAGATAAATAATGAAAGCAATAAAAAGCATGAAAGCAGGTAAGGCTGCCGGATATTATAGAGTTTCACTCGAAATGCTAAGGGCTGGAGAGGAAGTCGTGGCAGGCCTGCTGCACACCTTGTTTAATTTATGCTGGGAACTGAAGCGGGTACCGGTAGACTGGTGCAAAGCCGTGATAGTCCCAGTATATTAAGGAAAGGGGTCGCAGCAGGACTGTAAAAACTACCGTGGCATCAGCCTTCTTAGCATTGTGGGAAAACTGTATGCTAAGGTAATGATTGAAAGGGTCATGAAACAAACTGATGGAAAAATTTGGGATGTCCAAGCGGGATTTAGAAAGGGAATGGGATGTACAGATCAAGCTTTTTCCATGCGCATGATCGCGGAGAAGTTTTTGGCCAAAAATCAAAAGGTTTTTTGTGCGTTCATGGACTTGGAAAAGGCCTATAACAGAGTGGATAGGGATGTGCTATGGCAAACACTGAACTCATTTGGGTTGAGCGCTGGCTTGATACAGGCATTGGAGTCTCTTTATAGGGACTCTAGTGCTTGTGTTAGGATCAACGGGGTCTACTCGGACTGGTTTGACGGATGTCAAACCGGGGAAGCCACACAGTCCTGTCTGACACCTTTGTGGATACAAAGGTGTCAGACAGGACTGTGTGGCTTCCCCGTAGCTGTTCAACCTATTTATGGACAGCTGTTTACAAAATTTGGAAGTTGAAGAATGCGGATTAAGAATGGGTGAGTTAACCGTCAAATGCCTTCTGTACGCCGATGATCAAGTTATCCTTGCGTCGTCGGCGGCCGAATTGCAAATGATGGTTACATTAATGAACAGATCATTAAAAGAAAGGGGTATGAAAGTGCACGCAAGTAAGACCAAGGTTATGGTTTTTGAAAGAGAAGAATGTAAAACGATTTGTGAAATAAGAATAGAAGGGGAGTTGATCGAGCAAGTAGATGAGTTTGTATATTTGGGCTGCGTATTTAGCAGGGATGGGAGATATGATAAGGATATAGAACGACGACTGAATGCGGGAAATAGAGTAAATGGGGCCCTGCACTCTATTGTGAAGAGTCAAAATGTGTCAAAAATGGCACGTATGGTAATTCACAATGCTGTGTTGGTCCCTACTTTAGCGTATGGTAGTAAAAGTTGGGTGTGACCCATGAAAATTTATCGACCAAATTGGCGATTTATTGAAAATGGGCAAAATTAGGAGTACCCTTAACCGACGAGCATGTATGCGTAGGTGTATGGATGTGAAGGAGGCGAGAGAGGTGTGTCAGGATCGTGCCAAATGGAAGTCTGTAGTCTCTGCCTACCCCTCTGGGTGACAGGCGTGAGTGTTTATGTTGTGTTATGTTAACTTTTGTTGTGTAACTTGTTGTTAGTGTAACTAACATATTTCTTGCAAACAAATTATTATGGGGGGTATCTATATAGATTTCTCATCTGGTTGGGTTTTATAAATATATACCTAATTAAAAATGAAAATAAAATAAATACAAAAATACATAAAAGGTTGTGCCTGTGCAAGTACTCAGAGTTAGAAAGCGCCGAACAACCGGAGATGATATGCCTAAGTGACTCACTGGGATGGCGACAAGCTCGACAGATGTGGACGGTGCCATCCTTTAGGATGTATCTCCGATAGTTGTTGGTCTTAATAACCTGATCCTGTATTGCACAGACAAAACCCTCGGTTTCCCCGAAGAGGTCACCAAAGAGTAGCCAGCGGAGGGAGGCTACTGTGTCTACGAAAGGCTCATGTAGAGCCTTGTAGAACCTCCCGTGGAACCCCTTCTCCTTCCATACGGTCTCCCGGTCGGAAATACTCTGCACTGCCGGGTCTTGCCATTGCTCGTTGGCTAAGGATAGAGGGGTAAGTCCTTTATCACAAAAAATGACGTCCTTATAGAATGGATCATCCGATCTCGCCAGGAAGTAATTACGGAGGCTGCACACTTCGCGATTATGCATGGTGAGCGCGCTCAAAAAGCCACGCCCACCATGCTTTCGTAGCAAATACAGTCTCATTGCCGACGATCTTGGATGATACATCCTATGGGACGTCATGGTAGTGCGGACTTTTCTATCCAGGGCGTTAAGTTCAGTCTGAGTCCACCTAAGTATGCCAAAGGTATACATAAGGACAGGCATGACCCAACCGTTATATGCGTGTGTCTTATTCACACCGGACAAAACGCTATTAAGCACTTTGGTCAAGCGTGCATAAAACACGTCGCAAACTGACTGTTTCATACCAGCCTCATCGATACCGATGTTCTGTGACATACCCAGGTATCGGTAAGTTTCAGCCTCGGAAAGGGTTATTAAACTAATGGGCATAGATAAGTCTATGCCTCCAGAGTTAGCAACCCATCCCTTTTCAACATAGAGGACCGCACACTTATCCATCCCCAGCTCCATTCCAATAGAATTGCTAAATTCACAGGTGATGTTTTGCAATTCCACAAGATGGGGGCGACTGGAGGCGAATAACTTGAGGTCATCCATATGAAAGGTGGGTCACTTTTGTACCTCCTTTCCGAAGCTGAAAACCCCTCCCGGAGGAGTATATTGGAAGAGGCGTTTCCACAATCGCCTCTTCCAATATACTCCTCATATGCTCTAATCCCAGTTCCTGGCAACTGTTCAATCATCGTTTGAATCAACTACAACTGGGGTATTCACGGTGATATCAACGCTTGTGGGTTACTCTGCAATTTGTGGCGCCGCATCCTTAGCCGTAGCATTTTCATTCGATGAAGGAACAGCTTGACCTCGTAGCTGTTCGAGTTCGGCGACATCAAATATATTTGAGCGCTCCAGCTCAGGAAATTGGCCACTTAAAAACTTGGAGTGCTCAGCAGAACTCAGTATTTCATGCCGGCACATCGCTTGCAACTTTACAAAGCGCTAGTTCGGCCTCACATGGAATATTTTTCTCATCTCTGCGCCGGGGCACCCCAGTGCCAGCTCCTTAATAATAATGATAATAACCACTTCTCATTGACGCGGTTATTGACAAAGTGGTGAAACGCAACCGTCGGAACTTCTCCGCCGCCTGGATAGACTACAGAAAGGCATTCGACTCGGTTCCTCATACATGGCTAAAGAGGGTCCTCGAGCTGTACAAGATTGACAGTTAGAGACTTCCTCGTGCAATGTTTGGGGCAGTGGAATACGATCCTTTGTCATCTGGGTGAGCGGACGACGGCTGCGGAAAGCCGCATAAGGATAAGAAGGGGTATCTTCCAGGGCGATTGTCTGAGTCCAATCTGGTTCTGCCTTTCTTTGAAACCTCTCAGTACTTTACTGGAGGGCTCCGGGTAGAGATTTTAGCTTCGGAAAGAAGGTTCAAAAGTAATCCACCTTTTCTATATAGGTGACCTCAAGTTATTCGCCTCCAGTCGCTTTCATCTTGTGGAATTGCTAAATATTACTTGTGAATTTTGCAGTTCTATTGGAATGGAGCTGGGAACGGATAAGTGTGCGGTCCTCCATGTTAAAAGGGGAAGGGTTGTTAACTCTACCCCTTTCAGAACGACAAAAAATTCTCCCGCTTCTCAAAATTTTACATTATATTCTAGATATACAAGGGATAAAGTATTTAGAAAAAATAATAGAAAAAATCCCCCCCCCCCTCTTTAAATTCCGCTATGGCCCACAGCACCTGCGTGCGCTCTCGTTTTTAAGTGTGCTAATGCAGATCGTGCATAGGGAATAAAACTGTAAAAAAATGTTTTCTAACATATTTATTTAATTATTATTATGGAAAATATTACATTTTATAACACAGTATTTTGATATTTACTTCTATTTCAATGAATTTTTGGTCTTTTTACACATAAATTACTGCTAAGTCTTAATAAATCAATCTCTTTTATATAATGAACAAACAAAAATACAATATTTATTATCTTAAATACCGTTATCTTCAAAATAAAAAGTCATTATAGACAACAAAAAATCAATACTTAAATGGCAGTATAGTAAATTAACTTGATAATTGAGATGGGACTTGTTTCCGAACTTGATAAAAGGATTGGAGGGTAGGAATTGGGGACGAGTTCACGACGAGTGGTGATAGAATAAATAATAGTACTACGTAGCGGTAATTCTTATTTTATTATTTTTTATTTTTTTATTTATAGGATAGGGTGACAAACGAGCACACAGTCCACCTGATGGTAAGTGGTTGCTGTGGCCCATAGACATCTACATCTATCCTCGATTACGAATCAAAATGCAGATGCGTTGTCACCCGTGAAGACTAAGATGGAATGCCTCGTTTCCAGCAAAAAGGGTCTCCGGTTCTCTACACTCACCATACGAAATACAGCAGCATTAAGCTACTATTTCACGCTGGTATTCTGTGAGAGCGTGGTCCTTCCCCGGTCGAGCCGACCCATTCGTGCTACAACTATACTATTAATATAACTGCAGCATGGCTCTGCCACGTAAAAAGACTTCTTGTCAGGCCTTTAAAGTTTAGATGCGTATAAGTTTGCTTAAACATATTAAAACTGTGTATCAGTGAACCATATATATTTTAAATAGAAGCTTATATTCGTGGAACGTTTATTTTAGAAATTTTAGAAGTGCAACGGGGTAAGTGTTTAAAAGTATACTTTGTTTGGTAGTCTGAGTAATTCTGGAACAAGTATCCTTAGATTAAGCAATTATTTCAGTCTGTAGAAACGCCCATCAAGTTAATTGTGACAATTACGCCTTCATACATATCTGATATAAAGTGTTATCAGTAAAATTTACTTATGTGAAGTTTTTCGGATAAAATATGTGCTTTCGTTTGTATGTGTCGTTTCCAGTAAAAAGGGTCTCCGGTTCTTTACTCTCTAGTGAGTACCATACAAAATACAGCAGCATTAATCTGCTATTTTACATTGGTATTTTATGAGAGCATGGTCGTTGCCTGGTCAAGCCGACCGATTCGTGCTAAACCATAATATACCCAGCTGCAGCGTGGCACTACCACCCACAAGAAATGGGTAGCAGCGTATGCTGATTTACCTACCTACCCATATCTTAGCTTGTTTCCCTCTATCACCTCTTACGACATTTTTTTACTATATGTAATGCAGTTTTTTTGCTATTTATTCTCTTTACAGATACATCGCAGTAACGCAACCAATAAAATACGCCAAGCACAAGAGTAACGCCCGTGTGTGGCTCATGATCGGGGTTGCCTGGCTGGTCTCATGCGCGATCGGCTCGCCCGTAGTCTTGGGTCTCAACAACACGCCAGACCGCACTCCCAACGCTTGTCTCTTCAACAACACTGATTACGTCATCTACTCCTCGCTTGGCTCCTTCTACATACCGTGCATCATAATGATGTTTCTGTACTATAATATATTTAAGGTCAGCCAAATATAATTTAAAATTGCTTATTGAAATCTAAAACGACTAACCGATTATTTAAAATATAATTTATGTTTAGTAAAAAATATTAGTTCAGTATTATTAAAAAATATTAAAATTAAAAACTGACATCAAAAAAGACTAAAAAGTATAAAACATTTTTAACCTAAATCACTTCCAATAATTTTTAGCCCTCTAATCTTTCACCAAAGAGAAATTAAATAGTAGTAGTAAGTAGTCGCATTTTTAGGTTGAGGTATATATACTGCTATCGGTTAAAGTTCTTAATTTTAAGATCCTTTATGTCTGTAATAAAGGTATGGTATTGTATAACTTTCATCTCTATAGACATCGGTGGTCAGAAATAGTGAATACAATACTTAAATCTCCGACTCCTAACTCTGTTATGTGGAATTTGTTCTATTCGTTTTAGGTTCTTAAAATCAGCTGTTACATTTTATTAATGGTAAAATTTTTGACTCTTTTGAGTCAACTAAGGAATATCACAAGCTCAAGGAGATAACTAGAATGCAGTCGCAATAGTTACATTTACAAATTTTACTACTATTTTTCCCACATTTAGTGGTGGTTAATTTTCCTGCAAGTAAAAGAATAATTAAAATCAATTAGTTTAAGTTTTAAGTCACCACTTACATACATACAAAAATATATATACAGTCGAATGGAACCTCCACCTAGTTTTGGTTCTGACTTATTTTAATAAACATTGACAAAATGTTAAATTAATTTCCACACAAATGAAGCATTTCGTCATGAACTAACGCAAATTTTTCTATTATTTAAAAATCAATATCGGTTAAATCTATATTCTACATAATATACTCTTGATCAATTTTATTTATCACACACAGTTACAAAGCAGATAATCTGAAAAACTCAAGATATATTTCTAGGCTATCCGCAAAAGAGCGAAAAAACAGCGTATTGCCAAGAATACCTCATCGGGTATCAGCTCTACACTTTTCAGCGGGACTGCAGCAGTAGTGATTGAGAACGTTGCTCACAAAAACCACTTAAATGACAGTGGATGTACCTTGCAAGAAGATAAACCGACAAATACTGCTTCTGGAAGCAACGAAGATGAGGAAGATGAAAAGTGAGAAACTTGTGTTATGTGGTTACTCTTATTCTTTGCATTTTTGGCACATATCATATTATTTTCACACGTCTTGAGTTGCCTGGAAGATAATTCCAAAGGACTTTAAGTCAGTCCACCCTTTGGAATACATTTTATTAAGGTATACAATAAAGTATAATAATAATAAATACATAACCAACCAACAACTATCGGAGATACATCCTAAAGGATGTCACCGTCGACGTCTGTCGAGCTTGTCGCCATCCCGATGAGTCACTTAGGCATGTCATCTCTGTTTGTTCGGCGCTTTCTAACTCTGAGTACTTGCACAGGCACAACCTAGTAGCCAGAATTCTACACCAGGAGCTCGCTCTAAAATACGGTCTCGTGGACCGGAAATTGCCGTATTACAAGTACTTGCTGGAAGCTGTGCTCATAAATGACCGCGCCAGGCTCTACTGGGACCGGGTCATCATCACAGACAGGACTATTCTTTTGAATAAGCGTGATATTGTGCTGATGGAACGGGAACAGTAAAGGATATTTTTGGTCGACATTACCATTCCGTATGATGAAAACCTCGTGAAAACCGAAACAGATAAGCAAACAAAATATCTGGACCTGGCTCACGAGGTGACAGAAATGTGGGATGGTCTGTCGACCGAAATTATTCCTGTAGTCGTCTCTGCGAATGGGCTAATCCCGGTCAGCTTCTCGGGTCATCTGAGGTGTCTGGGACTCCGTGACGGACCGCTCCAGGCTCAAATGCAGAAGGCAGTGCTCCTCGATACCATCCGCATCGTCCACCAGTTTCTTTCCCTTTCTCCCCTAACCCTCGGCCGTTTAGTCTCCCCTGCTGAGGGCTTCCATCTGGTTGGGCTCTTATTTATGTATTCGTTTTATGTTATTGATATTTATGTATATTTATCATTCTACTTTACAATTATATATTTATGAAACCCAACCAGATGAGAAAACTATATAGATACCCCTATACTATATAGATAAAATTTGTGTAAGCAGTACACACAAAAAATTAATTTCTCATAAATTTCGGCATATAGTTTCAAATTCTAACCAGAACTAGCATTTTAAAAAATATGACTAGGTATATCTTTTTTTTTTTTCGCTAAAAGTGCGTTCTACAATCTGCCTTTCTATCTACCAAACGAGATGCTGATGATAGAAGTAAATTATTAGCGGACTGATGGGGTAAACTATTAGTGGCTGGATGAAAACATAAACTGGCGATATCAGTTACAATTCACGCGACTCTAATTTTAGATCTCGATGACCTCGAATTTTACAGGATGATAGTTACATTTGGAACAATTAGATAAGGACATTATTAAATTCCTCATCAAGCTTCTGCCGGTTTTCAAAAATTGTTGCCAAGATGGACATTGATATCATTATTATTATGATTATCATGTTAATTAATAATAATTATGTCCGCCAGAGCACATTTCAGTCATGGAGGCCAGTCTCAAAGGTGATACCGCACAACGAAAACGATGATCTGCGCAGGACACGTATGCGCAGGCTCAGGTGTACTCTCTATTCCCTCACACTCATAGTGCAATGAGATGGTAATCCAACGTGACCGGTGAGAGTAACGGCTTTACGTGCTTTCCGAGGCATAAAGGTGAAACACCGCCTGAAATCTTCCTGACTTCAGGCTGCTACTGAGAACTTTTTGACAGAAAAACCGAATAATTCGTTTTAGTTCTACCCGGTATTCGAATCCTAGACCTAATGAATACTAATCACTATTACGACCACTAGACCAACGAGGCAGTCCTGTTAATGCTAATTAATTATGAATATAGCTCCTATGCTTTCAGTGACGACCGCACTGAGATGGGAGTTTATGCGGACAACTTAGCCAACACACGATCTACGAGGTTTATGCTTGCTGCAGTAGTGGAAGAGACTGGTCTGTAAGTACTAAATTATTGATATTTCACGAAGCGTTTAAAGCTAAATCATACACATATATATTGAATATCATCATACATAAATTGCAGCAACTTGAGAAACTCATTTTATCTTCCCTTGAGTGTTTTATCATCGGAGATATAGTCAAAAACGTAAACTCTAACTTGCTTTTTATAATATTATAATAACAAGTTTATAGCCCACCGTATCTACCAGTGGTTACTGCATCCGATTGTAACCGGTTACCAACCTTTTTACTTTTATTTTATAAGAGGGGGTAAACGAGCATGCAACTCGCCTGATGATTGATAGATACTGCCGCCCATGAACAATTGCAATACCAGGGCAACCTGCACTTGCAAGTAACTTACAACAAGGAACGTTGCAAATGCGTTGCAACTAGATGCTGAATTGCCTCACATTGAATTCCTCTCTATGAATGCCTCACAGGATACTTTCAAACTGAGATACAATATAAATAGGTGCGACAGTGTTGCCATTATAGATAAATAATGAAAATCAGTACCAATATTTTACACTTTGTTAACGCAAATATCACTTCTAAACATTTTTTGTAACTGCTTCAGAAGAGTCTTGTGGTGAAAAATGTCCTTATCTTTTTAAAAAGCCTCATAGATCTGTTACAAAAAATGATACATATTGATGGATTCGGTCTGCAGGTATTTATCGATTAGCATCTTCTACAAAACTTCCATAGTTTTGACTGTTGGCTATAACAGGAATGTTACTATTTTTAACTTTCTATTTAACAGAATTATGGCAAATTTAGCATCACCAATACCGATGATGGATCCAAACACAAACAACGATTCTGGCTACGTACCTTCAAACATAGAAGTAGAGAAAGATCACACACCCCCGCCATCTCCCAATAAAAAAGAAGAAAAGAAGAGAGAAGAGAAATATTTTGTATCTAAGAAACCTGAGCTAAGGTGAGCATTTATTTCATAAAACCAATATTGTATAATATTCGTGACAATTTTTTTTCTAATTTAACCTCTTGATCCCCTAGCGGCCTTATGAGACCGCGGCCATATTCCATCAAACACCTAGCGGTATCATGACGCCACACCCACCCACAGCACTTTAACCCATAACAACTTATATATAGATACTACTTTTCTATGAAGAAGTTTGGCATTATAGAATCAATATCAAACTTTCTATCCTCTAGTGCAATAAAAAGTTAGTTATCTTATAGATATTTATTTATAAACTAAGTTCATTTCGTACGCCATTTTCGTGTGAATGTTATTGTGTTGATTTTTGGACTTTTCTAGTGTTTTAGTACTGTTTTAGTGTAGTGTTTCATTATAAAATTGTAATGAAAGTTTTTGTGTCTATATAATTTATCTTTTTACGTAAATAATTTCAAGTAATATATATATATATATATATATATTGAAATAATGTGATTTTCACGCGGCCGACATCCACTTGGTATGTTTTTTTTTATGTTATCCGAATACAAATCCATCTAAAATCCAATCCATGTAAAATCTTTTTGTAATGAAGTAAAACCTGAATTTTATTTAGAACACATGATAGAGAATTTTGTATAAATTTTATAATACCAAACTGCTTCAAAGAAAAGTAGTCTCTAAATATAAGTATTCATGGCTTTAAGGGCCGTGGGTGGGTGCGGTCGCATGCGACCGCTCGGGATTTGCTGGGCGCATACGACTGCATGGGATTTTTATTAGGATTGAAAGGTAAAGTAAAAGTTAGAGCTACATGATGTATATTGTTTTCAATTTTGACACATCATTCAATGTAGCCTACAAAATGTTTTATTTGCAAATGACATTATTTGAACATAACATCTAACATATTAAAAGAGTAATAATTAACCATTATAGTTAAATTTGTAAAACTCTATTAAGATCAAAGTATATAAAATAAATTGATAGTAGATAATTACCATGTAATGGCGGTGTAAGAATATCCTCTACCTCCCCTTTTATTGTCCCATAAATATCATAAAAGGCGACTTCGAGAAACAAACCAGGAGATGAGCAGCAGCTTTCCTAATAATCAAAATCATAAATAAGTTGGGTTTGCCAACCCGCCTGCCAAGCGTGGCAACTATGTCAAATGTCCTCTTTACGAAGCAATATCTCATAGATTTACTCATAAGGGGGAACCATTAGGCTTATATTCAGCAGTGAAATTTGACATTCTTATTTTTTCTCATTTTCAATAATGTTTTGTTATTTTTGGCAGTTATCACATTATTTCCAAACGCCGGTACGTTTGACTAGGAGACAAAGCGAAATGGCATTAAGTTCGTCGTTTATAATTATATTAATTAAGGTGTACAATTAATAAATAAATAAAAAACGGTAAAGGTATATGAAATTAAATTCATAAAAATATTTTGCATATTTTATAACAGGAAGAAGCTTAGCCGAATTAGCGGTAATTCGGTGATCACCACTCCTCGAAGACGCTTCAAGGGTGCGGCTTCAGCAGCTCGCTTCGCAATATTCCGTGCGAACAGAGCTGGTAAACTGAGAGCCAAGTCGTTTGCCAAGAAAGAAAAGAAGGCTACGCAGACTCTTGCAATTGTTTTAGGTACTTTTACCATATATTTAAAACAAGTACAAACACGTTTATCGTTTACGTTATCAACATTAATTTTACTTTATATTTTTGAAGCTTGTCTTTTAATGGCTCAAGATTTTTTATACGTAAATAGATATAGTACAGTATAGTAAAGTTACAGCCTATATACGTCCCACTGCTGGCCACAGGCCGCCCCTCATTTCCGAGAGGGTTTTAGGGCAAGGAAGTGTCCACCACGCTGCCCCAATGTGTGTGCGAACTTCACATTTCTTCGGAAATATTTTTTTGTTATTCCTCAGACACGCAGGTTTCCTCAAGATGTTTTCCTTCACCGCCGAGCACGTGGCAAATCAGCACTTAAAATTGCAATTAACAATTTCATTGGTGCCGGCGGGGATTGAACCCAGGTACTCGCGTTCTGTTAATATTTGTTAATAGATGTTTGGTTGTTAATAGATATAGAACCAATTCCAATAGTCCAATTGTGAATCTAACCTATCTAGAGACTCACTCAAATGCACACAAAAAAATTCATCAAAATTGTTCGAGATGTTTTTGTGTTTTAACGTGACTAACGGACAGCAATTTATTTTTAAATATTAACTAGAAAAAATAAGGCCAACGAGCACACAGTCCACCCGATGGTAATTGGACGCTGTGACCCATATACATCTATCCTCGATTTATATGGAGAATTAAAATACAGATGCATACTAAAGCTTGAGGACAAAAATGGAATACCTCGTTTTACGTAAGAAAAGTCTCCCGTTCCCTACTCATACCATACGAAACAAAGTAACATAGAACTACTATTTCATGTTGGTATACTATGATGCGTGGACCTTACCCGGTCATGCCGATCTATTTGTGCTACAACCATAGCATACTTGCAGCATAGCTTTACCACGTAACGAAGCTGCTGTTGCTCACAAAATATATAATATTGTTAGGTGTTAAGACCCTTGTTCTCCCTAAATTACGTCTGAGTTAGTACCACCCTCGTACGATCAAATGTTTAGATCAATTATTCAGTCAGTGTTGTATCAATAAAAATTCTGTGGTAACAGTGTCAATCAGTGCAAGATTCATGAGATATGGCATAGTTAAAGTTTATTTAACTACGCCATATATATATATATATATATATATATATATATATATATATGGCTAACTCTATGGTCAGAGAGAGAGTGGACACATTTGATGTATATACGTCAAGCCTACTCATTTTCGTTTTGCGTTCTGCATCGTGCATGACCTTGTACATCAAGGTGGACCGTGAATAAGACGCTTAAAGATTGTCACCACGAAATAAATGTTGTCAACAAAATCATTAGCCACCGATTGATTTAATGCGCTGTGAATTTTGTGTGATAGTATGCCACGTATTTTTACCACGTTTTTCTAGTAATATATAAGTCAATGGTTTTTGTTAACTCTTTTTTGTGTATGTTTGTTCGAGTAAAATTTAGTAAGTGACCTTAAACCAATTGCCCTATGAACTATAGAGACTTGAAATTTCGAATATAGCTCAAAATCGGATGAAAACGTAAAAACGTGGTATATTAAAAAATATACACAATCTTTAAAAAACTTGTTGTTTACTACATATCTTTGTTTTATATATTAATGCGCAGTTAAAATATAAATGAATTGCTTGCTTAATATACAAACTTAGAAATATAATGTATTATGTCCAAATATCGACCATTGAACGACCACCACTAGTACCGTATAATATAATTCTATTGTATTGATCAAAAACTATATTAATTATTTTTCTTGTCCACAGGCGTCTTTCTCTTTAGCTGGGCCCCATTCTTTACCTGCTCATTGTTAGACGCCCTTTGCACGAAGTTCGAACTGTCCTACTCGCCGGGCGTCACCGTTTTCATCTTCACCACGTGGCTTGGCTACATCAACTCGTTCCTCAATCCAGTCATCTATACCATTTTTAATCCTGAATTTCGGAAGGCTTTTAGAAAAATACTACACTTTAGTACATAACCCGATGACTTTTATTTTGTATTTTCTTAAATATCCTTTTTGTAAAATTAACCTTAATCAACTAAGGTGAGTTCACAACACGATATGAAAAACGATACCAAATAGCAAGAAACTTGAAGTGAGAGTGGTTTTAGTGATAGTTACATGGTTACCTTCTGAGTATCAAACTAAGGATCCATTATTAAAACTAAAGAAAAAAATATATTTATTGATTAGTTTTGACAGTTAATTAAAAAAACAGAATAATTACTGCACTATCATTTATGCCATTAATGACTTTTAAACTTATATTTGTCTAAATTTGTAAATTAAATTAAAGAGTGCCTATTAAATTTACCCATTAAATTTATTATTATACCCAATCAAAAATAAATGAAACTGATAAAAGCATTTATTTTAGTTGTAGAGGCTCACTGGAATACAAATAATTTTAAAAAAATCAACTAATCTAATGAAAATCTTAAAAGGAATGAAATTTATTCATTATTGTACATCGAAATATAGATAATGAATAGATTTCAAGTTCAAATATATGCACAAGAAACGGTCTTTTATTATTCTGAAATTGACCCCTTCTAAACAAAAAAAATATTTGAAACTTATAGCTATGAATACTATAGTAGTGATTTTGCCTATATTTCATGTGTGAATTAGAATTTAAACAAGAAACTTCCCGTGCCTCTGAAGTTATTTAATTTATTTACTAATTAAGGTTTGGACCCGAAACGAATTAACCTTAGTCCTTTTGCCAAATAACATGTTACTAACTTTATTGGCCGACGTGTCGTAGATATTCTTGTGCAGAGCTATTGTCAATTGTATGAAATTGTTAGAATATTTATTACCTTCTCTAAGCTTGTAAACTAAGAGTATAGATATTTCCTGTGGTTGTGATACAAATAGATAACAGAAAGATTACAGCCTATATACGTCCCACTGCTGGGCACAGACCTCATTTATGAGAGGGTTTTAGGGTAAGGAAGTGTCCGCCGCACTGTCCATTGCATGTTGGCAAACTTCACATATCCTAGAAATTTTTTTTCTCATTTCTCTGGCATGTAAGTTTACTCACTAAGTTTTCCTTTACCGCCGAGCACGTGGTAAATGAGCAGTTAAAATTGTATATAACAATTTTATTGGTGCCGGCGGGGATCGAACCCGGGTTACTCACGTACTGTGAAATTTACAGCGAGCGCCAACTATCTGAGCTACCACGGTTCATATATATAGTTACGTAAAAATTTTCATTTGGTTTCTTACGAAAGGTATACCAAAAGCATTCTCTCATTTCTGAGGGGGTTAAGAGCGTGTGTTTACGGTTATAACATACACTCGAAATATTTTTGTTCCTCACACATGACAAGGATTCCTCACGAAGTTTTCTTTATTAAGAATAGGAGGCGAATATGGGAAAGGAAAGGAAGACCTTAACTTCTCCAATTTATCCAGTGTACTACCTACACACTGAATAAACTAAGTTTTTGAATTTTATTTAGTTGACTTTTTACAAATTTATACAAATCCGATTTGCTAATAGTTATAGATATTACGGGACACAATGTAAATGAACTATTAATATATTTCTATAGTAAAACACAAGAAACTATAACAATGCGAAAATGTGGTTGCTATTACAAAATAATAACACTACTTACATATTTATATATATGACTTATGGATCTGAGACGTGGTCCTTCACTGCTGGCCGTATGAGGACACTTAAGGTCGCTCAGCGAGCTATGGAGAGGGCTATGCTCGGAGTTTCTCTGCGTGATAGACTCAGAAATGAGGATATCCGCAGTAAAACCAGAGTGACCGACATAGCCCAACGGATTAGTAAGCTGAAGTGGCAATGGGCCGGCCATATAGCTCGAAGAACCGATAACCGATGGGGAAGAAAGGTTCTCGAGTGGCAGCCTCGTACCGGTAGGCGTAGTGTAGGGCGACCCCCCACTAGATGGAGTGACGACCTGGTAAGACATGCAGGAAGTCGATGGATGCAGGTGGCTCAGGACCGTGCTTTGTGGCATTACTTGGGGGAGGCCTATGTTCAGCAGTGGACTTGTGAAAGGCTGTAATGATGATGATGATGACATATTTATAGTAATTATCATCATTACTGTCCTTCCCAAATCTTCTGCTGAACATGGGCCAAGGGTCAAGTGATGCCACAAAGATACACCCACCTGCATCCATCATCTTCCTGCGTGTCTTACCCGATCGTCTCTCCAGCTAGTGGAAGCCCGTCCTATTTTGCTTATCGGTACGGGGTTCCCACTCTAGAACCCTTCATACTCATTAATATTAATCAATATTTATTTATTTAATTATTTATTACAAAATAAACTGTCTTACATTATATACTTGTATTATACAATGAAGTAATTATTTATCTATAATGGAGTATTTAATGAATTAAGTATTTATATTTCATAGCAATACTATGCCAAAGATGTAGATTTGTACGTCTGTATGAATGTTATTTATTGTATTAATGTTTTGTAAACGTGGATTACGCGCCATTAACGCGTTGTGTAATGTATGTCTATCAAAAATTGTAATATAATTTGATTTACAATTGACTGTTTTTCTTAATCTTGCGTAAAATGTCAATCCGCCGAATATGATAAAATAAAAAGCTTTTTTTTACATAATAGTTATTTCATTTGCAATCCTTTTTTACTTTCGTGTTCTGAAAGCTTTATAAGGTATGACATTTTCTTTATTTGTATAATATTGCATTATAAAATGAAAAGCCAAACAAATAATTTAAATTTTCCATGAATCCTTAAATCATATCGGTGTAAAGTTAATAAAGTAACCTATAGCCTTTATACGTCCCACTGCTGGGCACGGGCCTATCCTCATTTCTGAGAGGGTTTTAGGGCAAGGAAGTATCCGCCGCGCCGCCCCAGTGCGTGTTGCGAACTTCACATGTCTTCGAAATATTTTTTTTTCTTATTCCTCAGGCATGCAAGGTTGTTCTAAATGCTTTCCTTCACCGCCAAGCACGTGATAAATCAGCACTTAAAATTGCTATTAAATATTTTATTGGTGCCGGCGGGAATCGAACCCGCGTTACTCGCGTACTGTGATACCTAAAGCGAGTAACCGTGGTAGCTCATATCAGTGTAGAGGGATATATCCACAGCCGACCTCCTCCTTCTGCAGGAAACCCACCTCAGTTCTAAGTTTTGGTTTTCACGAGTGATCTTCAATCCTGTTATGATGGTAATATTTCTACCTGCACTGTTCGTATATTATTTTTCTAACAAAAAATATTTGCGTACTTTGCCTGGCGCGCTCGGTGACCACTTACTTACTACCTAACACTCAATATGTATTTTTTAATGTATTGTTCATTTAAGTGAATTTATGTAAATTATTATGAGAATAAATGTCTTTGATCCCAAATGCCTACGCATGTATACGCCCCAATCCTGAGTACAGGCCCCCGCTCATTTCGGAGAGGGTTTTGGGGGATGAATTATCCGCCGCGCTGCCCCAATGCGTGTTGGTGAACTTCACATGTCTTCGAAATGCAGGTTTCCTCACGTACCCTACGTAGAAGTAGTTCCTTCATCGCCGAGCACGTGGTATATCAGCACTTAAAACTGCAAGTAACAATTTCATTGGTGCGAGCGGGGATCAAACCTAAAAACCTAAAATTATAAAATCGATTGTATTTATACAATCGATTTTCTAACTTATTTCTTATTTTATTGCTTTTTCGAATTCTATACTGTAAAAATAATACAATGTCTAATCTGTGCGACTGTTGTAAAAATGTCCATTATAGATAAAAATGTGATCACAGTCCACATTTTTTTATTTTATATTTAATATTTTAGTAATTATTTTTAATATTGGCAACATGAAAGTAAACGATCTATGTTTTATTTTATATAATTTAAATAATGTTGTCTTCTCCATATGTATAAACCAACTGCTCTCCGTTAGTCTCGCTAAAACTTGAAAATAGCTCGACTGATTTCGATGAAATTTTTTGAGTGTGTTTGAGTGAGTCCCTGAATGGTGTAGATTCTCAAGAGGGCCCGGTTGATGATGCTGTTGTGGAGATACAGAAATCACCCGTGCGAAGCCGGGGCGGATAACTAGTATAATATAAACTATAGCTTTCTTCACTCTTTCTTAATATAAACTTATACTACTCCAAATATCATTTACTTCGTCCGTGCAATATGTTCAATATTATTATTATTTAATAGATTTCTATTAGCGTTTACGTTTGCAGAATATCAGTTTGGTTAGCCCCGCAGTTATGTGTAAACGTGGATCATGGTCGACATTATTATTTCTTAAGCCAGTAGGTTGTTGACTTACCGTCTATAAAATAATATTTGTGTACTGTAAATTCTAGACTCAGAAAAAGTGAGAGCACTTACAGGTATTTGATAAAACTCATATTTTTAGAAAAGAAAACTTTGAAGTAAAAGTAAAACTACTCTGTAGATTGACCACCACTATACAAAGTGACAACTTGAAAAGCCGCGCTGGGACTTGAAAAGTCGATATAAGCACAAGGTTAAAAAGTTTTATATAATCAATACATTTTACAAGAAGCTGAAAGCTTTGTTCATTGAATTTTTGAGTTCTCATAATGATTTCTTATACATACACATGCGAATATTACGTACTAAATATAACTAACTTCTATGGATGAAATACGTTTAACGTTTTTTATTTTATATTGCCGACGTTTCAACTACTTTGCAGCAAATATAGTGTCGAGTGAAATAAAATTAGTTTAGTAATAATCAACAATAATTTATTTCCTATACTTTGTTACACAAAAGGTAGACATAACGACTAGAGGCAATCTCTACCGGTCTACCTATCTAGTTTAGGGGTGCGATAAGGTTAATAAAAAAGAATTAAAGAACAACAAAATAAGCACAATGTATATGGCCTACATACTCGTATATATTGTACTTACGACTGTGAAATACTGGTTAGGTCAGGAGTATATTTTTTTTTACTCTAATAAAGCTTCGTATCGTTGAAAGGTGGAAATCGTTGTTGTTTATAAGATTTTAAAGAAAAAAATCATCGGGATGCGTACTATATATTTGCGACGAATTGCTAACGATCAGCTTATTGTATTTTCTTGCATTTTATGTTTTAACGCACGTATTTTTGCGCCATCCATCATCAGTGCATCTGGGGATGATCCTCTTTCACCTACAGTAGAGGTGGGATAAAGTTCCTGTTATCGCCCACATATAAACTTCGAATAATGTGATGAAGGCTTGGTACTGTGCCTCCCGTTCTTGAATGGAAGTATGCAGTCGGCGTGAGACGTCGCGGGCAGATTATTTACCGCTGCTGCCGACCGACATTTTTAATGCTCGAGGAAAGTAAATTTGTCTTACATATTGCTTTAAAAAACATTTTGTAGTAATAAGTGGTAAAATTTTTAATTGGTTGAGAGAAATGCCTGAAATCCAAACTTATTTCAATAGACTAACCTGAGTCTATTTGGATGATTAATGACCATGTTAAATTGTAGAGTTGCTTACTTCATTTTGTTTTGTGTTTTGATTGTGTCAACAGTCATAGCGTAGCCGTAGCTCAAAGAATGACTGCGGCGCGCGTGTGGTGTTGGTAGAGGTCTAGTTTAGTCATCGTTGAGATGTCACGGGGATGACTGAACATAAAGATGAGTGCTCTTAAAAATAAAATGAAGCGTAATATACATTTGTTATGTAACGAACGATTAAAAATGTTATGTCTCTTGGACATTTTATTTTGTGATAATAAGTATAGTTTCCTTTGAACTGATATAGTTAAATTAAGATTAAGTATTGAAAAAGTTGCCGGAAGTATTTCCAAGCGTTCATAGTCTTAGTCACTTGTTGGTACTGTTTGGTCGCATTACACGCACTGGTGCAAAGTTTTCCACAGGCCTTCATGCTATCACCAACGCTGTTTCTTTTGCACATCGGTAATATGTTGCAAACCGGCATTCCGGCAACCGGCAAACATTCATTGCTATGCAGATGACAGCACTGGTGATGCTCCGTACAGCTGCCGTGCCAATATTTCTCAGAAAAACGTCTCCCAGTACCGGGACAAACTTGTGTCTGAAGTCGAATCTTTGTTGAACAAAGTCTCGTATTGGGGGTGACTAAATCTAGTCTAGTTTAAAACTCAGAAGACAAGTTTGCGCGTTAACCACTAAAAAGAACCCCTTTGTCGTATCTCCTCAGTTTCAAGGCACTCTTCTTGTTGCCTCAGCCAGTATCGGAATCCTCAACGTCGACATATCGAGTGACATGAAGTTTCATGGTCACTTGAAAGAGAAGGCCAAATCGGCCTCTAAAACGCTTGGCGTGCTCAGCAGAGCGGGACAATATTTCATGCCGGCACACCGCCTGCAACTTTACAAGGCGTAGGTTCTGCCGTACATGGAATACTGTTCCTATCTCTGGGCTGGGGCTCCCCAGTGCCAGCTCCTTCCACTTGACCGCATCCAGCGCAGAGCGGCTGGAGTAGTCGACGACCGAGTGCTTTCCGATCGGCTCGATTCACTGGCGCTGCGAAGAGATGCTGCATCTCTTTGCGTATTTTATCGGATCTATCATGCGGAGTGCTCTGAGGAATTGTTCGGATTAATCCCAGCCGTTAAATTTCATGGAAGCACTACGTAGCAAGCCTCCCGATTCTATCCTCACTATATGGATGCTTGGCGGTCCACAACTGTAGCTTTCACTAGGAGTTTTCTTCCGCATACGACCTCTGTGTGGAATAGCTTACCACCGGTGATTTTTCCGGACCGATACGACCTGGGGACCTTCAAAAAAAGAGCTTACTCCTTTCTAAAAGCCTTCTCCCTCCTTCTTCCGCCATCTCCCCTTTCTACTTGGCGGGGCGTTCCTCTCATTAGAGGACCAAAGATGCGTCTACCAGTATCTAGCTCCCCCATACTCGGCTGGCCCGTGCGGGGAATGAACAGAAGAAAGGGGGATTATGTCAGCCAACCCAGCTAACAAATACATCAACAAATATGAAATGCAAGGGTGTGCGTTAGAACAGTAACATTTAAACAATATTCAAGATAAGATATACAAATATTTTCCCTTTTCCCTTGGACCCCAAACTAGGATGATCTTACATTTCATTGTATATGTTTTTGTAGAATATATGTAAAATGAGCACACAGTCAACCTGATGATAAGTGAATGATGTAAGCCATAGAGCCATAGACCTACATTTATTCTCGATTCAGAATTATAATGTACATGAATTGTTAGCCCTGAGGACTAAGATGGAATGCCTTATATCCAGTTAAAAGGTTCTCCCTTTCTCCATACTCACCACACGAAATACAGCTGTATTAAACTTGTATTTTACGCTAAAACTCCGCGAAAATGTCGCCTTTCCCATGTAGGTGGCCAGTACAACGGCTTAATCATCCTTTTAAATAGTTAAATGTTAAAAGCAAAATAGTCATATTTTAGTAATTATGTAATGAAAATATGTAATTATTAAATCGCAGCTGTTAATCGCCGCTAGTGATAAGAGGGCTGGCTCTTTTCTCACTCTGAGCGATATGAGGCGATGAACAACTTATGCCCAAATACTCAAACGCTGTTCAAGTTTCGCTGTTTGAAACGCTGTTGGAGTACATGCCCATTAGTGTAGTCTTTCAGTCACGCAGCTGACGGACTTGGCATAGTGGCTAGTATAGTTATCCTGGGGAGAAGGATTGTATGATAATGTCAGTTTATAGTTTTTATATTCTTATAAATATAGTATATTATTACGATAAGTAAATAAATAACCTGTACCTATACAAATGAAAATCCTTATTTCTGTTTAATACAGTATACAGAGGAGAAATTATATAGAAAAAATTATTAAGATAAAAACATTCGCCGGGACCAACTGCATCAACATATTAACGTAATTAAAATTAGTATGCAAACATTTTACTTTTATCTTAATTAAAGTAATGTATTAAATGTGATGAAAAATTTTATAAGTTGGTACCTAGCTGGTACCAGCCGCACAAGAAATAATCGTGAAATACAGCACATTTCTGAGAGGGTTTTAAGGTTTTCCTTCACCGCCAATCACGTAGTAAATTAATAATTAAAATTGCAATTAACAATTACATTGCTGTCGGCGGAGGTTGAACCCGGGTTACTCGCGTAGTAAGAAATTTACAGCGATCGTTAACCATCTGAGCTACCACGGTTCTACGATACTTAGGTGCCTGGTGCACGTTACTGTTAGTTAATTGTCCGATGCATGAAACCTTCGCGTAGGTGAAAGAAATATGTTGACAAAGTTTTACAGCAATCTAAAGAACGGTATGGCGACGCAAAAAATATGAAAAAGCAAATATTAATTTATATATATTAGATTTCATTACTGGATTTGCTTGTGACTTTGCGTGCGTATTATAAAATAATTTCCTCCATTTTGACTGTCACGTTGGTCTAAAGGTCGTAAGTGTGACTGCTCATGATGTGGTTGAATGTTGGGTTGGTCCAAATACACTTATTAGGTTTTTTTTGGAGAACCTATTGGATATCCTTGAGCCAGAAAATTGGCGGTGTTTCACTTCTGCTGTGTATTCGCATGTCCGACGAGAGCTAGCTTTTTTTGTAACACTTAAGAGACAAAACTACTAACAGTCCACTTGATGGCTCTTACAATCCATGAATATCTTCTAACAAAGACGGTTACAGATGTGTTGTCACTGCTGAAGTCTAAGATGCAATGTTTCACAGCCTGTAATTATACAGGCCCTCTTTACCCTCTTTTAACCTTTATACCAAACTTAATTTAAGCCTTACTTAAATTTACTATGCGACTATGATGCGAATGAAATAATGTATTTGAAACTTATTGAAAATTATACCCTATTAATTAGTTATTTACGAAACGGAATTAATAGCATTTCCTCTATGAAGACTCGTAAAGTAATCTATCAAAGCTACATCAATAACTTTACCAAGAAAAACTACGTTTAAGTGGTGAACTTTAGGAGCAATAAACTTTGTATATGACAGGATTAACCATTAATTTCTGAAGATTGCTTTTTCTTCAAAGGAAGAGACAGTTCTGAAATTAATCGGCTATAAGAAATGTTGTTGTTATTTGAACTACCAACATAAACGGTTTAATGTGTGATATCAATATCACTCATATATATACGCCGCTAGGTGAAATTAAAAAGGCAAGGCTGTTAATTGAAAGAAATTAAAAAATAAACAAATGCTTATTATTTTATGCTCACCAGATGTCGCTTATTGGGATGAGGTATCATTGAAAAGTTGCGATTTAATTAGAAGATTTTGGTTTCTAGTATGCGAGTATAAGGATACAGAAAACAATGCCTTGGTGTTGTATTGCATGCTCTAAACGCAAAGCGCGTAGATATCTTATACTAGCGCCTAAAAATCAAGAAACCAACGTTTTGACTTAAGAAATCGTATCTCACAATCATATTAAACATAAATGGTATAAAGGTTTTTATACATGCTGCTGTAATATTAGTAGTATAGTTGTAACACGAATGGGTCGGCGCGACCGGGGAAGGACCACACTCTCACATAATACCAGCGTAAAATATTAGCTTAATGCTGCTGTGTTTAGAACCGGATGAGTGTAGAGAACCGGATATCCTTTTTACTGGAAACGAGGCATTCCATCTTAGCCCTCACCGTTTACAACGCATCTGCATTATGATTTTTAATCGAGGATAGACGTAGATGTCTATGGGCCGCAGCAACCACTTACCATCAGATGGACCGTGTGCTCGTTTGTCACCCTATCCTAAATAAAAAAAGCATATTGTCGGAAAGATAAATGATTGTTGTACTTATCTTTTTTAATTCGATTGATTGCAAATAATCCGCTCACATAATTACGACATCGCCCTTTAAATAATCCTAAAACATGATGTTTTCGACGCAAATCGCGTATCTAATCGCCCTCTTAAATCTTATATGGAAGCAATGACTAACATACCCTGCGATTTTCTTTACCTACATTATTATTTTTGAAATATTTAGCGATATATTGTGGTTATACTTTTTCAAATCTGATTTCTTTTAAACACGTATTAACATTCTGTTTGAGTAATAAGTCGGCGACAGTTGGAGACCTATTCAATGACTTTGTTGTCAAAATAGGAATTTCGGTGAAATGTTTCTCAAATATCGCTGCGACTTCTTGATTTGATGTAGTCAATTCATTATTAATTTTCAATAGATAATTTGTGTTACGAGGTTTTTTTTTACCGGTTTTGCTACTAATTATACTCCACGTCGTTTTAAATTTATTTTCGCGGTCTTAATTTGTTGCTGATATGTAAAAAAATTCTTATTCTATTTTCTTTCTTATTTTTAGACTTGCAGGTTTTCTTACAATGTTTTCCTTCACCACCAAGTATGTGATAAATAAGCACCGAAAATTGCAGTTAATAATTTCATTGGTTCGTGTACTGTAAAATTTAGAGCGAGCGCTTATTTCGTTACGTCAAAATAGAAAAAAAATATTTCAAAAACCTGTAAAGTTCGCCAACACGCATTGGGGCAGCGCAGCGGGCAATTCCTTGCCCTAAAACCCTCTCAGAAATAAGCGGAGGCTTGAGCCCAGGAGTGGGACATATGTAGGCTGTAACTTATGTAAAGATTTGGCGGTGGAGCATACTCTCTTAAACATTTTAGAATAATTTTTGACATATTATTCTTTAAAAGTATCGGAAATATTATGTGATTTTTCATGGTAAATTTCATATAATCTTTGTCTGCTCTTATGAATTCCCACTGTCACCCACTCATTAATTGCCTTGTGCCTGTTACTAGAGAATGTTTTAGAAGTAAATGCTTCATCAAATTCATTGCATATAAGAGTAAATAATACTCCATATAAATGGTCTGAATTGTTCTTGTAAGAAAACGATGGAAGGTATTTTTTTACCATAATACTTCTAAATCTCTCCAGGCGTTTTGAATTAATCTGAACAAACAAAACTTTCTCAATTTTCTGTATTTAGTGCATTTATGGTTATGAAAGTTTATGTTAAATCTTTCTGGTTCCACTAACAGCCTTTGGTATAAATTTAAAAGTTAAAGTTATAGTTACAGCCTATATACGTCCTACTCCTCGGCACAGGACTCCTTTCATTTCTTAGAGGGTTTAGGCTAAGGAAATGTGCTCCGCGCTGCCCCAATGCATATTTATGTGCGAAATTCAAATGTCGTAATTAGTAAAAAAATAATATGTATTATTTCCACAAGCCAGAGACTTCTACAAACGATTCAATAAACGGAAATCAGGAATAGGTAGGTTTTCGCTATAATTCCCAAGAGTACGAGATTCCATAAAAATTGCTATTGGATGTGTATGACAGTATCTATATAATAAGATACCACAAGTAATTCAAGACCTACCTTTCATCAAATTTAAAAGAGAATTATACAACTATATAATATAATATATATATATATATATATATATATATATATATATATATATATATATATATATATATATATATATATATATATATATATATATGCATATTTAAACTACGATACGTAAAAACGAGCCGCGGTAGATAGTTAACGCTCGCTGTAAATATAACAGAACGCAAGTAACTAACGGGCTTAATCCCCGCCGGCACCAATGAAATTGTTAATTGTAGTTATAAGTACTGATTTACCACGTGCTCGACTATGAAGGAAAACATCGTGAGTAAACCTGCATGTCTGCCTGATTACATACATACATCTGATTACATACGATTTATTACTATATTCAGAAAGTTGAGAGTCTGCAACTATTTTTGGACGAAAAATTGTTTGTTCATTTGATCAGTCCTAAATAATAATTATAAAACACATTGCGAATTGTGTCAAAAAAACCAGTGTAACTAATACTCGTAGCGACCACAATGGTTACAAAAAATCTGCTTTTTGTAGCTATTGTAACTGTCCCGATTTTAAACCAAATTAATGATTTTTACCTAGCGACACTAACGAAAGCGAACGAAGACGCAAACATAACACAATGAGTGATAATTTGTTAAATTATATTCTTTTTATAGAAGAGCATCAAGCGAGCATGTGGCTCACCTGATGGTAGGTGACTACCGCGGCACATGAATAACCGCAACACCAGGTAACACTATAAGAGATATATTTGACGCATCCGTGGCGGAGTGGTTTAGCAATGAGTTTAACTCAAGAGCGGCGGGTTTGATTCCCGCATGGAAAAAAAATACAAATACGATAATTGTTCTAGGTCTGGATGTTTCTTCTTGTGAAATTTATGTTCTTATGTTAACCGCCCCTACGACATACTTAGGAATAATCCCTCGTGTGTAGGTAACGTTATTAAATAGTATAAAATAGAAACAAAAAGAAGCTATGGGCCTTGGCAGCTCAAGGGCGAAGTGCTCGCCATAAACGCGAGCAACCTGGGTTCGATCCCCACCGACACCAGTGAAATTGTTAATTTGATTAATTATTCTTATATACACTATGTCTTAGCACCGACCTCATAAGCTATTATGTGAAAATTATTTTATTCTTTTAGTTCCAATAGTATCAAGATGATTCATCCTAGATACCACTAGTAACCTTGCGCTAGCCCCACCTCGCGCATTCACGCGACTGAGAGAACATTGCAGTGTGCGTCAAAATTAGGCCATTCCAGAACGAACGTAGATTTTGACTTGGGCATATTTGAATATACGATATTAATTGTAAACCCATCTTGCGATTATTTTGTGTGTGTTTGAAGTGTGTTTCCTAATTTGATAAAACATAAACGTAAAATAATACCTTTATTTTAATCTGGTAGTACATTGAACCCTGCTCATTTTAGATCTATTTTTTTACTACCAACTCTTAGTAAAATTTTTGAAAAGATAATTTTAGATGAATTGTTATTTTTAGTTAAAATAAATTACTCCATAAAAATCAATTTGGTTTCACAAGAGGTCGCCCGACGACTGACGCAGGTGTCGCAAAAATCCACAATGTTCGTTATGAGATATTGATCAGGAAACTACCAACATTACGATGTCAAAAATATTGAACAGAACTCAAAAGGTTGTTATCAATCGTAAAGGTTCCTTCGGATCAGTAGTATCAATGGGCGTTCCTCTGGGCTCGATTCTTGATCCATACCTGTTCTTAGTCTATATTAATTACTTACCTTATCTTATAGGAGACAATCGTGGTATATTTGCTGATGATACCTCTTTTATTTTCAAACTCAAGCGACAGTCAATTAATTTTGACAATGTAAATAATTCTCTATCGAAATTACTACATTGGTTTAACAGCGATAAGAAAAAATGTATTAAATTTACAATACCTTATGTTAAACATTCAAATACTAATGGGCTCTTAAATGGAGCAGAGTTGAGTCTAATAGATACAACTGTATTTTTTGGAATTACTATTGATTCGAAGCTTCAATGGGGCCCCTATATATCTAAATTAGCAGTCAAACTGCAGCATATGCTGTAAAAAAGATTAGAAATCGCATCAATGTCGATGCAATCAATCAAGGGAGAGATCTTGCTATGGGGAAATGCGGCTAACATAAAAGTCATATTTGTTTTGCCAATAGAGAGCCGCACGGGCGATTTATAAAGCCGTACTTAGGTTTTAGTAGGTTCGTGACCGACATAATCCGATCTTGGTTGCAAGAGGAAGTAGGTTTACGTACAATCTTTTCCACATGTAGAAAAAATTGAATGCCAGAGTTATTGTTAACAAATTATGTATGTTTTGAATAAATTTGGAATGAAATTAAAATAACATATAATTAATTTATCAATTTTAATTATTATTTAATTAATATAATTAAAATAATCTATACAAAACCGGCGATATTCCATTTAGACCTTAGGGGTGACACTGTATCCAGAATATTCAAGTAAACACGCGCAAGGTACCGAGAGTTCGTGTTTCGACTTCAAGAAATTTAGTTCTTCGGTTCGAGACTAAATGCCGCTAGTGCCGTCGACTTTAGCGCGTAACACTGCCCCCTCCTAAGACATGCTCGTCCCGATCATTATCGGCCCCATAATAACGCGCTAGGCGATCCACATGGACGATCTTAGGAGTCCCTCTTGCGCTTTTCTGTATCCGGTAGGTTACATCGTTGATCTGGGTCACAATCCGGTACGGGCCGTCCCATTTAGCATGAAGCTTAGGAGATTTCCCTTTGCTGCGGACTGGATTGTGCAACCACACTAGCGAACCTTCGTCGAACCCTTTGTTGTTCCTATTTTGCGGTCGTACCGGGTTTTCATCTTTTCCGACATTTGCTGGCCCGATTGTCTGACGTGCTCATAAACGTCATTCATTTTGTTCCGCAAGTCATTTGCATAATCGGTTATACTGCGTGGAGCATCAGGTGGTATTCCGGTGATCAGGTCTGCAGGCAGCCGTAATTCTCTTCCAAAGTTTGCGAAAGCTCGTGTCACTGCTGTACTTTCGTGAACAGCGCTTCGATATGACAACAAAAACGGTTGTATGTGCTTGTCCCAATCTCGTTGCCGATTGTCTACAACTTTTGCTAAGTACCTTTCCAATGTCTGATTAAATCGTTCTACCATTCCATCAGATTGCGGGTGATAAGAAGTCGTTCTTGTTTTATGAGTACCCATAACTCGGCAAGTTTCCTGGAATATTTGAGACTCAAAATTCCTTCCTTGATCGCTGTGAATCTCTAAAGGTACTCCAAAACGACAGAAGACTTCATGAACTAGTTTATCTGCAACTGTTGAAGCTTCTTGATTTGGAATGGCGAAGACTTCTGGCCACTTAGTGAAGTAATCCATCACAACCATGAAATACTTGTTACCGCTTTCACTCTCCGGAAACGGCCCCGCCACGTCAATGGCTATTCTCTCCCATGGTGCACCAACATTGTACAACTTCAATGCACCTCTACTACGAGTCTGAGGTCCCTTTACAGCCGCACAACTTGTACATTTGCGACACCAGTCCTCGATATCGTTTCGACAGTGGACCCAGTAAAACTGTTCTCGGACCTTCAGTAGAGTTCGTTTAACTCCCAGATGGACTCTTGAACGACCATTATGGCACAGCTGTAGAACATTCGGCACTTTAGCTTTAGGGACAACCATTTGTAAACGACAGCTGTCTCCTCGACCATTGTCCCATTTACGGCACGGGACTCCATCCTGAAGCAGCAAGCTGTCCCATTGGGCCCAATAGCTTTCCGTGGTTGAACTCATAGCTGAGACGTCCCTCCACTTAGGCTTGGTGGCACGGGCCTTCATCCATCCCAGAATCGGCTTGATGTCCGAATCTTCCTGCTGTGCATGTCGTAGGCTGTCCTTCCACCCGTTGCTGAGGTGGTCTGTCCTGAGCATCCTCACGGATACCACTTCCTTACTCTCCTGCCTACTACAATGGTTGCAATCTTCAGGAAAAGGTCTTCTTGACAATGCATCTGCGTTGCCGTAAGATTTCCCGCTGCAGTGTCTGATAGGAAAGTCGTATGCCTGCTGCTGCTGGGCGGTGCTGTTGGCCGCACTACCCTCCTAAGATCGTTCACCTTCCCTTTCTAGGGTTCGCTTAGGGCAGCTGGATCGAAGATGGCCCTTTTCCCCACAGCCATAGCACCTTGGGCTGTATCCCTTGTTGCGGTCGCGAACTGTAGCTGCTGCAACCTCCCTGACGCGATGGGAACGATGATCCTGCCGCACGGCTTCCACTTCCAGTGCATGGGCCAAGGCGTCTTTAAGCGTCTCGTGGTGCCCGAGCCTCACAGCAGCTCTGACTTCCAGGTCGCGGATGCCGTCGATGAATATCTGCACCAGGTTCCCTTCAATGAGCGCAGGTACAGACCGGTATGCTTTTCGCACCAGCTTCTCCACTTCTAGAGCCCACTGCTGCAGATTTTCGTTTATGCGCTGCACACGATCTTTAAGCTGCGCACGAAAGACGTGTTCCAGGTGAGCGTCGCCATATCTCGCCTCCAATGCCTCAAGGAGCTGCTCATAAGTCACTTCCTCACTGAGAGCTTCCAGAACTGTTAAGGCCTGGTCGCGCAGGCCTAGTGTGAGAGCAGTCATGGCCTGACTTTTATTCCAGCCGTTCGCCTTCATAACAGCCTCGAACTGGATCTTGTAGGCTGACCAGGAAGAGGTACCGTCAAACGGCGGCACTTTGAATCCACGTAGCGAAGGTGTTGTAGCTACTACGGGAGCTGTTGTTCCATCCCCCAGTTTGAGGTCGTCCAGCGTTTTCTTCACGTCAGCCATTACGTTGTCAACCCGATTGTTTACTTGGTCGATTCGGGTTTCGGCTTTCTCGATTCGGGTTTCAGCTTCTGACAGGCGGTTGTCATGCTGAGCAACCCTATCCTCCACCTCCCTTATCTCTTTCGCAAAGGTAGCGTGAAGGTCCTTCATGAGGAACAGATGTTCCTCCTGTCGGCGGGCCTGTTCCTCTTGTCCGCTCTGCAGCTGCTCTTTCAACTGACGGACCTGTTCCTCCTGTCCGCTCTGCAGCTGCTCTTTCAACTGACGGACCTGTTCCTCCTGTCGGCGAATCCTGTTCCTCCTGCTGCTGTTTCAACAGACGGGCCTGTTCCTCTCGTACACGCTGCAGCTCCTCCTGTAGCATCCCCATCAGAGCACCTAAGTCAGGTGCTGCAGATGTAGGCGCTACTGACGGGCCCGCAGCCACCGTGGCTGGCAGTTGGCCCTCCGACGTCTGCGGCGTTGCACCACCAAACCTCCTCTGGTCCGTCTCCTGCTGGCGTTGACTTCGGGTACGGACACCCTCTGATTCCTCCTTAGGTAAAATCGGCATGATTTAATCCCATCAATAGGCCAGGTCAATAACAGCAATGAGTATAAAATAATCTAATGACAACTTATGCGACAAATATGTAACGTAATGTGTAATGTCCAACGTAAGCCTTCCTTGCCACCGCTGGGTGTGCGTAGGCATTGCCCTCATGTAAATAAGGTTTTATTGCGTGTACATTTGTCCGCTCATTTTTATTAAATACAATAAATGTAATAAAAAAGTAAATCAATATATACATTTTTTTGGGTAAATTTTTAATGAATTCGAATTTAAGATTCACAACGCATCAGAAATTTTCACCACTAACCAAACGTAACTTTACACTGAACATAGATATGATCACAGTGCAAAACTATAAATTATGTATATTCCGAAATAGAAATACAGGCTCCCGATACGCTTAACTAACATAAAGTTAGAGGTTGAGGACAAAGTTTCAAAGTTCCAGATTGAAATGTGAAACTACAGCTTAGAGCTTCGCGCTCAACATTGATTCAATGACTTAAAGTCTGCGTTAGCTATACGTACTGATTCATTGTTGTTCCCGGATCAAATCAGATCGCTTTACAAGAAAATCGACATTGTAATTTGAATTACAATTGTGATTCAGCCAGATATAAAATAGTAAAGAGCTGGACCCTGGTGTTTTGGCGGGAACTTGATCATCGGCGGATTGCTGCTCCTGTATTTTAAAAAAATTGTTTAGTAAACCTCAGTTAATGTGTTTGCTGAGATGCTTTAAGGTACTATCGTCATCGACTGTCTGATAACTTAAGCTACCATCAATATTTTCCAAAAACGTCACAGTGTGATGCATCAAAATATTGTGGAGACATTTTGAAACAAATTATTATAAAATATAACTTATTATTACTTGATACTGGCAACAGTACAGCAGTCCTAGTCCATTACCAAAGAAAAAAATTAGCCCAACAATTTTTTTTAATAAAATTAAATGACACAGAAACATACAACAAAGGAAGTTTAGATGTCATATCAATTTTAGTAAAAAAAATTGGCCGCCGGTAACTACTTACTCAAATTTGTTTTTAACTCATATGCTATAATCATACCGAGAAACCATACTAATGCTAGAATGATACATTTTAATTATTTTTTTATGTTTTTCATTTAGACGACTAATTTAGTAGTTTTTTTGCAGCCAATATTTATTTTGATAGTGTACTAACTATCGTTTCATAAAAACGATTCTCGTATCTTAGCTCACATATAATAGATATTAAATATGAGAAAAATGAAAAATAATGAACTCCAACCCGCTTTTAAGTGTACCGCCAGCAGCTGATGTTGTATAAGGAGAGAACGTGAGCTTGTATTTAAATATTTTTGAAAGTATTTTGGCATATGCGGCATAGTATATTTTATTTTATCTACCATTAAATTCTTTATGTCATTTAAATATTACGGAAGTTTGTTACTTTCATAATATACATAGCCGCCACGAGGCAGGAGTATAAAATAATATTACGTCAATTTCGTCTCGAGGGTTTCATGAGAGGTGACTATGAGAAATGCCAGAATGATCTCATGGCATCTGAAATATGTAGGAATTTCATAGTAAATTTTAAGACGATTCGTAAAAGGTGATAATTTCTAGAAAAATCCAAAATTAAACTGTTTAAATTATTGAAGTAGGAAATCAAAATTTCATTTCCAAATGTATTTTTTTGTCAAATCTACTATCGTTCCGAAATAAGGTTGGAAATTTATAATTTAATAATTTTTACACTTTCCGTTATCGTAAGAGGTTATCAAAAGACTACTGCTAGAAAAGGACCTCTAACTAACAGTATACATAACCAATAAAATATCAATATACCACAACCTAAAAATATATATTATATTCAAAAAAAAAAAACTTTATTCGTTGGCGCATTCTTGTAGTTGCAATACGCATCTCAGTCGGTACGACGTTCACTCTGGTGCTATTGCGGATAGCCTCATTTCTAGGTTTATCACGCAGGAAAACTGAGAGCACAGCCATATCTATAGCTCGCTTAGCAATCTTGAACTTCCTCATACGAGCAGCAGTGAAATAACTCGTCTCATATCCGTAAGTCATCAATGGTCAATCAACACGCACTGGTTGTACAATCTCGTTTTCAAGTTTTGAAGTATACATGTTGAGACAGCCCAGTTAAATCCGTCGATTGATCTCTCGGTCGAAGTTGGACTTACCTAGTCGATCTATTGGTAATAATATGATAATAATTATATTATTATTATTATTGGTCCCGGGTAAATATACTTGTCATCTTGTCAACAACTTCGAGCTTAGTGCTCCCAACAACTACCGACGTAGGTGTGACATGGGAGTTACGCATAATCTTTGTTTTGTTCATGTTCATCACAAGAGCTATGCATTAGGTAGCACTATTGAGGTCTTTGAGCATAGTGCTTAGGTTCTCCAGCAATTCTTCCATAAGGTCTACAAAACGAAGGTAAGTGATGTTCATTGATGTTCAAACCGTATCCTTTCCATTTCAGTAGCGTTAAATCGTCTTCCTATGCAGCGGTGATGAGTTTTGATGATATAACGTCATCCGGTCTTATACCTCCCAGCCGTTGAATAGGTTTTGTACACTGGTTATGTACACGGATGACCATCGTAGCCCTACTATACAAACACTTCAGCACTTCGATAAGCCGCCAGTCAACTTGGCACCGCTGATGGGACTCCAGCACCACGCAAATTTCGACGGAATCAAAGACTTTCTCATAGTCCACATACGCAAGAAATAGTCGTAGACTGTAGTCCTCAGTCTTACCATTTTCAATTTACCGGTACAATTTGCCGAAGGGTATCTATGTGGTATATGGTACTAAAGCTTTTCTGGAAACCGGCTTATTCTGGAAGCTGAAAGTCATCTGCATGCGAGACGATTTGTAGCGACTCCCGGAAACAGCAAACAGACGTGGCTCAGAAGGGAAATCGGTCTGTAGTTCTTCAATAGAGCATTGTCACCGTTCTTGTACAACAAGACTACCGCACTTCTGCTCCACGCCTCTGAAGTAGTGCCACCATGGAAGACGGAATTAAAGAGCAATTGAAGGACTTCAAGTACTGGCTTTCCACCCGCATTCGGAATCTTCGCTGTAATTCTATCCTCGCCTGGAGACTTGCCGTTTTTAAGGTGCTAGAGAGCCATTCTAATATCACCCAGAATGACGTCTGCAATATCATCGGAGTAGTGTCGGATAAGACTTGCTCTCGGATTGCTACTCACAATTGCGTGTGTATAATCTCTCAATTTCACTCAAAATATCTCAGGTTTACAGGAAACGCTGCCGCCACATTCAGTCTTCAGCTTCGACAGTTGGCTCTTTTTAGCAGACAGAACTCTAGCAAAGATTTTGGAGCTCTGGTTACGCTCGATCGCTTGATGAGCTGTATTGAAGCTGTATAAGTCCCGCCGCATGCATTTGAATATCTGTCTATTCAGTTGCCTATATGTCTATATACGGTCAAATCTGCTGAAAACTACAGCTTAATTTTACATCTAAGAAGTAAGGGATTAAAAGTGTGATTAGAGAGATTTTATATTCTTCTGCGGCGAGTCTTGTAAAACTTAGCTCCGACCGCGTGGTCCGTTTCTACGCATTTGTCTTTCATAGCGTCTACGTCATTGCAGTCTTTTAGGCACTGAAAACGATTTTGTAAATCGAGCTGAAAGTTTTCGGGACTTTGGAATAGAGCACGAGGAGAACAGAGCGTTGACTTCATTATACGTGTCCTCTCCAGCTTGACGTTTAGGTTCAGTATGCCTCTCACCATTCGGTGATCGCTAGTCGTTATAATGAAGTCAATCTCATTTTCGTCGAACCATGGTGGCTCGATCAGCTCAAATGTTTGTGTGGCCGCTTCTGAAAAAAAGAGTTCATCATGAAGAGTCCTTTTTTCTCCATGAAGTCAGCCAGCTACTGGCTCATTAGATTCCGTTGCCCTATCGCAAATGTTTCTACCTTCAGCTCACCGTACTCTATTGTGCGTAGTTTTGCGTTGAAGTCTCCCATTAATACCGTGTAATGGGTTTTGGTAGAATGTATCATCATCATCATTACAGCCCTTCACAAGTCCACTGCTGAACATAGGCATGCATGGTAGAATGTATGGTTTTAGATATATTCTCATACATTTCCCACACCTCTTCATCGGAATTTGCCAAGGTAGGTGCATAAACCTGAATGACCTTCAGCGAATACTGTTTGGTGATTCTGAGTATAAGGTAAGCAGACCTCGTCGACACACTCGCAATTTTTACAACTTTGTAAGTGAGAGACTTGTGAACGATAAATCTGACACCTTCTTGGGACAGGTGGTCGCCTCCCCAGTAGAAAAAGTTGCCGGATATGAGGATTTTCGTGTCCTTTTCCTCTCTTAGGACCTTGGATAATCCTATAATATTCCAGCGGAACTTGTCTGTTTCTTCTTCCAGCTCTAGTATCTTCTCGTCAGTCGTCAGATTGCGTGCGTTGTATGTTGCCAGGTCGAGTCGGCTTATGTGCAACTGAACATCCTCCACTAAAGTTACTTAGCACCCCCTGCCCCACCGTCACTATGGTCGCCACCGTGACGAAGAATATCGGGGCCGCCGCGGAGTGGGGCCGTCTCTTAATAGCTTCATCATAGGGGGTATATTGCCATAGTTGCCAAGCTTGGCAAGCAGGTTGGAAATCGCAGTTTTCCTATTGTTATATTGTTCTTATCAGAAAGGTGTTGTTATTCCATCTTCTACCTCAATTTCCCTCTGTCGCCCCACACCCACGGAAAGATATGTGATAGTAGTTGCCCTCCTAAATGAAATAAATTCACCGACCTATTAGACTCCAGACGCTATAAATGTATATATGGCTTCGTTTTTCCACGAAACGTAGGACGTCTTCCCCTGACGTACTTTTGTCTAAGCGGGAGAATTAGAGCTCTTTGGTGAGTTTTACATCGCGCAGAGTTGTCGATGTCACACCTATGCCGGTAGTAGTTGAAAGCACTAAGCTCGAAGTTGTTGACGAGTACATTTACCTGGGACAAATAGTCTGACTAGGTGAATCCAACTTTGAACGAAAAGTCAATCGACGGATTCAACTCGGCTGGGCAGCGTTCGGGAAATTATGACACATCTTCTCGTCAGGTATACCTTAAGACCTGAAAACTGGATTATACAACCAGTACGTGTTGCCAGTCTTATGAATCTGAGACGTAGGATTTTACTGCTGACTGTATGATGACGCTCAAGATCGCTCAGTGAGATATGAAAAAGGCTATTCTCAGGGTTTCCCTGCGTGATACACTTACAAATGAGGATATCCGCAGTAAAACCAGCATGACCATCATATTCCAAAGGATTAGTAAGCTGAAATAGCAATGGACCGGCCACACTTACGTGGTAGAGCCACGCTGCAACTTTATTATGATTACGTTTTCATAGAAGACCAGCGTAAAATAGCAGCTTCATACTGCTGTGTTTCGTAAGGTGAGTGTAGAGAACTGGAGACCCTTTTTACTGGGAACGAGGAATTCTATATTAGTCCTCACGGGTGACAACGCATCTGCGTTTTGATTCTTAACCGAGGATAAATGTAGATATCTATAGACCACAGCATCCACTTACCATCAGGTGGACTGTGTACTCGTTTGTGACCCTTATTCTAAAAAATATATGGCTCGAGGAACCTACAACCGATGGGAAAAAATGTTCTCAAGTGGCAGCTTCGTACCGGTAGGCGTAGTGTAGGGCGACCTCCCACTAAAGTGACGACGTGGTGAGACATGCAGAAAATAAATGGATGCAGGTGACTCAAGACAGTGCTTTGGGCATTCTCTGTAGGGAGCCTATGTACAGTAGTGTACTTGTGAAGAGTTATAATGATGATGATGATGGTGTATGTTCCTATAACCCTATCTATTGCAGGCAAGGGCTACGGGATGATTTGGGGTTTTAATACTTACTACGTTTTTTTAAACTTTGATATCCACTTTCACTTACAGGCCTGCAAATTGGCAATAGGCAAAAATTATTGAGGCACAAATTTCGTGTTCTACATTTTTCTTATTGTAAGTCTTTTTAGCTTATCCCAATATTCTCTGACTTAGTATGACATATTTTCATGGGAAAAATAGATTTTTGGATTCCGCTCGAAATTCAGTCGGGTTGCTCAATATTTCCGTTTAAATACTTGTTTTACTGGAATAAAGTCCTCTGTAATCAATAATAAAAAATGTCAATAATAAAAAATGAAATAGGTATATTAAAAAGCGAAGCTACTATAGACTGCCTAAAAATTGACGACTCTGACATAGCAAACCTGAAAGAAATATCCCAAATATTAAATAATTATTAATTAAATTACGTTACAACCACCGCAAACAGTAGTATTAATAATGTAAATAGTGGAAAAGGCTCTAATATTAAGAATAATTTTAACTTAAACATAATGTTTCTAAAACCCATGTCAATAAATTATAATAGAATAATAGAAGTAAAATGAGTGGTAATGGCCTTAAATAAAACCAACTCTGTAGGCTACGGTGGTATAAATACACAAATATTGAAGACATGCATTGACGAAATAATTGATATATTGACTCATCTTGTTAATTTGTTATTCTCATCAGGAAGCTTCCCAGAAACATTAAAGTTCTCCATTGTAAAGCCTATACACAAAAATGACAAAAAGAACGTCGTTAGCAATCATCGCCCAATTACCTTGGTACCTACACTTTCAAACGTGTTTGAAAAGTGTATGTATAAAAAGCTCCTAGAATTTTTCAATAAATTTAACATTATAAGTAAAAATCAATATGGCTTCCAAAAACATAAATCGACTAACTTAGCTATTCATTATCTTATCAATACGTTGTTGACCAATATTAATGATAATTATTTAACTACAGGACTGTTTTTTGACTTTACTAAGGCATTTGACTTCGTATCACACAATCTATTATTAAATAAATTGGAAAAAATAGGAATAATGGGTATTGGGTTGCAGTGGATTGCTTCGTATTTAAAAAATCGTGCTCAATATATCACGATAACAAAATTGATCAATAAAGCAGTTAGAACATATAATTCCAACTACCTTGAAAATAATAATGGTGTCCCACAAGGCAGTATCTTAGGGCCCATATTGTTTATATTGTATATCAATGACATATCTGATGCGATAACTCATGATTGCATCATATACGCTGATGACATTTCGGTTATAGTTAGGAATAAAAAAATAAAATTCAATATATAATCACGAATTGGTTGTAAATAATACAATTTATAAGATAATTGAATGGCTACAAGATCACAATTTAAAAATTAACTTGGAAAAATCAAATTTTATTCAATTCAATAAGTCAAAACACAACCAATACAATTTCAAGCTAAATATTACAAAAATCGATGAAATTGAAAAAACTAAATTTTTAGGTGTTATTATAGACCAGAATCTGAACTGGAAAACACATATCGATGATGTTTGTAATAAAATAAACAAATATTCATGCGCCCTCAACGGAATAAAAAAGTAACAGATATAAAAACGTCTGTTATGACTTACCGAGCTTATGCCGAGTCTAAACTACGTTACGGACTGGTGATGTGGGGAAATAGTTCGGATTGGAATCGGGCATTCCTTGCGCAGAAAAAGTGTATTAGAGCAATCTGCGGAAAACGACCTGACGAATCGTGTCATCCCCTATTTAAAGGTCTTGGAATACTGCCACTACCAACATTGTATATTTTTGAAATTTGTATTTTTATATATTTACTCGTTCTCGTAGGGACCAACACACGCTAGTACTTAAGGGTATACCTAAATCAAAAATACGGCAAAAGTTGCCTTACCATGTATGTCCGAATATACAACAAACTGACGAACTTAAAACCCTAAACATTACATTGTTCAAAAGGAAATTGTACAAATGGCTCAATGAAAATAATTTCTATAGCGTGAAAAATTTCTTGGGTAGTAAAAATTAGATTATGTATCGCATGATATTTATTGTATAAACTTTCATTTAAATATTATTGTTAAAGTATAGTTACAATATATCTTTAATTAAGTTATGCGAATTTCCACTAAGTATTGAAATTGACTATGCTCAGAATTTACATTTAATTAATCATTAATAATACTTAAAATATTTGCATGCTATGTAAAATAAGCAAAACATAAGCGCTCGATCTTACATGTTAACAACATTTATACCATGTTTTATGCAAATAAAGATTATTATTACTACTATTATGTGGAGTATCTATATAGTTTTCTCATCTGGTTGGGTTCTATAAATATATAATTATAAATTAAAATGAAAAGATAAATATACATACATATAATTAAACTAAAATAAGTACAAAAATACATAAATAAATAAAAGCCCAGCCAGATGTAAGCCCTCGGCAGGGGAGACCAAACGGCCGAGGGTTAGGAGGAAAGGGAAAGAAACCGGCGGACGATGCGGGCGGTATCGAGGAGCACCGCCTCCTGCATTTGAGCCCGGAGCGGTCCGTCACGGAGTCCCAGTCGCCTCAGATGACCCGAGAGGCTGAATGGGATTAGCCCATTCGCAGAGACGACTACAGGAATAATTTCGGCCGGCATACCACCCCACATGTCGGTCATCTCGTGAGCCAGGTCCAGATATTTTGTTCGTTTATCTGTTTTGGCTTTCACGAGGTTCTCGTCATACGGAATGGTAACCAAAAATATCCTTGACTGTGCCCGGTCCATCAGCACAATATCAGGCTTATTCGCAAGAATAGTCCTGTCCGTGATGATGGTCCGGTCCCAGTAGAGCCTGGCGCCGTCATTTTCGAGCACGGCTTCTTATTATTATTATTATTATACTGATATGATATAAGGCTTCGTGGTAAACTAAAATTATTCATTTGGTTTTTCATTTTGGTTTAATATTACCAAATAAAAAAAATTCATACCTTATAATACTCTCAGAAATTAAAAATAAAAAGGATTTCAAATGAAATAACTGTTTTGTAAGAAAAAAAAGGTTTTTATTTTATAATGTGGTTTGACGTCAGAAAGCAAAGATTAAGAATAACAGTCCATTGGGAATCCAATTATATTACAATTTTTGATAGACATACATTTCACAACGCGTTATGGGCGCGTAATCTACGTTTACAAAACATTTATACGATGTATAACATTCATACAACCGTACAAATCTATATCTTTGGCATAGTATTGCTATGAAATATAAATACTTAATTTATTAAATATTTAATAATAGGTAAATAATTACATTATTGTACAATACAAGTATTATATAATGCAGACAGTTTATTTTGTAATAAATAAATATTGATTACTATTAATGGGTATGTAGGGTTGTCGAGTGGTTGCCTCGTATCCATAAGCAAAATAGGGCGGTCTTCCACTAGCTGGGGAGACGATCTGGTAAGGCACGCAGGAAGGTGATGGATGCAGGTGGCTGTGTTTTTGGGGCTTTCCTTGGGGGAGGCCTTTGTTCTGCAGAAGATATGGGAAGTGATGTTATGGTGATAATTTCTATAAATTTGTAAGTAATGTTATTATTTTGTAGTAGAAGCCACATTTTCGCATTGAATTCGTTTCTTGTATTTTACTGCGGAAATATTTTAATAGTTCATTTACATTGTGTCCCTAAGGCTGGTTTTCCTCTCATGCTTACCGCCGGCGCTGATGGTCGGCGAGTAGCTTGTCAGCGCTGATCGGTCAGCTCGGACCGTTTTAGTATCGCGCTGGTCACCGTGAAGTACAGATGTAAATAATGTCGATGTTAATAATGACAATAATAATGAAAACTGTTGCCGTGTACTATTTAGCAAAGAAAAAACGTCCAACAAAGAAAAAACTACACGTTCATCCATTAAACGAGCAGAGAATCTTTGCAGGGGAATTTATTATATTATACAGCCAGTTGAGAGAGGACGAAGACAAGTTTTTCAACTATTTCCGTATGATATCAAGAAGTTTTCACGTATTACTAGCAAAGCTCCAAAACACAGTAAAGACACGCGCGCGGTCACCAAGCGAATGAGAGCAAAACAAGGCATAAGTATTGTTGATTTATGCCTTGTTTTACTAGTGCCATTTTTTAGCGGCAACAGTGCATCTACAGAAATATATGATCGAACTTATTAACCAAGGAGTAAATAAAAAATTAATACTAACCCAAAATGTTGTATTTCTTCTGATTTCAAAAAGTGTGACGACGATGTCATCCCAGGCTTTGTTACGCGCATCTTTATTTCGATATAATGGGTCCGAAGCGTCCCATAAACATTTTCTTGATCACACTTCGTCAATTACTTGACCGGTGTCTATATCACGATTGCCCATGATTTTTGTCGGTACGTTCATTCAGCGCGACACGAAAACGCTCACTGAGTGTGGAGGCGCGTCGGCGCCTGTTGTTCTGCGGCGCTGACGCGCGACGCGCACGCCCGCGTATAGCTCAGCGCTGACGGCCGTCAGCGCTGAGGGATCTGCTCGGCTCAATGACGCTACAAATAACCACATACATATTAACCCATCAGCACCGACTATCAGCGTGCGGTCAGCATGACAGGAAAACCAGCCGTAATATCTATAACTATCTTTTTATAAGAAATAAAATAAAAATTTACACGAATGATCCGTGGTAGCTCAAATACATAGTTAGCGCTCGCTGCGAGTAAACTGGGTTCGAGCCCCGCCACCACCAATAAAATTGTTCTATATATATATTTGAAGCGATAGTAGCCTAGTGGCAGGGAGCGGACCGCGAACTCAAAAAGGTCGTGGGTTCGAATCCGCCATTCGACTACTGGCGTGAACTACTCGTAACACAAGCAATTTAAGCTTACCACGAGTGGTTAAGGGGAATATTAGTAATGTTTATAGCATTGTTAATATTCTTTAAAAAATGCAATTTTAATAGCTGATTTACCACGTGCTTGGCGGAGAAGGAAAACATCGTGAGGAAACCTACATGTCAGAGAAATAAGAAAAAAATATTTTGAAGACATGTGAAGTTCGCCAATACGCAATGGGGCAGCGCATTCTAAAACCCTCTCAGAATTGAGGAGAGGCCTGTGCCCAGTCGTGGGACGTATATAGGCTGTATTTTTTTTTGTTATCTATACATATCACAACCACAGGAAATATCTATACACTTAGTACTTATTTTACAATTTGAGAAGGTAATAGATATTCTAACAATTTCATACAGTTAACATTAGCTCTATACAAGAATATCTACGACACGTTCAACCATAATGTTAGTAACATGTTATTTGGCAAAAGGACTAAGCTTAATTCGTTTCGGGTCCAAACCTTAGTTTGTAGATAATTTAAATAACTTCAGAGGCATGATAAGAAATATAAGCAAAATTACTACAAGCGTATGTACAGAAATTTTAATTTCAAATTTTATTTTTGTATGGAAGAGGTCACTTTCAGAATGATAAGTGAACGTTTCTTGTACATATATTTGAACATGTTCTCTATTCATTTTCTATATATAGATATACAATAAAAAAATAAGTTACTTAAAAATATTTTTCTGATGTGTTAAACATTCCTTTTAAGACTTATATTAGATTATTTGAAAATATTTTTAAATTATTCGTATTCCAGTGAACCTTTACAACTAAAATACATTTCTTTTCAACGTTTCGTTCATTTTTGAGTGGGTTTTATAATAATTTAATGGATAAATTCAATGGGCACTCTTTAATTTAAATTACAAATATCAATTTAAAAGTCATTAATGGTGTGCTTAAACGATAGTGCAGTAAGTAATTATACCGTTTTTTCTGTAAGCTAGTTTAAAAATGATTTTTTTCTTTAGTTTAAATATTGGATAGTTACTTTGATACTCAGAAGATATCCATATAACTTAACATCAAAACAACTCTCACTTCAAGTTCCGTGCTAATTGGTATCTTTTTCACATCGTGTTGCAAGCTCGGCTTCGTCGATAAAGGTTAATTTTACTAAAAGGATATTTAAGAAAATACAAAATAAAAGTCATCGGGCTATGCACTAAAGTGTAGTATTTTTCGAAAAGCCTTTCGAAATTCGGGATTAAAAATGGTATAGATGACTGGATTGAGGAACGAGTTGATGTAGCCAAGCCACGTGGTGAAGATGAAAACGGTGACGCCCGGCGAGTAGGACAGTTCGAACTTCGTGCAAAGGGCGTCTAATACTGAGCAGGTAAAGAATGGGGCCCAGCAAATGAGAAAAACGCCTGTGGACAAGAAAAATAGTTAATATAGTTTTTGATCAGTTATGATATTATAATTCTACACATATGTAGTCTACAGATATGTAGTAAACAACAAGTGTTTTGAAAATTGTGTATATTTTTTAATATATCACGTTTTCTTTCATATTGATATATTGTCATCCGACATTGAGCTATGTTTTTATTTTATTGGCAACATTTTAAAATTTCTTGGTGACGATCTTTAAGCGTCTTATTCACGGTCCTTCTTGCTACACGTTGCGCCCAGTTCATGGTTCCACACAGGCTTGCTGTTTCATAATAGACATTGACGGTATGAACGTAAATAAATGATTATTTGAATTTAATATATAAATTTATAAATTTTAGCTTTCTCCTGCTCGCTCCTGCTCCTTAAAAATAGGAATGAGAGATTTGGCATAGTTAAATAAACTTTAGCTATGCCAAATCTCATATTTCTTTGTGCGCGCAATATTCTTTAAAAGGGGTAATAAAGCTTTGCATTCACGTAATCAAATGGAGATATTTTATTGGAGGGCTAAGACGCTGTCACCACAGAATTTTTATTGATATAACACTGACTGAATAATTGCTTTAAACATTTAATCGTACAAGGATGGAACTTACCCAGACGGACTTTTAGGCAGAATAGGATTCTTACCACCTAGCACCACCTAGCATTAAGGTACGTGAGGATAATATGGTAACCTTAAGCTTTGCCGTCCTATAAAGTCAAAACTAGAAGAAGACAGAGACAAAAACACAAAGTCACATACTATAACTAATATATTTAAAAAAATAGCAAATAAGCTTTTGTAATAATTAAAAACAGTTGCTTAAAAAACTAACTAAGTACACTTAATTTACTATAAAGTTAACTGTCAAAATGGCGTCGATAAAGCATCGACCTTTTGTCCTTTTATAATTTTATTGACCGATTAAGAGGTATCATACCACAAAACCATCTATGCAAACCAGGCGACGATGACCATATAATCCTCACGTACTATATTATATCTATTGTGAGCAACAGCAGTTTTATGACGTGGTAAAGCAATGCTGCAACTATGATATGGTTTTAGCACGAATCGATCGGCATGACCGGGGACGGACCACGCATCTCAGTATACCAGCATTAAATATTAGAACAATGTAGCTGTGTTTCGTATGGTATGTGTAGAGAACCTGAGACTTTTCTTACGTAAAACAGGTTATTCTATCTTAGTCTTCAAGGGTAAGTATGCATCTGCATTTTGATTCTTAATCGAGGATAGATGTAGATGTATATGTATCACAGCAACCACTTACCATCAAGTGGGCTGTATACTCGTTTGTAACCATAGAATACTGTAATACACAATAGAATGGCTGTCAACTTTATTTTATACGAGGATTAGCGTCGCCAAACCCGATTCGCTGTGTTGACAGACTGAGTAAATTTACACATTTTATAGCTCCTCTACACGATGGGCCAGCGTTGGCCCAGCGCGATGGCCATGCGATGGCCGCAACGCAACTACACGTTGGCGACATTTAGTTGTGATCGAAACGTTTATCGAGATGGACGTGGAAGCATTAGCCGCTGCGGCAATTTATCTATACAACACGTACCGTTATTTTCTTAATGTGCACAAGAATAGAGTTATTAAAAAGAAATGGCGTAGAAGAAGACCTAAAATAGTACCCCTAGTACCTAAAATAATTATTTTTTTAAAGAATAAGAGTGACAAACGAGCACACAGTCCATCTGATGGTAAGTGGATGCTGTAGCCCATAGATATCTACATTAATCCTCAATTAACAACCAAAACGCTAGCGTAGCTAGCTAGCAAAAAGATGCGTTGTCACTCCTGAGGACTAAGATGGAATGCCTTGTTTCCAGTAAAAAGGGTCTCCAGATCTCTACACTCGCCATACGAAACACAGCAGTATTAAGCTGCAATTTGCCGGTATTCTGTGAGAGCGTGGTCCTTCCCCGGTCGAGCCGACCCATTCGTGATACAACCGTAATATAGCTGCAGCGTGGCTTTACCAAGTATAAATAGTCTTTAAAATTGTACTTATCATCTGTGTTGGCTTTATAATTACTTAAAAATGGTGATTTTATTCATAACCCTATTAAATATATATAAACCCTATTATATATATATATATATATATATATATATATATATATATATATATATATATATATATATATATATATATATATATATATATATATAAAACTAAATCTTTCCTTATTTTTATCTTTGTGTTTTTTATGTATTGGATTCCATATCACGCTTTCTCCCCGATGTAATTATAAAAATTTTATCACTTCGTTATGAGGCCACGTATTCGTCATTTTAATTAATTTTCGTTAATTTATAAACAAAGCGCGAACGTCCACACTCAACAGTCGAGCACGCACAACTGTGGAATGGGCCACGTGTAGATGCGTACCGCCATCGTTGGCCCACTGCCCTTTGATGTGCGGCGGAAAAACCGACACCGTCGCCAATCCCGAGACCATCGCATGCGCCATAAGCCATCCGACACAACTACGCCCTCCACACGTTGGCCCATCATAGTGGGCCATCGCGTTGGCCTAATTAATGTTCAAGATCATCATTAAATTTTTATACATATTTATTTGTAAATAGGGTGCAATCTATTCATTTTCTAAATAATTTGCATGCGAAATTTGGAAACGATTGTAACATCAAAACACATCTCGTGTTGAGATTTATACGAGTGAACGTATTAGTGACATTTTAGTGGCTACGCGGGCTCCATCCACTCCCCCATTCTTTTATGTATGTATGTATTATAGTATTCTATGTTTGTAACTCTTATTCTTTCTATTATTATTATAAACAAATATTGCCGTCCGTTAGTCTCGTTAAAACTCAAAAACGGCTCGAACGATTTTGATGATTTTTTTTTTGTGTACTTTTGAGTAAGTCCATGGATAGGTTAGATTTACAACTAGACTATTGGAATTGGTTCGATATCTATATATGTATGAAAAATCTTGAGCCATTTAAAGACAAGCATCAAATATATAAAGTAAAAATAATATTAATAATGTAAATAATAAACGTGTTTTTACTAAATTTATATTTTTAAATATATGATAAAAGTACCTAAGACAATTGCAAGGGTCTGTGTAGCCTTCTTTTCTTTCTTGGCAAACGACTTGGCTCGCAGTTTGCCAGCTCTGTTTGCACGGAATATTGTGAAGCGAGCTGCCGAAGCCGCACTCTTGAAGCGTTTTCGAGGAGTGATGATCACTGAACTAGCGCTAATTCGACTTAGTTTCTTTCTGTTATAAAATATGCAAAATATTTATATGAATTTAATATCGTATACCATTACCATTATTTTTATTTATTTATTTATTCTTAATTGTATACCTTAATTTAAAGGATTATAAGTGGCGGAATAATTGCCACTTGGCTTTCTCTCCCAATCAATTCAGAACGTGTGGAAAAAAATGTCATATGTGCCGAAAATAACAGAACATTATTGTATAATGTGAAAGTTCACATAAGGGGGATCCATTAGGCGTATGTTCAGCAGAATATAAGCCTGATGGATCCCCCTTATGAGTCAATCTATGAGAGATTGCCTCATAGGGAGGACATTTGACATAGTTGCCACGTTTGGCAGGCGTGATGGCAAACGAAGCTTCTTTCTGATTTTTATTATCAGGAAAACTGCTGCCCATTTCCTAGTTTCTTTTTACGTCGCTGGTCGCGTTAATGACCAAAAATGATGCAGTGTTTGGGTCTTGGGTTCGATTCCCGGGTCGAGCTTCGATCTTATTATGCTTGATCGATTTTCTTGCTGTACTGTATGCGCGGCTACCCACAGCCAAAACGAGATGGTTGATGTGGCACGTGGCAGTTCTTGGACAATTCACTCGCTACTCCAAATCTACTATTTTGCCAGCATCCCGAGGTGGAATTGAATAAAACCATTATTTACGGATTTTATAGCGTTTAATTAATTTAAATTATTTTTATTATCCCGACGTTTTGAGTGCTTTACAGCACCCATGGGGGGGGGGATTCACAGGTCACATGCGAGGCTATTGAAATTAAAAAAACATCCAAATTTCAATAGAGAAGATGGATGGGTGCTGCCAGCTTCTTGGAATCCTATAATTAACAAAATTAAACCCAAACCCAAGCATACCACTGCAAGACTTCATAATACTATAAGCTCGTTTTGCGTAAACCGGACCAAAAATTAATATTCAAAAACTGAAGGGCTTACTATGATATTGGGACGTCAAATATCACAGTCCTCCCCGTGACCACAGGTGCTGTAAAGCACTCGAAACGTCGAGATGATAAAAATAATTTAAAGTAATTAAATGCGATAAAATCCGTAAATAATAGTTTTATTAAAATTAACAGATTGTCAGGAACCTAATAAAATATTGATTTTATTATATAAATGCTTACTTTAGCTGAGGTTTCTTTGGTACAGCATTGTTCTCTTCTCTCTTCTTATCTTCTTTTTTATTGGGGGACGGTGGGGGTGTGTGATCTTTCTCTATTTCTATGTTTGAAGGTACGTAGCCAGAATCATTGTTTGTGTTTGGATCCATCATTGGTATTGGTGATGCTAAATTTGCCATAATCCTGTTAAAGAGAAAGTTAAAAAATAACACCCCTGTTACAGCCAACAGTAGAAACTACGCAAGTTTTGTAGATGCAAATTCATTAATACATGAAGACGTAATTCACTAATGTATAAAATTTAGAGTCATCAATAACATGTAGATTTTTTTTGTAATAGATGCATGAGAATTTTTTGAAATAAATATGTCCATTATTTACTAAAAGACTCTCTTAAAGCAGTTGCAAAAATATTTAAAAGTGATATTTGCGTTCAGAAAGTGTAAAATATTTATATTGATTTTTATTATCTATTTAGATATATTGTACATCTACAATGGTAGCACCATTGTACCTATTTCTACTGCATCTCAGTTTGAAGGTGTACTGTGAGACATTCATCAAGGGAAACGCGATGTGTTAATATCTACTTGCAAAGCATCTGCGGCGTTCTTTGTTGTGAGTTGGTTACGGGTGCTGGTTCCACTGCTGTTTCACTTGTTTATGGGAAACAGTATCCATTTACCATCAGGCGAGCCGCATGCTCGTTTACAATTCTTATAAAATAAAAGAAAAAAGGTTGGTAACTGGTTTCAATCGGATGCAGTAACCACTGGTAGACACGGTAGACCATAATAATAATAATAATAATAATTTTATTTCAGATAACCAAGTGATCCATAAAATTTGTTAGTAAAAGCTTGTTACTCTAATATTATAAATAATCTCCCATAGTATATAGTATCGAAAATGCAAGTTGGAATATATCTTTTTTGGCTATATCTTCGATGATAAGACACTCACGGGAAGATATATAATTTTTAATTCACGTATATATATATATATATATATATATATATATATATATATATATATATATATATATATATATATATATATACGACCAAACTGAGTTCGCTAACGTTTTAAGGTTCGTTAAAGTTTTAAGGTTCGTCGGCTAACACCAATCCAAAAGGTGTGTAGTACTTTTATTTTTGCACTATATGTGTATGGTTTAGTTTTAAATGCTTATTGAAATAAAGATAATTAAGTACTTACAGACCAGTTTCTTCTACTACTGCAGCAAGCATAAATCTCGTAGATCGAGTGTTAGCTAACTCGTCCGCATAGACTCCCATCTCCGTACGGTCGTAACTGGAAGCACAGGACCTATTTTCATTATTAATTAGAACTGCTTCGTTGGTCTAGTGGTTGTAGTAGTGCGACTGCTAATCATGAGGTCCTGAGTTCGAAACGCGGGTCAGGCCAAAAATTAATTATTGAGTTTTTCCGTCAAGAAATATCAGTAGTTGCCCGGAGTCAGGAAGTTTCTCTCTCCGGTCGTGTCGGTTTACCGTCCCATCGGATTATGAGAGTGAGGGAATAAAGAGTGCACCTGTGCTTGCACATACACTTGGGCACTATAATCCTGTCCTGCGCCGATGGCTAGCCTCCGTTGAGGTAGGCCGCCGTGACCGGAATTCCGTCTGGAGGACATTATTATTATTAATTAGAATTAACAGGAGTGCCTCTTTGGTCGAGTGATCGTAAATGCGTTTAAAATCTCAGTAGAAGCCCGAAACCAGGAAGTTGTCACGCGGTGTTTCACCTCCATACCTCTAAAAGCACGTTCAGCCGTTATTTTCACCGGTCATTTTAGATTACTATTATTAGACTGTGAGTGTGAGGGAATAGAGAGTACACCTGTGCTTGTGCATACACTCGGGCACTATAAACGTGTCCTGCACAGATCGTCGTTGTCGTTGTGCAGTATCACCATTGATACTGGCCGCCACGACCGAAATTCGGTCTGGGAGACATAATTATTATGAATTAGCGTTATAATCATATCTTTCATTATCAATGTCCATCACAGCGACAATTTTTAAAAACTGTCAGAAGCTTGATGAGGCATTTAATAGTGTATCTAATTGTATCTAATCGTTAACAATGCTCTTAAAACTCCCGTGAAATCCGAGATCATCGAGATCTAGTATTAGGATCGCGTGAATTATAACTGATCACATCATCACTTTACCTTAATAAAAGGATTCCAAAGGACGGACTTTTCATTCTCTTCCAGCCAACCCGAGACGTGTGAATATAATGTGATGTGTTCCAAAATAGAAAAAACATAGTAAATAAGAAAATATTACATTATATGGCCAACATAACACAAAATTTCTCACTTTTCATCTTCCTCATCTTCGTTGCTTCCAGAAGCAGTGTTTGTTGGTTTATCTTCTTGCAAAGTACATCCACTGTCATGAAGGCGGTTTTTGTCACCGACGTTTTCAATGACTACTGCTGCAGTCCCGCTGGAAATTGTGGAGCCGATGGCCGATGAGGTTTTCTTGGCAATACGCTGCTTTTTCGCTCTTTTGCGGATAGCCTTAAAATATTATATTTTCAGTTTTCCAGATAATCTGTTTTGTAACTGTGTGTGATATATAAAATTTGGTTAAGGGTATATATGGAATGTAGATTTAACCGATATAAATAAAATAATGGAATAATTTGCGTTAGTTCATGACGAAATGTTTTATTTATGTGGTGATTAATTTTACTTTTCATTAATGTTTATTAAAATTAGTCGGAATCAAAAATAGGTGAAGGTTCCATTTGACTGTATAATTCTTTCTGTTTGTATGTTAAGCGATGACTTAGTCAACTGTAAACTGATTTGGATTATTCTTCTATTTGCTGAAAAATTTCACTACTAAACATGAAAAACAACGCAGTAAAATTTTAATGTAATTATTACGACTGCATTCGAGGTGTTACCTTGAGCTTGTGATATTCTTTAGTACACTCAAAAGGGTCAAAAAATTTCACCATTAATAAAATATAATAGGTGACCTAAAACGAATAGAACAAGTTCCACATAGCAGCGTTAGAAGTCGGAGATTTAATTCTTCTGTTCACTATTTCCGAGCACCAACATCTGAAGAGAACTTAAAAATTAAGAAAATTAACCGAATGCAGTATATACCTAAGTACTATAAATATAACCATTTACTACTACTATTTATTTGTTCTTTGATGAAAGTTTAGAGGGCTAAAAAGTGAAAGCGTTATGTGGAATTTATTTTATTCTTTTTAGCTTTTTTGAATTCGGCTTTTAATTTTAATAATTTTAATGGTACTAAACTAGTAATCTGTTATACTAAACATAAATTATATTAAAAAAATCCTTAAGTCGTTTTAGATTTCAATAAACAATTTTAAATTAAATTTAGCTGACCTTGAATATGTTATAGTACAGAAACATCATTATGATGCACGGTATGTAGAAGGAGCCAAGCGAGGAGTAGATGACGTAATCAGTGTTGTTGAAGAGACAAGCGTTGGGAGTGCGGTCCGGCGTGTTGTTGAGACCCAAGACTACGGGCGAGCCGATCGCGCATGAGACCAGCCAGGCAACCCCGATCATGAGCCACACACGGGCGTTACTCTTGTGCTTAGCGTATGTTATTGGTTGCGTTACTGCGATGTATCTGTAAGGAGAACAAATAATAAAAAATCGCCTTAAATATAGTAGAAAATAACTACGAGGTGGGTGTCATAAAAGTTGACAGAGGGAAACAAACCAAGAAGAGATGGGTAGAAGCGAATACGTGGTGGGGCCACGCTGCAGCTGGGTATATTATGATTGTAGCACGAATGGGTCGGCTCGACCAGGAAAGACCATGCTCTCACAGAATACCAATGTAAAGCAGCAGCTTAATGCTGATGTATTTTATATGGTACTCACCAGAAAGTAAAGAACCGGATACCATTTTTACTGAAAACGGCACATAAAAACAATAACATATATTTTATACGAAAAACTTAAAGTTTAAAAAAATACAGATTGATAAAATAAGTGGTCTTTAATTATTCTTAAATCTAATTTATAATTATGGATCCGTTCCAAACAAAACCAGGGCAGGTCAATAATTTTAAATGATGATTTGAGTATGATCCTTGCCGGTAAATATTTTTATAAAATGAAATTGATAGAATGCACACAAGTACAAATAGGAGATTTTTTATCAACGTGGCATATAGTATTTACAATGAATTCATAAATAGCCATATTTATAGTTTTATTTTGTTGAAACGCTTTTTGTTCATTGCACAAAATTTTATGTTTTTCGAGACTTGCACTTAGCCAACTTTAATTTAAATAGTTATAAAATAATTGTAGTTCTTAAAACCTTCGGCACTGCTCCTGAAACTTAACTATGCACTAAAAACATAACTACAACCAAAACTTCACAATTTTGCTTATAAAAATGAAAAATTTCAAAAATTGAAGTAATTTTATTAGTTTAGTTAGGTTTAATTCCATTAAGTTTCATGTTTGTGTGGTACTTACTACAAAAAAATGTGCCAACTGTGTAACGTGCCTAACATGCCGTCAAATGCTACTTAGGGAATATCGGGTCTGTGATGATATAGATGATGGTCTATAATGCTATCTGTATCACTTATCTTTTGCAAGTTTTTCGTTTAAAGTCATAATTTTTTGCTAACGGTGTGACGAAATATAATATGAGTAATTTTGTATGGTGTTTACAACTTCGTCATTGTCATTATCATTACTGTTCTATATGAGTATAGTTGGGCTGAAAAGTTCGTATCGTCTCTATGAGATGGCGCCACTAGAATAAAATCCATATCATTTTTAGGTAGTACCAACCTTCAAAAGAAACGTGTATAAATTTGACAGCTGTCTGATTTTTAGTTTGTGAGATACAGCATTTTGAGTGAAGCAACTTTTGTTATTTTGAAAAAAAAAATGGATAAAAGGGAATTTCGTGTTTTAATGAAACACTATTTTTTGATGAAAAAAAGTGCTGCTGATACCAAAAAGTGGCTTGATGAGTGTTATCCGGACTCTGCGCCGGGCGAAGCAACCATTCGTAAGTGGTTTGCCAAATTCCGTACAGGCCATATGAGCACCGAAGACGATGAACGCAGTGGACGTCCAAAAGAGGCTGTTACGGAAGAAAACATAAAAAAATCCACAAAATGATTTTGGAAGATCGTAAATTGAGGTTGATTTGTATAGCTGGCACTCTAAAAATATCAAAGGAACGTGTTGGACATATCGTTCATGAATATTTGGGTATGCGAAAGCTACGTGCAAAGTGGGTGCCGCGCGAGCTCACAATCGACCAAAAACAAGAACGTGTCGATGCTTCAGAGCAATGTTTGGAGCTGTTCAACCGCAATAGAAGTGAATTTTTGCGTCGATATGTGACAATCGATGAAACATGGATCCACCACTACACTCCGGAGTCCAGTCGGCTGAATGGACTGCACGCGATGAACCGAATCCAAAGCGTGGAAAAACTCAACAGTCGGCCGGTAAGGTTATGACGTCCGTATTTTGGGATGCACATGGAATAATTTTCATCGACTATCTTAGAAAGGGAAAAACCATCAACAGCGGCTATTATATAGCATTATTGAAGCGTTTGAAGGACGAAATCGCGAAAAAACGGCCCCATTTGAAGAAGAAGAAAGTGTTGTTTCATCAAGACAATGCGCCGTGTCACAAATCGATGAAAACGATGGCAAAATTGCATGAATTGGGCTTCGAATTGCTTCCGCATCCACCGTATTCTCCAGATCTGGCCTCCAGCGACTTTTTCCTGTTCTCAGATCTCAAGAGAATGCTCGCTGGAAAGAAATTTAAAGCCGATGAGGAAGTAATCGCCGAAACAGAGGCCTATTTTGAGGCTAAACACAAATCGTACTACAAAAATGGTATTGAAAAGTTGGAAGATCGCTATAATCGGTGTATCGCCCTCGATGGCAACTATGTTGAATAATAAAATCGAATTTTGCCAAAAAAAAATGTGTTTTTCTATAAAACGATACGAACTTTTCAGGCCAACTACACTGTTAAATATATAGATAACTACACTGTTAAAGATATACATATCTTTCCAGGTTGTCTAGTCAATAATTTCGAAGATCATATCATAAATCATAAACACTCACGCCTGTCACCCAGAGGGGTAGGCAGAGACTACAGACTTCCATTTGGCACGGTCCTGACACACCTCTCTCGCCTCCTTCACATCCATACACCTACGCATACATGCTCGTCGGTTAAGGGTACTCCTAATTTGGCCCGTTTCCAATAAATTGCCAATTTGGTCAATAAATTTTCGCCTAGGACGTCCCTTTCCGACTCTGCCATTCACTTCTGCAACATAAACTTTCTTTGTCACTCTTTCCTCGTTCATTCTTTCCACATGACCAAACCACCGAAGCATTCCTTTCTTAATCCTGGTCACAACATCATCTTGCAAACCACACTCTTCTCTTATTACACAATTTCTTACCCTGTCATTAAGATTCAGCCCTAACATACTCCGATTTCAGAGTCATAATGTAACCCAAGTTATTACTAACATAATATTCCGATTTTCGAAAAAAAATTATAGCCTTACCTGTCTACAGATATGGCAACTAAGTTGAAAATGCTCGAAGTTGAGCATGTGACGTCCATGGCGATGTAGCAGTCGCACACGAAAGCTGGCAGACACCATTCGCTGTTTAACTGTCACAGATAAAGTTTATAAATTGCAATAGGAATTAAAAAAACTTTTGGTAAATCCAAATGCATGCCTTAAGCTCATTTTATACGTCAATTTTTAAAGTATTTAAAACACACGCAAGTTTACACAAATAACCTTGTTACTATTATTTCTAATTTTCTGAAAATTTTATTTCAAACATCAATAGAAAAAGTTCGAAAAATCCAGAAGCGCACGACTCTTATGATCGACAAACATGTAGAATTTTTTTTAAACAACAATAGAAAATATTTTTTTTTTAATTTTACTATGTCATTGTTATTGAGATTCAAAACTTATTTATTATTGTTAATTGAAAAAACTTAACAAAATTATTTTAAAACGACCAGAAATCAACTTTATATGATATACTTTGATTTTTAGGTATTTGTACTCAGGCATGACGGCATTGACGGCATTGCGCAGTAGCTTAGCAATGAGTTATAGCGCTGAGGGCCGCGGGTTCGAATCCCGCACGAAACAAGTATTTATATGGCCTAAAAGTGATTGTTTCATGTCTGGATAATTGTCCTTGTGCAGTTTATGTACGTAAACTGCCTAACTGCCTCCACAATACAGGAGAAAATCCTAGGCATTATCTAAAAAACTAGTCTTTTTTACCTGACTCGTTAATTATTTCTTTTTCTCATCAAATTTATTTCACTTTAGTAAAACATATTACCTACACTTCAGATTAAGCAATGAAAATGTCGGTATTTCTCAGCCGAAAAAAATTAATTTTAACTAAACAAAACAAAATTAAAGAGCCATTTACATTCCATGACCGCACATGATCGAAGAAGAGATTAAAAAATAGATTGCGTTGAACACTTGATATTTTCAAAAGTTATCGTTTTTACCTCTCCATGCAGACTTAACAAGTCTACACTGTAAGCCATTAAAACCACTTTTTAATGTAAAAATAGCAATAAATCTAATTAAAAAGTTATAAGAAGTTCAACAATCAATTATCTTTCTAACAATGTGCTTGTTATATCATTTATATGTTCAATATGATTGTTAGATACGATTTCATGCGACAAAATAGTGGATTCTTGACTTTTAGGCGTTTGTAGAACATACATACGCGCTTTGCTCTTAAGGTATGCAAAAAAATGTACGTGGTAGAGCCACACTGCATTGTGTTATTAAGACTGCATTTATTACTGTCTATCAAATGTCTGAACATAGTCTCTCCCATGCATTATCTCATATTTGCTATGGTAGCTTTTGTATTTTTAGTATGGTATTTTTTGGCATACATAATTAACCCCTGTTTTAAGTGTTTTCATATTTTTAATTTTAAAACGTAATAATATACTGTAACTTAATATTTAAAATATCAGGCTGGGGTTCTTGCTGTTATTTTTCTGTCAGGTTTTTGGAAATAGTTAAATTTTGAATAATTATCACTAATCTATTCAAATTCACTATATCACTATAATTCACTATTCAAACTTTAACTATTTTTCTTTCTTGTAATTTATCTATTATGTTGAATAAAAATAATTCCATTCTATTCCATTATTGAAGGGATAAAATAAATGTGTAGTAGCGGTGTAAGAATATCAAAAACCCCATACTGCTTCGTGACTGTTGGGGGCAACAGAGAAAAACAAACCAAGAAATGGGTAGCAGGGTCTCCCTAATAACAACTAAAATATGAATATCCCCATACGAGACTGTCCAAGAGGAGGCCTATGTTTAGCAGTGGACATTAATAGGCTATAATGAATACTAAATACTATGTTTTTTTTAATTAACAGAACAGTTTTTTTTTAAATCATTACAATGCACCCTTGGCAAAAAGGATAAAAAGGGCGGACATAATATCTAAATGCGTTCTCTACCAGTAAAGCTGGGAATTTGACGAAGGTGTAGCAATTGAGAAAAAATGGAAGGAAAGAAACTGAAATAAATATACTCTACATTACACTGCTAATGATGAAATGAATTATTTTTTAGCCAAAAGAAAAACTTAAAAACAAAATGCGAGAAAATCTGAAAACACAACAAAGCTATTTGAATATTTTGTTTCAGGCAACAAAGTCAAAACAAGTGCCTTGGGTGAGAAAAGTTTATTCAGGATTTTTTAAAAGCATTTTTCTTGTTGACCCTTTTCAATCTAGTCTGTCAACGACGGTGTTCTCTCTAGCTCTAATAATCATGGTCCGTTTGTTCTGAGGTTGCGACATGTTATCATACTTTAATGTTTATGAAAAGTCGGAATAACGGACAACGACCTTTAAGCGTACTGCAGGGATAACCAATCATTTTGCTATTTTCCTACAATAGTTTTGATCTCAGTTTGAGATTCTGTCTAATCCTGTTTTTGAGTTTATATCGAGTCAGAAAAGGTCTTCCCTTTACAACAACTCTAATTATGATGATGTTTTTAGATGTATTTTTTTTCAGATGTTTGCCTTAAGTATATTGTATAAAATATTGTAATGAATTTATTAATTTGTTTAATGTCATTGAATGAAAAAGTTATAACACACGGAAAAATAATAATTAAAGCAAATTCGTCAATATAATCAATCACTGCATAATTTTGTAAAATCATGACCATTAAACAGGTACTTAAAATAATTTGCGGTTATTATATATTTTAGGTGTTCCAGAAAAGCAGTTTGACGTCAAGGATTTAGTTCAGTCCTTAATCAAGCCGGTCGCAAAAATTATCAAAACTTCGTGCAAAGCAAAAAAATTTGAAACCGCAACAAGCAAGCAAGTTCATCTTGCTACAATATTCACATGGTGCTCTTGGAACCAGCTTATAGCGAATGTTTTAAAAGATCTAACATGCTTGAGTCAAGCAAAATTCTACGTACATGCTTCAAGCTGCTTGATTGTTTGGGAACTCCTTAGCCCAAGCAGACATCACCATCAGAACACTTGTTTCATGATTCTACCTACTGATACCTACAAATAGTTCACATGCGCAGACATTTAATACACAAAATTGGATTTTTTTACATAAAAAACTCACTTAAAACCTTTATTTAAAGTTTAACCAATAATAAATGGGCAGCAATGTACCGGCGGTCGTTTCGCACTAACCTCAGAGCTAATAATATTAAGGTCTTTTTGTTACAGAAATTTGTGACTTTTTTATAAAATTACCCTCGTTCGCCGCTAAATTTTTTTTTTACACCAGCCAGTGAAAGTCTAGTATTGGGGTACTTGCGAATTCGAACACATGGATTTTTTCGTTTGCATTCCATATCTTTCACAATAACGCTCCTCTCGCTCATGTGTATAGTTTTATATATTATATATTTCAAACCGCTAATTAACACTGTTATTTAATTCAACTAATTGATCTACACATTTTTTGAGAATTTACAAAAATTTTTAGTATTTATATGAAATAATATAGAATTTCTCGAAAAAATATAATTTTAATTTTAATAACGAAAATATTTTGTATTGCTTTAGCTCCGAAGACCCCAAGTAGAGCTCTAGAACTGGCAAGAACCTCTATTTTTTATTAACTTACTTTTGTCTGTTCTTGCTGTTTACAAATTCGACTTTTATACTACTTCCCAATGAGCTAGAAACCTGAAACTTTAAATGCTTAGAACTGGATGACAACGCAATATAGTTGGTAAAAATTTTGCAATCGATTTTAAACTAACTTATGATAAGGTTGATTTTTAAGTTTCATTTTCTATAAACAAAACACACAAAAAATGAATAAGTGGCGTTATTAAGTATCCCTTATTTTATTTTATTTTTTACAGGAGAGGGTGGCAAACGAGCATACGGTTCACCTAATGTTTAACGACTACCGCCGACCGTGAACAACTGCAACATGCGTTGCAGGCGCTTTAGAAAGGAATAAGCTCTTTTCTTGAAAGTCCTTAAGTCGTATCGGTCCAAAAAATTGCCGTTGGTAAACTATTCCACAAGGAGGTCGTACGCGGAAGAAAACTTCTAGTGAAACGTACAGTGGTGGACCGTCAAGCATCCAGATGGTGTGGATGGTATCGATAGTTTTGCCGCGATGTGCATTCATGAAATTTGGTGCCTGTGATTAATCCGAACAATTCCTCAGAGTAGACTCCCCGTGGTAGATGCAAAAAAAATGGAAAGATATGCAATATCTCTTCACAGCGCTAGTGTAGTGGTAGTGGATGGTGTTCAGGTTCAAGTTCGAGTAAAGTCCTTTGATATTTTACAGAAATTCACGGATAGAGTTGAAGGGGTCGCTATGGTGCTATTTTTCATCCATGCTGCAGCTATATTACTGGTATAGTTGTAGCGCGAATGGGTCGGCTTGACTGGGGATGGACAATGCTCTTACAGAATACCAACGTAAAATAGTAGCTTAACGCTTCTGTGTTTCGCATAGTGAGTGTAGAGAACTGGAGACCCTTTTTGCTGGAAGCGAAGCATTCCATCTCAGTCCTCACGGGTGACAACGCATCTGCATTTTGATTCGTAATCGAGGGGAGATGTAGATGGCTATGGGCCGCAGTAAGTACTTACCATCAGGTGGAGTGTGTGCTCGTTGGTCACCTTTATCCTATAATAAAAGTTATTGTCTTGAGCAGAATTTAATCAGAATACGCGGGGCAGGCTGTGCACCCACGCTCAGTAGTGGAGTAGCTTGGTCGTGGATGCTAAGCCAGGGATTCTCCAGGGGTGCTGATACCCTTATGGGGCAGTCTCACATTTAATTCCGCTACCTTGTTGATAGGGAGGGGAGAGGGGGAATCGGGCCTCCGACCACTTGCACTTATCAGACGAAAGGCGGAACCAGAGCTTCCACTTCACGCCGGTATTCTATGAGGTTGTGGCACCACTGCCCCGGTTCGAGCCGGCCCAAACGTGCAAAATCAAAAGCTGCCACGTGGTTATACTACTGTTATAAATCTTGTTGTTATAAAACATGTCCTACCTTGTTTTCAAAACTGTATCGGCAGTATATGCACACCGGCGAGCATCGTCAAAAATGTTATACACTTTATACTGTGAGTTATTCGATCAGTATGATGCCTTCTTGGATCACTTAGAGTGCATTCAGGGACCACCAGTGTTCAACAGACAACCAGTTAAAAATATATGCTTTAAAATAAAGGGTGCATTGAACGCCATCAGTCAACCTAGGGAAACACCTTAGCGGATGCAACTTGGTGGTAAAAAAAGAAAATGAGGTGTAATAGATAAAATTCTTCTGGTTTTCCTTAGTTCAATGGACTGTCCCTTATATTAAAAAAAAATTCAAAATTGCAAGTGATACCAATCCATAACTAGATAACTTAGGGACCTTCAAGAAAGAGAACTCCTTTTTAAGAGCCGGCAACGTTTTTGCAATTATGCTATTTAAGTGTTACAGTTGTTCATGAGAGGCGATAGTTAAATACCATCAGGTGAGATGCATGCTCGTTTGCCTCCTCATATCTAAAAAATACATATATCGTCAGGATTATTGAGTTTACTTACTAAATAATATACTCCGAAGGGCATCACGACGACCGCCACCAACAAGTCCGCAACAGCCAAGCTTACTATAAAATAGTTTGTTGCAGTTTGCAAACTCCTCTCCCGCGCTACACTCATAATAACTAGCACGTTACCGAATAAAGTTAACACCGGAAACGCTAGTAAAGATAACGCCCACAAGTTATAACTATGCACATCACTAGTACACGTTCTATTTTCGTAACTAAAATTTGAAAACGTATTGTTCAACATCCTTTCGAAATCATAGAATTCACTTAGAGATTCGTTCAAATCTAGATTAGTTTCCAAAATGGTTTGATAGTTCGTTTCATTATCAGTTTTATTTTCCACGAAAGTTCGATTTAGATAAACTGCCTCGGGATCAGGAGTTTCGAAAACTATTGTCGTTACTCTCGAAACGTTCCGGCATTGGTTAATACATATACTATGTTTTGGAATATCCATCTTTATTCTTTGTGTAATAAGCCCGATGTACCGTTCATCATCCCAATTTATTTAGTTGGATAGGGTGGTCTGTTTATTGAGCTTCTGGTTTCAGTTTTGATCTTGCGGAGCAAAATTTTCTCATTCATTTCTGTTCAATCTGTAACAATATAGGTTTTCGTTAGCGTTGCTTTTGATTTATGTTTATTGAATACTGCTATATATATGAAAGATTTATATTAGGGTGTGTATTTTTTATAAGAGGAGATTGATCTTTATTTGATACAAACTTGATATGGGATTAAAATAAAATTTATTCTTCCTTATTACGTATTTCGAAAAGTAGTTTATAATTATTATCACATTTAATCTAGGGACAGTTTCAAGTAAAAACTACAGCGAAACATATACGAAATGTAAGTGGCATTAAATAAGAAATTTAACAGCATGAGTTTATTTTTGCGAAAACTGTGGCGCCAAGTCTGTTGCACTTTGACACGAAAATAAAGACTATTCTTTAAACCCAATAATATTAATATACCACGTATTGTTATAAGTCCGAATCGTGTTATTTTCTACAAATTAACAAGTACAATTTAAGATCTAACCTAATACAATTTTATTAAAATAATAACGCAATAAATTTCAATAAAGTATCTAAAAAAATCCTATATCCAGTCCCTTTGTTTTCAATTATATGACCATTAAAACTATATAGATCTATCTATAAAAAAATATCGAAACAATAAATTAAGTCGTTGGACCAAATAATGTAGTCTTCTTTTTCTTCATCAAGAGTTTACAAACGTCCACTGCTGAGTCTCATTTCTACTGACAGTTATTTGCTTAAAGCTTGGCAGGTAAATTGACGACTGCGAAACCATATATCTTGTACTTTTAACATAAGCTCTTTCTGGCATTTATCATAGTTGCCTCTTACGGCAACAGGTACATGGGATGTTGGGTCCTCGTACACCGCCATCTAAAATTCAAGGGTTGAGTTTTTATAGAAAGTTGATAAACGAGTACGCAGTCCACAAGTGAGTAGATGAAATGGCACATTATCACGTACATTTATCTTTAATTGCGATACAAAATGCAAATGCGTTATCACCCATGAGAACTAAGACGAAATGCCTCATTTACATAAAAAGGGTCTCCAGTTCTTTACACTCTCCATACGCAATGTAGCAGCATTAAACAGCTACATTACGCTTGTTCCTTGCCCGTTCAAGCTGACTCATTCGTATTACAACCGTAAGTTAGTAGCAGCGAGGCTCCACCACGTTAAAAATGATAGCGTGTTGAAAATTCTATAGAACTTGAGCAACCGAAGTTTGATGTCCGTTAGCAGTCGTTGAGGTGCTAACATTTACTAATTGCTTGGAGGTTAACGAAAACATAACCTTTAGCCTATTATAGTCCACTGCTGAACATAGGCTTCCCCCAGAGATTGCTTCACAGGGGGATATTTGCCATAGTTGCCACGCTTGGCAAGGGGGTTGAAAACCACAGTTTTTATTTTTAGTCATTTTTTTTTCATAAGATAGTTTGACAAATTAGCACACAGTCCACCCGATGGTAAGTGGTTGCTGCGGCCCATAGACATCTACATCAATCCTCGATTACGAATCAATATGTAGATGCGTTGTCACCCGTGAGGACTAAGATGGAATGTCTCATTTCCAGCAAAAAGGGTCTCCGGTCTCTACACTCACCATACGAAACACAGCAGCGTTAAGCCACTATTTCACGCTGGTATTCCGTGAGAGCGTGGTCCTTCCCCGGTCGAGCCGACCCATTCGTGCCACAACTGTTACTACCAATATAACTGCGGCATGGCTCTACCACGTATAAAGTAAAAAAATAAATAAAAATAAACATACATAAACATAAACACTCACGCCTGTCACCCAGAGGGGTAGGCAGAGACTACAGACTTCCATTTGGCACGATCCTAACACACCTCTCTTGCCTCCTTCACATCCATACACCTACGCATACATGCTCGTCAGTTAAGGGTACTCCTAATTTGGCCCGTTTTCAATAAATCGCCAATAAATTTTAAAATAAATTTGAATATATATATATATATATATATATATATATATATATATATATATATATATATATATATATATATATATATATATATATAAAGTCGTTATTAGGAAGACGTTGCTGCCTATCTCCTGATTTGTTTTCCTATATCGCCTCTTACGACACCCACGGGACGATATGCGGTAGTGGATATTCTTACACCACCACTACACGCGGAACATGGAAAACATTGTAAAGAAAGATTTTTGACGAGTTTAAAATATTTCGAAGACATGTTAATGAACGCATCACCAGCTGTTAAACTTTTTTCCACGCGAAAACTTTAATACATCCATCTCACAGTATATCTCGCGGGAATAACAATGCCCAGATGTAGTGGTTAATTATTTTATGACTTTACTTTATTAGTATTTTTAAAGATATAAAATGTGGAAAGCAGGAAAGGCAACTAAGTAACATATTTATTTATTTTTATTTATTTACACTTTATTGCACCATAAAAAGGTTACAAAGGGCGGACTTAATGCCATTAGGCATTCTCTCCCAGTCAACCCGGGACGTGTGGAAATTATGTGATAGGTGACAAAATAAAATGTACAACAGAGTAAATCAAGGAAAAGAACTACTGATAAACTTAAAAACAAACTAATATTATATACACAAATACAATAAACTTATATACTCCAAAATATAATACAGGTAATATATAATATATACACACATATTCATAGATACATAAATATATACATATTTTAAATACAAATAGATATATAATATAAACCTATAAATAAAATAACAACAAAGGTAACCAAAATTAACCATATTAACTATCATCTAATATTTTCATAAAATGCTTATTTACCAATCTTTTAAAGGCAGTCTTATTAGATATTTTTCTGACGTCATCGGGCAAGGAGTTCCAGAGCAGTGCAGCCTGAATTGTGAAGGATTGTGAGGACATATGTACCAAGGTAACATATATGTACGTAAGTATCAAAAAATATTATTATTTGGAATCATAATTCCATCAAACACTGCCAAAAAATAATGAAGTTTTGAACACTAAACGAGGAAAGAAAAACATATATAAATAAAAACATGAAGAAAATACCCTCTTTTAAGAAACATGCCGGTGATGCTTCAATTGATGTTGTCTTGATACGGTTTCGTATTTTACAAAATATCTAACTAATGGAGCGGAATGAGAACGTCTCACGTTCGCCTTTTCCGAACTGACGACTAAGTCAAATTAGAGTTCACGAGTACAAACTTCATTTATTTTCCAATTAGAATGTAATCTTATCAATCGATGTGAAATAAATTATCCGTACGCGAGATACCTTGTGTCACCTTCGCTAATATAACTGATTAGCGGCCCGTCCCGGCGTTGACCGGGTTGTAATTTTTTTTTGTAGAATTAGGGTAACAAACGAGCACACAGTCCACCTGGTAGTAAGTGGATGGTGTGGCCCGGGGACATCAAAGTCTATCCTCGATCAAGAATCAAAACGCAGATGGGTTACCAGCCCTGAGGACTAAGATAGAATGCCTCGTTTCCAGTAAAAAGGCTGTCCGGTTCTCTTAAGCTGTTATTTTACGCTGGTATTTTGTGAGAGCGTGGCTTTACTCCACGTAGCAACAGCGTGGCTCTATCAAAAATAATTATCTGTCTTAAATGAGATATTAGTTTTAATAATTTGAAAACTTTATAACAAACCATATTTTTGTTTCTTTTTTCTGAAGTTTTAGCATAAATTTGTTCTCTGTGTTTCATAACCTTAGGAGAGACGAACATGCTACCGACGCCCACCACGATTATATTGTCACGCGAGATATTTTCTAAAAAAATGGTTATTATCATTATTATAATTATTATATTATAATGGTTAATAACCATTATAATAATAAAAATATTATTATTATTATTATAATGGTTATTATATAAATATCGTTGGAATATAGACATATTATTGCTTCAGAGTGCACCATTGCTATGTTAATATCATCTCACAGGATATTGACATATTTGCATGTAATGAGACGAAATTCATAATTCCAGAATATATTTTCAGTAGCGTTGAAAATTTTAATGTTTTTACTTAGTATTTTATTTTAACATCAATTTAATAGATTTCATACTAGATATCGTTATTCATTAGTCAGTAGTTTTCTTATATTTAGGTAGTCAGTAGTTATAGGATCGCATTGGTTTAATAACTGTAATGATGTTATAATTGTGTAATAAATAAATAATTATGCTGTTTCGGAAATTTTTAAGAACTTTTCAAGAGGAACAATTCAGCCATACATTATTTTCTTGACGACGACGACGACGCACGACTTTTCGCGATCTAGTTGGCGAATATCTTAATAACTTTTAGCCATAATATAAGATCTGGGAAAAGTTTCTTCGTGTTTTATATACCAATTCAAGATATTTTTAATATATACTTAATAGGATTGTAATATGTACGTGCTATTTTGTTCGATAGCTTGTTATCACCTTGTTCGACAACAATTCCGTTGCTGTAGAAATTTTGGTATTTATGATAAAAAAATGCTTCAAGTAGTTTTTACAGTCCTCTCTTGAAGTTAACTTAACACTACCCAAAGGATTCTGAAGAGACCGAAACAAGAGAAAATCTGTGGGTGCAAGCTCAGGACTATATGGTGGATGCATTCACACTTCCCAACCAAGCTCACCAGAAAATAACAATACAACCAAAGAGATATTTCTTCAATTTTATGTAAACAAAATACGAAGAAACTTTTTTCCTGACCAAATATGTAGCCTATGTACATTTGAAATAATGTACCTTTAAAATGGTGAAAGAATTTTTCAAATAGGTGTAGTGGTTACGGGAATGCCCGTCCGCATATATATAAAAACTAAAACTTCTCACTTACTCTTTATAATATTAATATAGATGTAAACTTATTTGTAAATATGGAATTTGTGATATGATAGAATTGTTTGAAGGTATTTTATACGTTATGTTCGCTCAAGTAAAGCCGGTTATGCCAAAAATGTCTAGGGTCCGTATTAGTATACACATAGTTGTCAATGGCTTTCCCATATTAAAGCACATATTGTTATTAGATGGACCATAAATAGTACAACAAAAGGCGCTATATAATATTTTAGCGTTATTGTTGGCGCCTGTCTACATTAACCTTATTTATAAATGTAGAAAGGTGCCATTGTCCTGTGTTATTAATTTAACCTTGGCACACAGGGAGGAATTTGGTTAAAAATAATAAGATCAATTGACGCAGATAATAAAACATGTAGTCCTTGTTTTTAATTACCTTTTTAATTATTTAAATGACTATTTAATGAATTAAAATATTTTATAAATAATTTAGTATTAATTTAAAGTGACATGCCGCGTAAAGTCATCTTCAGACTGTTTTTTGTCACCAGTTTTAGTGATTTTATTATTCAATCTTTATGTCATTCCCCTTTAAGAAAGGCTACAAAAGACAGAATTACTCCTTATAGGCATTATTGTTTTGACACAAACAGAATACTTTGTAAATATGAGTAATTTGGTTCATAAATATAGAATTTTTTATTACCTTGGTAATAGCGCCCGCCACCTATCAGATTTTATCAAAATATGTAATACGGATTTTATGGCGTACAGTTTTTTATTCATTCAAATATTATACATGCTATAAAAATCCACTGCCAAATATACTCCTCACCAATTGATTGCCTCCTAGGGTCTTTGTAGGCTCTTACAGCTTTGTTTATTATAGATATGATAGGGAAGTTGCTACTGCTCATCGCTTATTTTAGTTCCCTCTGTGGCAATTACGATATCCACGGGATGATATGGCGTAGACTGTCTTACGCTGCTACTATACGGCATTCGAAAAATGACTTTTTTTTAATTTCCGATACAATAAAATTTTATGAATACCCAAGCAGGTTACTGAAAGACACAGTAAGCTCGTGTACATCGGTCCAAATATAATAATTAAAAGCTGAAGCAGTCCGTTGACTATGATATCAGGGCGTCAAACATGTACTTTAATACTCCTGCGACCATAGGTTCTGGTAAAGCATTCGGAACGTCGGGAATCCAAAATAAGTATACTAGCTGGTAGGACTCATTTTCTGCCTGGAGTCCATACGGGTAGGAGTACTACATTCTGTTGCAAAATAGCAGTGGCTGCACTGCTGTGGGTGGAAAATCGGAGACTCTTTTTACTGGAAACGAGACAATCAATCTAGTTCTCAGGGTTGACAGCGCATCTGCATTTTGATTCTTAATAAAAATATAATAAATGGAGATGTCTATGGGCCTCAGCTTTCGCTTGCTAACAGTTGGACTACGTTTTCGTTTGTCATGCTTATTTTATATTATACAGTGTGGTGACGAATGTACGTCATGTTTACGGTTTGGAATCATCATTTTCTTTTTCAGAATGTACTGAAGATTGAAAAATATGTTTTTATTTTATTATTTTTTGGTTAAGTGCACCAGTAACATGTAAATTTTATTATAAGGGAAAACTTTCCAATTAAATTTCTTGCAGTCAACATTTAGTCTTTGATATTTATTTTTTGGTTGAATTTAATCTTTGGCCAAATTTCGACATTAATATTCTTTTATTTGTTTTTGAAAATGTCGTGATTTAAATTTTGAATTAACATGTTATAACCTAAAATAAATATTCGTTATAAATTGTAGTTTTACACTGTAACATTTCATCGCTTGATAATTTTTTCAGCAAATTCTAGCGCACCGTCGTATAGGCTAGGTACCTACCTGGATTTAAGGGCTAGATTTAATTTTTTTGTTTAAAAGTTTTTTTTTCTCCGAAAGGGATGAGTATGACGTGGTGGCGACTGTACGTCATGTTTACAGTCTGTAATCAGCATTTTCAGCTAGCCGCCGCAAGGTGAGTCAGTCGCCCTCCGTCACGCGCCCTCCTCGGTACGCTTTGGTGCCGCAGTACTTCGGTACCTAGGTACCTCGGTAGCTCGGTAGTTTAGGCTTAGTTTTGGTAATTTAAGTTTTAATAAAGGAAAATATTGTGGAAATGAAAATACATGCTGTTAGATGAACAATGTTATTTGCAAAATTTATTAGTTTACAAAATTTATTAGTGCACTACAACTTCTGAAGTTTATTAGTGAAAGTAATAGGACAGGACAGTGAGTGGAGTCATCAATAATATGAACTGACTTAGAACTAGCTCCCAAACATAAAACAAATTTTCACACTTCTGAATTCTGATTGGATGTCGTTCGTTAGTATTCGAAGGCAGTGAGCGTGAGGCCTCACGATTTTGACAGTTTCAAAAATTCTGTAATACATTCATAGTCGAATGGAGACGACGTAAAGCGTCTCCAAAATATTTGCCAAATTAGGTTATTAGGTTGATTTTCTGACGTACGTGATTTACTGATCTACGTAGATTCATTCTTATACATCTCAGTATTTTTTCATCAAAATATTTTTTTCTTTTCATTAAGTGCCTTAAAAATAACGAAGCTCAAAAAAAGCTTCATTACCCTTTCAGTTAACAGCTTAACATTTTTACTAAACAACGACATGTCGTTAACTGAAATTAATAAGGTGACCATGTAGTGCCACTGGCCGAAGGGTGACCCAAGGGACATCCCAGCCAATAAACTAATGTCGCTATATAACAAGCATATTGTATTAGACGCGTCGAATCGTTATTAGGAAGTCATTACTGCCATTTATTTGTTTCAGTTACCCTCCGTCGCCCTTTACGACACCCTCGGGACGATATGGGGATATTCTTACACCGCCTGTACACGGTTATTCATTCTGCATAGATCGGACTAAAAGCAATAATTAAAAATCTGAAGGTATTCCGGGTTAACTTTGACATCGTGACGTCAATAACAAAGTCCTCCTCTGACCATGGGTGCTCCAAAAAAAATTAATAAAAAACAGGTATAAGTAGATTTTATGTTTCGATTTTATGTGTTTATTGTAGTGTTCGCGTATAATAAATCATTATCCAATGCTGAACATAGACCTCTCCCAGATATTGCTTCACGCTTAGCAGGCAATACCTACCCGGTAACCACAGATTTACTATTATTTTGTGTTGCAAAATATCAGAACTGCTTCACATCCCCTGGTTCAGTATTCCTTTGACGACACTCACGGGAAGATGTGGGGTAGTGGAGATTCTTATAATGGTATTTTATATACCAATGTGCGGTGAAATTTGACCTTTCTTACCGCCTGGAAAAAAGTAGGGTGTAATATGTGAACGGAGTAGAAGCCTATGGCACTGATAACTTTCAAAAAATAAAAAGAAAAATTTTGAATTAAACGTTTGATTTTTTTTTTCTGAACAATTACTTTGCTTTTTTCCGTTAAGTCCGTGATCTAGCGAAGTAACAAGGTAAAAGATGCCTACTAAAGTTATTGTTTCATTGCCGTTCGTAAAATAGGGTATAAATGATTTGAATTTTGATAGATTTTAATTTATTCATTTATTTAATTCAAAAATTTTATTTTTTATTTTTTGTAAGATGTCAAAACCATGGCTTGGACATTTAAAATATTACATATCAATTAAGGAGATGTGCACCATTTTTATATACTGGTTAATAAAATATCGTATCAATTTTGCGTCAGAAAATATCGATAATTAAAACGTTTTTATTTTACACCTAGGCGCCCGATATTTGCTCGTCTTTATAAGACATAATCTAGGGGATCTGTATATGTATTGGTCACTCGAATCTCGGGGTCATTTTCGCCAATATGGCGCATCTGTCGAGCACTTTCCGAAGTACTAAGTAAGTATATAACAAGTATACTAAGTATATATATATATATATATATATATATATATATATATATATATATATATATATATACTAAATAAGTATATGATTTAATCATATATCAATGGAAACGTTATTAAATAAGCTATCAGATTATGCATAACAGATATATATGTTATATATATGTATGTTATATATATCATATATATGCGCATATTATTTGAGACGCCAGAATATGGCGTTTGGACAGATGAGGGGTTACAAAATTTCATACAAATCGTTGGAGCTGTTTCCGATAAACCAACTATATAAATGTATATAAGAGTTTAAGCATAAAAATATGCATACAAGCAATTACACGATAGCAGCCTGCTCGAGTCCCTACGCTGTGCACAAGCCAACTTTCTTTTTTTAGAGCTTACACGGTTTAGTTATATAATCGTGATATCAATCACCTAAACCTTTCCGTACCCTCTAGCATCCGAAAAGTCGAGAATTATAGACGAAAATTTAAGTTAAAATTTACATCAAAATTACATCAAAAGATTGTTTTAAAAGCCTTTACAAGATTGCACCAGCTTCCAATCAGATTACAAATAGATATAAAAGATTTATCCATTTTCTCTACACTGGGTATGGGGGTAACCTTCTTTATTTTGAGTTTATAAGATGTGCCCTTTGACTACAAGGTAAAACAAATTTTATATGTAACAACGGCAGTACAAGCCGATGCTACAAAGCACAGTCTTATGTTACATAAAATCATCGACATTCAAATTAAAAAAAAAACGTTTATATGTATATTTTATTACTATTATTTTATTATATATATTTTATTCGTATGTAACGTTACACGGTGTAGATATATATGTTTATACTATGAATAGTACGGCTCCACAGAATACCAGCGCGAAATAGCAGCTTAATGCTGATATGTTTCGTATAGTGAGTATAGGGATCCGGAGACCCTTTTAACTTCCAGTTCCAGTACAGGGCATTCTAAGAATGCATGTGTCTAAGATGGACTGCGTGCTATTAAGTCACCCCTTATTCTATAAAAAAGTTGTCATGGCGACTGTACCAAAGAAACAACAAGCTATGTGTCGTTTTTGCCGCCATACACTTATATTCGTGTTCGGCTCCTTTAGTGTTCCCAGTACGCACGTAAAAATAAACATTTAGGTCAATACTAACAAATGGTAGCATTGTAATAAAGGTGGAATAATCTGTGTTAAGTAGCGATTGTGCAAAACTTGTTTGCTCAATCGATGGCTCAATCGATTAAGATCAGTTATACGAACAGATAGAGAGCAATGCCTGGAGAGATCTAGGTTATATTTTATACGAAAAACTTGCAACTTGTTTTTTTAAACACGTGTAATTTAATATATAACATAATAATTTACATTCAGTCAGGAGTTATTAAAAACCATTTAGCAGTTCGTAGATTTCGCTTAGCTTTTTCAAAGAAAAAGAAAAAGAGAAAATTACTTTTAATAATGCAATAAAATACTATTCGATATGAGTTTTGTAATATTTCGTGATTTTGTTCAGTTTTAATGATCTTTTGCCATAAGTATAAAGATTGGCAGTATTTGGTGACTACCGAAATAATGGAAAACTTGAACTTGAATAAAGTCAGTGCTTTTTTGGATTATCAAATTAATATTACCGAATGTTTTCTGATTATTACATATTTTGTTACTCTGAGCAACAATAATATACATTTTATATTGTTTTTTATTAATCAAAACATTTGATGAGATGCGCAAGCCTAGTACAAAATATCAACACAACTTAATTGACATAATTAATAACATTATTTATAGAATAAGAGTAACAAGCGAGTACACGGTCTATCTGGTGATAAAGCCCATAGACATTTAACCCTATCCTCGATTGAAATCAAAATGCAGATAGATTGTCACCCCTGAATAATATACAGCCAGCCAACTAGCGTACTTATCGTTCCAGTTGATAATCAAGCCTTTTTACTAAACAGCACCGTTCAACTAGTGGCCTGAATGATATTCATCTGATGTATCTAATACAACAGTGCACTTCTTGTAATATCAGTGACAGCAGATTAAGGTGCAGCTGAGGTGGCTCTTTGACCACCCTAAAGTCGCGTACGTATAATAATAATATCCTCCAGACCGAATTTCAATCACGGTGGCTTGCCTCAACAGAGACTAGCCATCGGTGCAGTAGCGGATTATAGTGCCTAAGTGCGCACTCCCTTTTTAGGGTTCCGTAGTCAACTAGGAACCCTTATAGTTTCGCCATGTCTGTCTGTCCGTCTGTCCGTCCTCGCTTAATCTCACTACAAAGCTGAAATTTGGTACAAATATGTGTATCAATCACGCCGACAAAGTGGTAAAATAAAAATTGGAAAAAATGTTTTATTAGGGTAGCCCCCCTATATGTAAAGTGGGAAGTGATTTTTTTTAATTTCAACCCTAACGTGTGATATATTGTTGGAAACGTATTTAAAAATGAATAGGGGTTTACTAAAATCATTTTTTGATAATATCAATAATTTCGGAACTAATCGCTCCAAAAGTAAAAAACAATGTGTCCCCCCCCCCCCCCCTCTAACTTTTGAGCCATAAGTTTAGAAAATATGAAAAAAATCTGAAAAGTAGAACTTTATAAGGACTTTCTAGGAAAATCATTTTGAACTTGGATGGAAACAACAGTACCCACTACTGGGAGCAGTTGCAGGAGCGCGGAGCGCTGCTGGAGCGCGAACATAATGGATAACCACCTTTAAACTCACAAGTGGGAACACTTTGTGTGACGGACGGGAAACTACGGAACCCTACCCTATCGGCCCACTGAGCGTGGCCCGACACGCTCTTGGCCGGTTTTTTTTATATAGAATAAGGTTGAAAAACAAGCACAGTCCACTTGATGGAAAGTGATTGCTGAGGCTCATGGACATCTACATTTATCCTCAATAATTAAGAATCAAAATGCAGATGCGTTGTCACCTTTGAGGACTGCCTCATCTACAGTAAAAAAGGCTCAGGTTTTCTATACTCACTATAAGAAACATATCAACGATAAGTTGCTATTTTACGCTGGTATTCTATGAGAGTGTGGTCCTACCCCGGCCGAGCTGATCCATTAGTACTACAACTAATATAGCTACAGCATGGCTCTTTCATTCGTTATACATGTCTCTATTACTTCACTCTCATAATCCGATGAGACGGTAAAACGACACGACCGGAGAGAAATCAGGCGCAGTACCAACGGCTTTACATACTTTCCGAGGCACGGGGGTGAGACACCGCTAACTTCCTGACTCTGGGCAGCTACTGAGAATTTATTGACGGAAAAACTCAATAATTGATATTTTTGGCCAACTTGGTTTTTGAACCCAGGACCTCTGGTCAGCAGTTGCACTACCACTAGACCAATGAGGCAGTAGATCGCGTACATTTATACAATATAGCAATATAAATGTACGCGGTTTTACCCACCCAAGGGTGGCGCAAATAGGTTAAGCTGCGGTTGGAGTGGCCATTGAGCCAACTTTAAGCCGCGTACATTTATATAATATGGCAATATACGCGGCATTAGAGTGACCCAATGGCTACCCCAGTTGCAACCTACTGTCACTGAAGCCGCTAGTTGAATGACGCCATTTAATAAAAAGGCTAGGCTGTTAATTGAACGGCTAATTAAGCTAGTTTGCTGTTACATATATATCCTCTGCCCCTGATGACTAAGACGGAATGCTTCGTTTCCACTAAAAAGGCTCTCCGGTTCTCTTTACTTTCCGTATGGAACACAGCAGCTATGGTATTCTGTTAGAGCGTGGTCTTTCCCCGATCGTGCCGATCCACTAGCTGAAACCAAAATATAGCTGCTGAATTCCTTTACAACTTAACCACTCGAATTCGGGGTCATTTTGGCCAATACGGCGTATCTGTCGAGCACTTGTCGAAGTACTAAGTAAGTATATTAAAATCATATATCAATGGAAATGTTATTAAATAAGCTATCAGATTATGCATAATAGATATATATGTTGTAAATATGTATGTTATATATATATATATATATATATATATATATATATATATATATATATATATATATATCATATATATGTTACAAATAGTTTGCTATCACTCGACGCCATATTATGGCATTTGACATATGCGCATTTTATTTTAGACGCCAGAATATGGTGTTTGGACAGACGAGTGGCTAAGACTTTTACTACAGTTATATATTATTATGTACGGGTACATTTACTATACAGATATACTAACATTACAGCATCTTGGTGTCACAAAATCATAAGATTTTGCCCATTACAATGTGTCCATTGCGCATATTATCATAAGCGTAACTTATGAGATTTTACCCACCAAAAATGGGCCGGCTCGCTTAAATTAGGTTTCCGTTCAAAAAAGATTTTAATATGGTAACTTACTAAAAATACTCGTAGTACTTCTTACATGATACAATATTTTAGTCCTTGTATATCATATTTGAAAGCTTATTGTTGCATATGTTAAACTTCCTCATCAAAATTGGATAAGATGACAATTTATACTACTGTGGTATTTAAAGAGGTAAAATAGCAGTTTAATGCAGCAATATGTCCTATAGTAAGTGTAGAGAACTGTAGACCCTTTTAGTGGAAACGAGCAATCCATCTTAGTCCTTAGGGGTGTAAATGCATTTTGATTTTGATAATTTATTAATTTTTTTTTATTTTTTTATTTATTAATTTATTTCAGATAACATAAGATCCATATCATTAAAATTGGTTGATTTAAAAATATTATATTATTAAAGATATATATAAATATTATTAAAGATATATGTGGATGTCTTTAAACCACAGCATCAACTTATTATCAGGTGGACTGCATGTTCGTTTGTCACCATATTTCTATTAAAAAAATGGCGTCATAACCGACACAATTATACCAAATCTCACTTTCTGGAACTATTATAAAAAACTAACTGTTTTTACTACCAAATGAAGTAGGATGTTGGAGTGAATTTAATTAGTGCTTTATTTGCTCATTAACCGCAATTGTATTTTAGATTTTTAAATTAAAATGTATGATAAAAGTTAGAAATATATGCCGCCGTTGCGATCAGCTCCTATACACAAAATACTTACTTTCCCCTAATCTGCGAATATTTTGAATTTTTGGAAAAATTTCCTTCTGACCCAATTTCACGTGAAAGCATAAGGATAGTAAATAACCATAAATCGTACATTTCTGCATATATATCGATATTTATACGTTTCCTCAAAAATGGAACAAATTTTTACAAACTATGCGTATTAACATAAACAAATATCACTGACATATATACAGGGTTATACTACTGTTACGAGCTTGAGGTTCGTGACAGTAAAAAAATTGCCGATAAAATTACCTAAATTAACACTTTAATTTTCTTTACACAAATTTAAATTTAAAACACTAATAATTAATCACACTGATTCACTTTATTCCGCTCCGAAGCTTCGCTTGTCTCGCCAAATTCAATACTTCCCCGATCGCATCTTGCAGCGCCTATAAATATAAATTAGCACCGAAATATCCAGAATATTCAAGTAAACACGCGCAAGGTACCGAGAGTTCGAGTTTCAACTTCAAGAAGTTTAGTTCTTCGGTTCGAGACTAGATGGCGCTAGTGCCGTCGACTTAGGTGCGTAACACTGCCCCCTCCCAAGACATGCTCGTCCCGAGCATTATCGGCCCCATCATAACGCATAATAACGCATTTATCAAATGTTGTATAGTAAAAGGTACGGTAAGGGCCAGTCCGAGGCTAAATGAAAATTAATCCATAATTTCACTTACTTTTCTCAATTTAGTTTTCTCTTTCGCTTTTGCTAATTCCTCCTCCAAATATGTCCTAACTCCAATCTTGCAATCCATCACACACGGGGAGTCAAAATCACTTAGTAGATCTTGAAGTTGCAGATATACTGTATTGGAAAAAATGCTAAGGAAATAGCTGATATATTTTTTGATATCTAATATTATAGCCTCCACATGGACGATCTTAGGAGTCCCTCTTGCGCCTTTCTGTATCCGGTAGGTTACATCGTTGATCCTGGTCACAATCCAATTATATTAGTAGTATAGTTGTAGCATGAATGGGTCGGCTCGACCGGGGAAGGACCACGCTCTCACAGAATGCCAGCGTGAAATAGTAGCTTAATGCTGCTGTATTTCGTATAGTGAGTGTAGAGAACCGGAGACCCTTTTTACTGGAAACGAGGCATTCCATCTTAGTCCTCACGGGTGACAACGCATCTGCATTTTGATTCGTAATCAAGGATAGATGTTAATGTCTATGGGCCACAGCAACCACTTACCATCAGGTGGACTGTGTGCTCGTTTGTCACCCTATCCTATAAAAAAAAATCCGGTACGGGCCGTCCCATTTAGCTTGAAGCTTAGGAGATTTCCCTTTGCTGCGGACTTTGTTGTTCATTTCGCGGTCGTACCGGGTTTTCATCTTTTCAGACATTTGCTGGCCCGATTGTCTGACGTGCTCGTAAACGTCATTCATTTTGTTTTGCAAGTCATTTGCATAATCGGTTATACTGCGTAGGACATCAGGTGGTATCCCGGTGATCATGTCTGCAGGCAGCCGTAATTCTCTTCCAAAGTTTGCGAAAGCTGGTGTCACTGCTGTACTTTCGTGAACAGCGCTTCGATATGACAACAAAAACGGTTGTATGTGCTTGTCCCAATCTCGTTGCCGATTGTCTACAACTTTTGATAGGTACCTCTCCAATGTCTGATTAAATCGTTCTACCATTCGATCAAATTGCGGGTGATAAGAAGTCGTTCTTGTTTTATGAGTACCCAAAACTCGGCAAGTTTCCTGGAATATTTGAGACTCAAAATTCCTTCCTTGATCGCTGTGAATCTCTAAAGGTACTCCAAAACGACAGAAGACTTCATGAACTAGCTTATCAGCAACTGTTGAAGCTTCTTGATTTGGAATGGCGAAGACTTCTGGCCACTTAGTGAAGTAATCCATCACAACCATGAAATACTTGTTACCGCTTTCACTCTCCGGAAACGGTCCCGCCAGGTCAATGGCTATTCTCTCCCATGGTGCACCAACATTGTACAACTTCAATGCACCTCTACTACGAGTCTGAGGTCCCTTTACAGCCGCACAACTTGTACATTTGCGACACCAGTCCTCGACATCGTTTCGACAGTGGACCCAGTAAAACCGTTCTCGGATCTTCAGTAGAGTTCGTTTAACTCCCAGATGGCCTCCTGAACAATCATTATGGTACAGCTGTAGAACATCCGGTACTTTAGCTTTAGGGACAACCATTTGCAAATGACAGCTGTCTCCCCGAACATTTTCCCATTTACGGCACAGAACTCCATCCTGAAGCAGCAAGCTGTCCCATTGGTTCCAATAGCTTTTAGTGGTCGAACTCATCGCTGAGACGTCGCTCCACTTGGGCTTGGGAGCACTGGCATTCATCCATTCCAGAATCAGCTTGATGTCCGGATCTTCCTGCTGTGCATGTTGTAAGCTGTCCTTCCACTTGTTGCTGAGGTGGTCTGTCCTGAGCATCCTCACGGATACCACTTCCTTACTCTCCTGCCTAGTACAATGTTTGCAATCTTCAGGACAAGGTCTTCTTGACAATGCATCAGCGCTGCAATGAGATTTCCCGCTGCGATGTTCGATCTCAAAGTCGTATTCCTGCAGTAGTTCAATCCACCTCGCAACTTGTCCTTCTGAATTTTTAAACTTCAATAGCCATTTTAGTGCAGCATGGTCAGTTCTTAAGTGAAATTTTCGCCCCCAGAAGACGTTTGCTAAAATGCTGCAACGACTGTACCACAGCTAGCAATTCGCGTCTTGTGATACAATAGTTCCTTTCCGGTTTTGACAACGACTTGCTGAAGTACGCTATCACGACATCTTGGTCATCATTCCGTTGAGACAACACACCGCCAAGTCCTATATCACTTGCGTCTGTGTCAACTATAAATTCTTTGCTTGCATCAGGGTATCCCAAAATAGGTGCTTTGCACAAATGGTCCTTAAGCTCCTGGAATGCGATATTATAACTTTCATCCCAACAGAAATGTCGCTTCTCCTCGGTTAGCTTGTGCAGAGGTTTGGCTATATCTGCAAAGTTAACCGGCCAATCCTTGACAGCGGCGATTTTTTCTGAATCCGTGCGGAAACCTTCTTCCGATACTACATACCCCAAAAAGTTAACTTGCCGTTTGAATAGTGAACATTTCTTCGGACTCAACTTGAGGTTGGCACTCTGAATCTTCATGAGCACGCGTTCCAGGTTTTGAAAGTGTTCCTCAAACGTCCGGCCTACGATGATGATGTCATCCAAGTAGACCAGACAGGCATCGCCAATTAGCCCGGTAAGTACAAGCTCCATCAGCCTTTCAAACGTTGCTGGAGCATTGCACAACCCAAACGGCATTACTTTAAATTGCTACAGACCCTTTCCCGTCGAGAACTCAGTTTTCTTCTTGTCTTTAGGGTCAATTTCAAATTGCCAGTAGCCACTTTTTAGATCCAGCGTGCTAAACCACTTTACTCCTGTAGGCATGTCCAGCGTGTCATCAATTCTTGGCAAGGGATAGCTGTCCTTCTTTGTAACGCCGTTCAGACAGCGGTAGTCAACACAAAACCGCATGCTGTCATCCTTCTTCTTCACCAGCACCACTTGTGAACACCATGAACTAGAGGAAGGTTCAATAACACCATCCTTAACCATTCCTTCAATCGTGGTTTCCACTTCCTTTTCACGTGCTACCGGCAATCTTCTTGGCCGCTGACGGATAGGCAATTCTTCTCCTGTGTTTATTTTGTGTTGAACTAAGCCAGTCTTTCCTATGTCAGCATCGTTTGATGAGAATACATCGGTATACTTGAGTAACAACTTCTTCGCCTTGACCAATTCGTTCGGGGAGAGAACAATGCGACAGTCAGTCCAAATGGCTGCAGATTCGTTGCTACAGCAGATCCCCTCCGCAGAGATCGTGATCCTCGGCGACTTTAACGCCCATCACGCCGAATGGCTTGGTTCACGTTTAACCGATCATGCGGGGAGATCTGTTCATGATTTTGCCTTGGCATATGGTCTGACACAACTGGTTACTTCGCCTACGCGGATTCCAGATGTGGAGGATCATGCACCTTCCCTGTTGGACCTTCTGCTGACCTCTCACCCGGATGGATATCAGATTTCCGTCGACGCCCCTTTAGGCTCCTCGGACCATTGTCTGGTCCGGAGTGTTGTGCCACTCACGCTGAAATCGCGGTTGCATTCTGCAGGCTGCCGCCGTGTTTGGCACTATAGGTCAGCCGATTGGGATGGGATGCGGTCTTTCTTTGCATCCTACCCTTGGGGGCGGGTTTGCTTCTCGCCGGATGATCCCAACGTTGTTGCGGATTCTGTTACTGATGTGGTACTTCAGGGTATGGAACTTTTTATTCCTTCCTCTGTGGTGCCCATTGGAGGCAAATCTCAGCCATGGTTTGGTCGCTCCTGTAAAATAGCATCATGCTATAAGCAGGAGTGCTACCAAGCCTGGGTTGATGCATCAGCGTCCCGGGATGTAAACACCAGCGCTCTAAAAAAGAAGTATAATTCCGCCTCTAGGTCCTTCAAAAGAGTCATTGCCAAGGCAAAGTCAGAGCACATAGGCAGAATTGGCGAGAAACTAGTTCGCCTTCCTTCTGGAACCCGTGCATTCTGGTCTCTCGCCAAGGCTGTCCAGGGGAATTTCTGTCAGCCATCACTTCCATCTCTGCACAGGGAGGACGACTCACTGGCCCATACTGCAAAGGAGAAAGCCGATCTTCTAGGCTCTTTCTTTGCGTCTAACTCGACTCTCGATGACGGGGGGAGTACGCCGCCGACCATCCCGCGGTGTGAGTGCTCCATGCCGGAAGTGCAGTTCACACAGCGCTCGGTTCGCAAAGCACTCCTCTCCCTGGACATCCACAAGTCGAGTGGGCCTGACGGAATCCCCCCAATTGTGCTGAGGACGTGTGCTCCAGAGTTGGCACCGGTTTTAACGCGTCTTTTCCGGTACTCCTACTCCCTAGGCGTAGTCCCAAAATCATGGAAGACGGCTTTCGTCCACCCGATCCCTAAAAAAGGCGACCGCTCAGACCCATCCAACTACCGGCCAATCGCCATCACCTCCTTGTTCTCCAAAACAATGGAATCCATTGTAAACTGCCAGCTCATGAGGTACCTTGAGGATCACCAGCTGATTAGTGACCGCCAATACGGTTTTCGCCGTGGTCGGTCAGCTGGTGATCTTCTGGTCTACCTCACTCACAGATGGGCGGAGGCAGTAGAGTTCAAGGGGGAGGCATTGGCCGTTAGTTTGGACATTGCGAAGGCCTTTGATCGGGTTTGGCACAAAGCGCTTCTTTCGAAGCTCCCTTCCTATTGGCTTCCCGAGAAATTGTGCGATTGGATCACCAGCTTTCTTGCAGATCGGAGCATCAAGGTCGTTGTAGACGGTGCAAGCTCCGATTGCAAGCCTATTAATGCTGGTGTTCCACAGGGCTGCGTGCTATCGCCAACGCTGTTTCTTCTGCATATCAATGATATGTTGCATACCCGTAACATTCATTGCTTTGCAGACGACAGCACTGGTGATGCTCTTTACACCGGCCGAGCCAATATTTCTCGGGAAAACGTCTCCGAGTGCCGGGACAAACTTGTGTCTGAAGTCGAGTCTTTGCTGAACAGAGTCTCGAATTGGGGACGACTAAATCTAGTCCAGTTTAACCCCCAGAAGACACAAGTTTGCGCGTTAACCGCTAAAAAGAACCCCTTTGTCGTATCCCCTCAGTTTCAAGGCACTCCCCTTGTTGCCTCAGCCAGTATCGGAATCCTCGGCGTCGACATATCGAGTGACGTGCAGTTTCGTGGTCACTTGGAAGGGAAGGCCAAATTGGCTCTAAAAAGCTTGGCGTGCTCAGCAGAGCGGGACAGTATTTCATGCCGGCACACCGCCTGCAACTTTACAAGGCGCAGGTTCGGCCGCACATGGAATACTGTTCCCATCTCTGGGCTGGGACTCCCCAGTACCAGCTACTTCCACTTGACCGCATCCAGCGTAGAGCGGCTCGAATCGTCGACGACCGAGTGCTTTCCGATCGGCTCGATTCACTGGCGCTGCGAAGAGATGTTGCATCTCTTTGCGTATTTTATCGCATCTATCACGGGGAGTGCTCTGAGGAATTGTTCGGATTAATCCCAGCCGCCAAATTTCGTGAATGCACTACACGGCAAACGTCCCGATACCATCCACACCATCTGGATGCTTGGCGGTCCACCACTGTACGTTTCACAAGGAGTTTTCTTCCACGTACAACCTCTCTGTGGAATAGTTTACCACCGGCGATTTTTCCGGACCGATACGACCTGGGGACCTTCAAGAAAAGAGCTTACTCCTTTCTAAAGGGCCGGCAACGCACCCGCAATTCTCCTGGTGTTGCGGTTGATCATGGGCGGCGGTAGTCACTTAACATCAGGTGAGCCGCATGCTCGTTTGCCCCCTCTTCTATAAAAAAAAAAAAAAAAAAAGTCTTCCAAAAGTGTGGTCACTCTCGTTTCTGAATCCTTGCTGGCGGTCCCACTTGATATATGTTGGCACCGGCGTAACCAATCCACTTCCTCACAAATACCAACCAGTGTGCCTTTTTCTATAATCTGTTCCCGATCGCAAAGGTTCAGCACACGTACTCCTGAGATGTTAGTGGTCCTGACCAAGGTTCGAGCTACTTTCCATGGAAAGTCATTGTTAACCCATTCTACAAGTACACAACGGTGAGCTGACGCTGGACTGAACGGTGACTGTTCCCATCATGGGTTTGTGAAATCGAGATCCTTGGGGCTCTTTTAACATCAGCCAGCACCCGCCCCGCAGTTCTGGCTTTTACTCGTTTCCCTGCTGCTGCTGGGTGGGGCTGTTAGCCGCACCACCCTCCTGATATCGTTCACCTTCCCTTTCTACGGTTCGTTTAGGGCAGCTGGATCGAAGATGGCCCCTTTCCCCACAGCCATAGCACCTAGGGCTGTATCCTTTATTGCGGTCGCGAATCGTAGCTGCTGCAACCTCCCTGACGCGATGGGAGCGAAGATCCTGCCGCACGGCTTCCACCTCCAGTGCATGGGCCAAGGTGTCCTTAAGCGTCTCGTGGTGCCCGAGCCTCACAGCAGCTCTGACTTCAAGGTCGCGGAATCCGTCGATGAATGTCTGAACCAGGTTCCCTTCAATGAGCGCAGGTACAGACTGATATGCTTTTCGAACCATCTTCTCCACCTCAAGGGCCCACTGCTGCAGGTTTTCGTTGTTGTGTTGCACACGATCTTTAAGCTGTGCGCGATAGACGTGTTCCAGGTAAGCGTCACCATATCTCGCCTCCAATGCCTCAAGGAGCTGCTCGTAGGTCACTTACTTACCGAGAGCTTCAACACAGTTAAGGCTTGGTCGCGCAGGCCTAAGGTGAGTGCAGTCATGGCCTGGCTTTTATTCCAGCCGTTTGCCTCCATGACGGCCTCGAACTGTATTTTGTAGGCCGACCAGGAAGAAGTCATGTCGACCGGTGGTACCTTGAACCCACGTAGCGAAGGTGTAGTGGCTACTGCATCTCCAAGTTTGAGTTCATCCAGCGTTTTCTTAACTTGGTTGATTTGGGTCTCAGCTTCCGACAGGCAGTTATCATGTTAAGCAACCTTATCCTTCACCTCCCTTATCAATTTCCCGAAGGTAGCGTGAAGGTCCTTCATGAGAAGCATCTGCTCTTCCCTATCGCGTTTGAGCTGCTCTTCTAAGCGACGGGCCTGTTCCTCTTGTCGGCGGGCCTGTTCCTCCTGCTGCTCTTTTAACTGACTGGCCTGTTCCTCCTGTCCGCGCTTCAGCTGCTCTTCGAACCGACGAGCCTGTTCCTCCTGTCGGTGGGCCTGTTACTCCTGTCGGCGGGCCTGTTCCTCCCGTCGGCGGGCCTGTTCCTCCTGTCGGCGGGCCTGCTCCTGCATCATCACCATCAGAGCGCCTAAATCAGGTGCTGCAGATGCAGGAGCTACTGACGGACCGGCCTCCGTTGCCGGCGGCTGGCCCTCCGACGTCTGCGGCGTTGCACCACCAAATCTTCTCCGGTCGTACGAACACCCTCCGTTTCCTCCTTAGGTAAAATCGGCATGATTTTATCCCACTTCTGACACCAATTATTACGAGTTTGAGGTTCGTGACAATAAAAAAATTGCCGACAAAATTACCTAAATTAACACTTTAATTTTCTTTACACAAATTTTAACTTAAAACACTAATAATTAATCACACTGATTCTCTTTATTCCGCTCCGAAGCTTCGCTTGTCTCGCCAAATTCAATACTTCCCCGATCGCATCTTGCAGCGCCTATAAATATAAATTAGCACCGAAATATCCAGAATATTCAAGTAAACACGCGAAAGGTACCGAGAGTTTCAAATTCAAGAAGTTTAGTTCTTCGGTTCGAGACTAGATGGCGCTCGTGCCGTTGACTTAGGTGCGTAACATTACAATAACCGACCAGATTTACAGAACAGGTACAGAATAAGCAATATAGGCAAACGGTGAAGAAAATAAATAATATAAAAAAATCTCAATCATTCTGTCTTTTTTATTTTAAATGTAAAATGCGTGGTACTGCATTATTTTAACTGATTCTACTGCGCACGCATTCATTCGTGGGAATCAATTTATAGGCAAAAACGTTCCTGCCCATAAATTACATTCAATTTGGGATAATTTCAAATAAAAATAGGAGTCTTATTTACTCATATTTTTAAACTTACAATAACGGCATATCATTATTTATTTTATATATTTGAACCTAAGATAAAAAATGTGGCTAATTTTTGAAAAATAAGTGAAATATATACCGGCTATTTTGAATTGTAATATCTATGGTTTATTTAAGATTCCTAATTAAATTAAACGTTATATTTAAGGAATATAATTTATTTTTCGCTATCAGTTATTATTATTTTCTTTTAGTTGTAAGTGTACATCTAATATTTCAAGAAAACTTGTGTTTTTTTAATATAATTTATAACGTGAAAACGTATACTGCACTATTAGCCGACCAATATCGTACAAGTTATTGGTACAAACGTTCTGCATTCTTTCGGAAAATTTATAGCTCAAAAATGAACCTCAAACTGGGGACGATAATTAAGTGGATCCGTCCCAAAGGATAGCTGAAATAGTGTTGGCATTTGATGTAGGTACGTATCAGAATTTTTCCATACGTGGTAGAGCCACGCAGCAGCCTTTGCTGTTGCACGCATGGGCCGACTAAAATCGGGGTGGTACCACGACCTCACAGAAGACTAGCGTGTTGTCTGGTAAGTGCAGGTGGCCCGAGGCCATATCCCCCCCCCCATCAACATGGTAGCGGAATTAAATGCAAGACTACTCTAGGAGGGTACCAGCACCCCTGAGGAATCCCTCGCTGAGCATCCACAAACAAGCTACTCCACTCCTGAGCGTAAGTGCTCAGGCCGACAGGGGGAGGGGGTTAAAAATTCCGCTAGAGACTAAACCCGTTTGGGGCAAATATAGTAAAAAGTCAAAGGCGCCCCCTGCTATGCTATTCATGAATTTCTGCAACATCAGGGGTTTTCATTCAAACCTTAACGCCGTCCACTACCATCTGAAAACGGCAAAGCCGGCCTTGCTCTTTCTAACCGAGACACAGGTTTCCTCTCCGGCTGATACTTCGTACCTCTCCTGCCCGGGTACAAATTAGAACACTCCTTTGTGCCACTGGCAGGACTTTTCGTGTACGTCAGAGAGGACTTCTGTTTTCGATGCCTCAGCCGTGCCGTGAAGGTACGGACTTGTTCATCTTATGGCTGTGGACAGCGACGACTTTCCCTGCGTCTACGGGTGCTTCTATAGGTCCCATAGCGGTAATGTCGAAACAGACCAACTTATGGACCAAGGCCAAATGGCTAAAAACTCCGTACTACAATAGATCCCATCCGCAGACATCGCGATACTTGGTGGTTATAACGCCCACTGCACTGAATAGCTTGGTTCTCGTTTAACTGATCATGCGAGTAGATCTCTTTATGACTTTGCTTTGGCATACGCACTGGCACAACTGGTAACCTCGCCTACACGGATCCCAGATGTGGAAGACAATGTACCTTCCCTGTTGGATCTTCTGCTGACCTCTCATCCGGACGGATATCAGGTCTGTTTTTGGTAAAAATCGGTCACCAGATTGGAACGAGATGTGATCTGTTTTTGCATTCTACCCTTGGAGGCAGATTTGCTTCTCGCCGGATGATCCCAGCGTTATTGCTCATTTTGTCGTTAATGTCGTGCTACAGGGCATGGAAGTTTTTATTCCTTCATCTGTGGTACCTATCAGAGGCAGAACCCAGCCTTGGTTTGGCCGCTCCCGCGAAGTTGCACTACGATATAAGCAAGAGTGCACTAGGCATGGGCTTGCGCATCGACGTCTCGGGATGTAAATACCAGCGTTCTTAAAAAGAAGTACAATTCTGCCTCCAGGTCCTTCAAAAGTATCATTGTCAAGGCAAAGTCACAGCATATAGGCAGAATTGGCGAGAAACTAGTTCATCTTCCTTCAAGAGCACGTGCATTCTGTTCTCTCATCAAGGGTGTCCAAGGGAACTTCTGTCGGACATCTCTACCACCTGTGTACAGGGAGGACGTTTCACTGGCCCATGCCGCAAAGGCCAAAGCCGATCTGCTGGGATCTCTTTTTGCGTCCAACTCGACTCTTTATGACGGGGCGAACTCACCGACGACCACCTCGCGGAGTGCGAACGCTCAGTGCGCAGAGCACTCCTCTCCCTGGATGTCAACAAGTCGTATGGGCCGGATGGCGTCCCGATGTGGTCACTTGAAAGAGAAGGCCAAATTGGCCTCTAAAAGCTTTGCGTGCTCAGCAGAGCGGGACAGTATTTCATGCCGGCTCACCGCCTGCAACTTAACAGGGCGCAGGTTCGGCCACACATGGAATACTGTTCCCGTCTCTGAGACGGGGCTTCTCAGTGCCAGCTTCTTCTTTTTGATCGCATCCAGCGCAGAGCTGTTCGAATCGTAGGCGATCGAGCTTTTTCCGATCGGCTTGACTCACAAGCACTGCGAAGAGATGTTGCATTTCGAGCGTATTTTATCGCATCTACCACGGGAAGTGCTCTGAGAAATTGTTCAGACTAATTCCAGCCACACAATTTCACCATCGCACATCGCGACAAAACTCGCGATACCATCCGTACTATCTGGATGACTGGCGGTCCACCACCGTGCGATTTAACCCCTAAAAAGAGGTGTTTTTCCTCATACAACTTCTCTCTCTCTCTCTCTCACTCAATTCACCATACGAAACACAGCAGTATCAAGCTGCTATTTTACGTCGGTATTCTGTGAGAGCATGTTACTTCTCCTGTCGGACTGACCCTTCCGAGCTTCAACTATTATATAGCTGCAGCACGGCTCTATCTCGTACAGGCTAATGATAATAGTTGATAATTTATGCAATTATTATGTTTAATTGATTTATTTGTGATTGTTTTTTATTTCAATGGTTTCATACAAAACAGCAGCTTCTTAGGTATACTGGAGATATTAATAAAATATTCGGTATACAACTCTATTGCCACAGTTCAAAACAAAATGTTCTTAAATGGAATTTGCTTATTCGAAATATTTAAGCTATTAAGGTAGTATTGCTTAAATGCTGAATATTCATAAATAGACAAGAAGTTTGAAGTTGAAGATTAATCAACTCACTAATTCATAGTTGACGTAGGTCGAATGCTCGCGGGCTTTAACCGCTAAAACGTTGACTTTGCTTAATATATTAATATATTATTCATGCTATTTTCATTCGGTTTTTTCCAAAAGCTCACTACTGAACATAGGGCTCCTCCATAGGTTGCTCAAAGCGGCGATATTTTTCGGCAGTTTTTATTATTTAGTTATTTTACCCGCAGAATGATATGGTGCACTGATTGATAAAAGATATTGCGTGGATTCACTTACGCTGCCACTTTACCGTAATAAGAAGATAACTCAAAATAATAAAATTATTTTTTTAAAACACTCAGTAATTTAAAAAATGTAGAAAAAAATTAAACTTAACAGCATATGAATCTAAAATGTTCGCTCCTGAAGGCTGTAAAGATATAACTGAAAGATGTAATCGGAAATTATAAAAGTTTGAGCTTAAGTGGGAAATGAATTTTATAAGTGTCATTACGTGGGCAGATAAGATGGATTGATATAATTTTACTCTGAACTGTGATTTATTAGTTTTACTTTCGTCCCGTCATCCTTATCATAATTTTACTACGTTTTTTCAAACTAAACGTTACATTCATTATTTAAAACCAATTATCAGCTTTCTAGTGTTGTATCGTAGAACACAATAAACATAAAACACATCCATAAGAAGTTTGACATATTGGTATATTCAGTGAGTGAATTCACAAGAGGCGCATTATTTATAATATGCTACAACAATTAAAATGTTTACTGTTTTCACTCGCGCACTACGTCATTTGATCCAGTAATGGTGGTGATAAGTTTAGCTGAATAAATAAATATTTTAACAGAAACGAATCAACGATATTAAAAGCAATGGAAAGAGCGCATTTAGATTCAGTAAAACAAGCAAAAAGAATGAAAACAGCAAGCGATCAATCTCATCCACCATTGAATGTCGGACACAATGTGACCATACCAATCGCAGACATTGGCGAAAGAAAGGCGTAATATAATTGGAGTTGCATTAGAAATTACTTGTGAGCATATTTATACAGGATTGGGAAAAAGAGTAGTATTTTGGACAAACTGTACTGCACGTACGTACCTATTCAAATTTAATATGTGTCTACTAAGCGAGTTTGTATATATGAATGAATTGGTGGAATAATGGCTGAGGGTACTTAGATGACTTTGAATTGTGTATGTGTGGTGTGAGTGGATGTATGTGTGTGTAATGTGTGGGTGTGTGTGTGTTTAAGTGCGTGTGTTTAAGCGTGGGTATGTAAGTGTGAGTGTGCGTTGTGGGTATTTTTCTGTGAGTTTTAACCTGTTTATAACATTTTGTTTTCCAGATCCGAATGTGAAGGATGCAAAGATAAGTTTATCCGCCAGAATGAGGTACCAACCGTAACAATTACATTACGAACTGCTGCAAATAACAGGACAAGGTCATACACGATATGTATGTTCTGCGGGCTGTAAAAACAACCAATGTTTATGCAAGAAAAAAGGGTTGGTGAATAATTCAAAGTGCCACAATAGCTTAAGTTTCGTGAATAAATTATTCGTCATTGTGGAAAGATAACCCTAAAAAAAGACTAGTATGTTGCTTACAATCCATAAATAAACTGTATTAAGTAAAACGTAGTTACATTTATGATTTACAAGGTTTCTCATTATACGATAACGAATAATAATAACAAATAATATAAAAAATTTAATTTTTAAATTTCAATTAAAGATTACTTAAAAACGAATAATGTAATATTCTCAACATACTTTGTTTTTATAACCTGTATATTTTCTGATTACTTACTTTAATGACAATTTTTAAGTGTACTTCTTCTTTGTATTGATTGTATACCAAACTTTTATATAAACGATTTCACATTTAATATATATCTTTATTAACATTCTAACTAGTTAATAGTTAATAATAGAGCCGTGATAGCTCAGAAGAGCCGTAGTAGCTCAGATGGTTATCGGTTCTGTAAATTTCACAGTACGCGAGTAAACCGGGTTCGATCCCCGCCGTCACCAATAAAATAGTTATTTGCAATTTTAAGTGCTAATTTAACACGTGCTCGACGGTGAAGGAAAACATTGTGAGGACCAAATTTTTTTTCTTATTTCTCAGACACGCAGGTTGCGTGTCTGAGAAATAAGAAAAAAAATTTCGTAGACATATGGAGTTCGCCAACACGCATTGGGTAACGCGGCGGTCAATTCCCTGTCCTAACCCTTTCAAAAATGAGCGGAGGCCTGTGCCCAGGAGTGAGCGTACATAGGCTCTAACTTTTAGTTAATTATGCCTTTGACTGATGCTTTAGCAGTTAAAACTAATTTTGGTTAAGAGCGTCAGTTAAAACAACTTTTAAATGCAAATTTGCAGTCAAAAGCAATATTAATGGATGATTTTTAGCAACAGGATTTGATCAACCTGTTCAGTTAAAATTATTTTGCCTGTTTTATTCGATTACTTTAGAAATATGATGTTTATTTTATCGTATACACAACAGTATTGAAAACTCACTCCAACTTCTATCAAGTTTATATAACAAACATTAATTTATTTGTACATAAAAAAAAAACAATTTTTTAAGTAAATTTAATACACTATGATTTATAGCTCTTAAAAATAAAAAAAAATTCTGATAACAATAGCGAATTGTTTAATATATTTAAATAAAATTTGCAAATACAAAATATGAAAAATTTATTGACACTATAAATTTAGTATATAAAAATGAAATAATCTTATTTTTCGGGACACAGTAATAAAAAAAAAATAAAAAAATAACTGAATAAATGTGAATATAAAATTGTCTTGTGCTGTAATACAAGCCACATATACGAGGGCGGCACTGAAACTTTCGGGAATCAAGGAAGTGACACAATATTACTATTTAAAAATGTATTTATTGCTTTTCGAAGTATTATCCGCGAAATTTGACACATTTTTCCATACTATGGAGCCAATCATTGAAGCAACCATTCCATTCGGAGTTGGAACCAAGGAGTTTTCAATAAAAAAGATTTTAATATGACAGGAACAGTGGAAATAGTCAGTGGAATATAACAGTTGTAATAAAAATATTGAATAATCAATTGTATCGTGAATTATCTGATAAATAATTCCAAATTAATCATATATTAAAGACATAATACTTAATATTATAATACATGCTTTCTTTCAAAAATAAACAGGAAAATCAATATTAAAAAAATCTTGAACTATTAAAGTTTTAAATGGCATTAAATATCACATAGTTGCGAAGTCACCTCTTAAATTCTTCTTTGTCGTTAGAAAAGATTCTAGAGTACAAGACTCGGTAGAGCATAGCTCCTTTCCTTTTATATATTAATCTGCCGTTTCTTAAATCCATATTTTATTTTTAATTTTTCAGTCAGTTTCTATAAAATAATTATTTTTTGTCACATCCGGTATTGTGTTCATTCCGTTATAGCTTTCTTTGTCAATCGTTTCACTAATGTCTTTATTGTTTAATAAAGTAATATATCTTCCCACCTTTCAACTAGGCCCGGCGGTGCGCCTAATCTAACCTAACCATGTAATGTAAGAAGGCGCTGAATGTCAAAAAGGGACGTGTTACTCTTGCTATGACTTTAATTATACTGCTCTAAATTTATTCCACCTTAACACTAATATATACGGTCGTGAGGGCTACAATACAGTGCTTTTTACTGGTAGAAATAAGCACATGATGACGAGACATTAGTAGCGTTTTTATATAAAGTTGGTTGTAAGTCACGCCTGTCACCCAGAGGGATAGGCAGAGACTACAGTCTTCCATTTGGCACGATCCTGACACACCTCTCTCGCCTCCTTCACATCCATATACCCACGCATACATGCTCGTCGGTTAAGGGTGCTCCTAGTTTGGTCCGTTTTCAATAAATCGCCAATTTGGTCGATAAATTTTCGCCTAGGACGTCCCTTTCCGATTCTGCCATTCACTTCTGCAACATAAATTTTCTTTGTCATTCTTTCCTCATTCATTCTTTCCACGTGACCAAACCACCGAAGCATTCTTTTCTTAATCCTGGTCACAACATCATCTTGTAAACCACACTCTTCTCATATCACACAATTTCTCACCCTGTCATTCAGATCCAGCCCTAACATACTCCCTAACGACCGCATTTCTACTGCGTTCATTCTACTCTCGTGCTTCTTCTGCCAGAACCAACTTTCACTACCATACGTTAAAGTAGGGACAAAACAGCATTGTGAGTTACCATACGTGCTTTTTATGACACATTTTGACTCTTCACAATAGAGTGTAGGGCCTCATTTACTCTATTGCCTACATTCACTCATCGTTCTATATCCTTATCATATCTCCCATCCCTGATAAATCTTCTTATCTTTCAAAAACCATAACTTTCGTCTTACTTGCGTTCACTTTCATACCCCTTTCTTTTATTGATTTATTCATTAAAGTAACCATCATTTGCAACTGGGCCGCCGATGACGCAAGAATAACTTGATCATCGGCGTACAAAAGGCATTTGACGGTTAACTCACCCATTCTTCCACTTTCAAATTTTGCAAACAACTGTCCATAAATAGGCTAAACAATCACGGGGAAGCCACACGGCCCTGTCTGACACCTTTATAGATGCCAAACCAGTCCGAGTAGACCCCGTTGATCCTAACACAAGCACCAGAGTCTCTATAAAGAGCCTCTACAATGCCTGTATCAAGCCAGCGCTCCACCCAAATGAGTTCAGTGTTTGCCATAGCACATCCCTATCTACTCTGTCATAGGCCTTTTCCAAGTCCATGAACGCACAAAAAACCTTTTGGTTTTTGGCCAAAAACTTCTCCGCGATCATGCGCATGGAAAAGACTTGATCTGTACATCCCATTCCCTTTCTAAATCCCGCTTGAACATCCAAATTTTTCCATCAGTTTCTTTCATGACCCTTTCAATCAGTACCTTAGCATACAGTTTTCCCACAATGCTAAGAAGGCTGATACCAGGGTAGTTTTTAAAGTCCTGCTGCGACCCTTTTCCTTTATATACTGTGACTCTCACGGCTTTGCACCAGTCTACCGGTACCCGCTTAAGTTCCCAGCATAAATTAAACAAGGTATACAGCGGACCTGCCACCACTTCCTCTCCAGCCCTTAGCATTTCGAGTGAAACTCTATCGTATCCGGCATCCTTACCTGCTTTCATGCTTTTCATTGCTTTAATTATTTCATCTATACTTATCTCGCTACCTCTTTCTTCTTTTTTCGGAGTTTCTACTTCATTTAATTCATACGATATCGCCTCACTCATAAGCACGCTTTCAAAATATTCCTTACATCTCTTTAAACTCAAAACTTCATCATTCAGAATAAATCCATTCTGTTGACTGTTTTGAATGTCCCCTGGCAGTTCTCATGAGTTTCCAGAACATTTTAATATTCACATGGAAGTTATCCGATATTCTTCTATCATTAATATCCGTTCTTTCTTGCTTTTTCTTTTCGACTACTTCTTTTACTTTCTTATTTAGATGTCTAAAGACTGCCTTTTTTCTTTCAATATCATCATTCGTACCGCTAGAATTACCAGCCTTTGTTGCTAGTAAATCTGGCCATGCTCTCTTCTTTGCTTCAACTTTCATACGTATCTCATCATACCACCATAACGTATTATTTTTCCTTTCATTCTTTCTCTTACTAACACCTCATACTTCGGTAGCTGCATCCACTAAACCTTTCTTAACATTTTGTCATACATTCTCCAAGTCTAACTCATTCATACATAATTCATCCAAACCACTTATATTTTCTTTCATTCTACATTTGAACTTGTTTTCCTCACCTTCCTCTTGTAGCCTTTCTGTTCTAATACGCTGTATCGCAGTGGTAGATACGGATGACCGATGACGCCAAAGCCTGAATGGACCATTAATTCGGCATAAAACCATATAATGATCCGTTCCTACGTTAGACCCCCGGTAGACCCTTGTATCTACCACTGCGCCCCTCATTCTTTCATCCAAAATTATGAAATCTATCACGCCTATATCATCACCTCTTTTCTAAGTATACATGTGCATCCTCGTGTGGCGAAGGCAAGTGTTCGTCACAAAAAGATTCTTTTCCATACATACGGTGAGGAGGCTTTCACCATTTCGTTTATGCTTTCATCACCAAACGTTCCCAATATCCTTTCATAACCGAGCCTCCTCACCCCAACCCTTCCGTTAAAATCTCCTAGCATAATAATATTTTCATTTTCCTTATATTTCATTAACACCATCCTTACCATTTCCCAAAACTGCTCTCGCATATAAGTGGGCTTAGACATGTCTGGGGCGTAGACCCCTAGCACAAACAATTTCTTTAAGCCCACTTTCATTCGTATCCATAGCAATCTTGGGCTTTCACATTCATACTCTTTCACACATTGGCCCATTCTTTCTGAAAGGATGATACCTACTCCCTGGCATGCCCGCTCGATCTCGTCTACCCCTGACCAGTATGCGATATACATGCTATGTGTAGTGACATCCTTCTCCTTCAGTTTCGTCTCATTTACACATAACACATCTATTCCTCTATCATACATCATATCGCATACTTCATCCATTTTATTATTCATTGCTCCACATACATTCAACGTAGCCCGACGTGCCTCTGCAATCCACATTTCGCCCCTCCGAGAGACAGCACGTGACGGGTGGCGAACCTCGTCACCAGTTTTCCTCCCGGAGATTCTTCGCACCCCTGCCCCATTAAAGGGGCGCCAGGAACTCGGGGCCATTTCTTTTATTCGGTTCCCCATAGTGCGAAATATAGGGTAGTATATTTTACGCCGCTACCAAGGCGAAGAGCCGAGTCTGTGCTATCGGCTTGTAAGTCACTTTAATATTTAAAAAACTTCGGAAATTTATGGATTGTAGCTTGTAGCTCACCTGTCGCCAGATTGTTTAACTTAATGAATGAAGTTATCGATGTAACCGTCGTAAACTACGAAATTCAGATTTGTAGAATTTCTCACTGGATTTCAATTTTCGCCAGACTAAATATGGGTTTTTTGAACTTTCTGTACCGGACATATTACCTTAACATTTAAGTGCAACTAATATAAGGTTATATAAAAATTTTGGCTAAAAATGTGATAAGCCTTTTAAATTAATAAAAATTTGCAGCCCGTGGAAACCTGCAAGTGATATCAAACAAGGATACTACAGATGCTTTTTTATCCCTGAGTACTAAGATGAAACGCCTTACAGTCTGTAATAATATTACTTACTTTCTTTATTTTCACACCTCCGTTCCTGATTCAACACAGTAAAAGGTGTACTACTGCTAGACATCAGAGATAAAAAAGTGGTAAACATAATCCTTGTGTCAGAGAGTAAAGTTGGCCTTCTACTCGTTTCTTATACAGTACTACGAGTTGAATTTATAATACATAATACTTTTGTACATTGTTAACTACCGAACCTGTATAGATATGGCTTTTGCAATTAATGTCTTATAAAATAAAATATTTGAACAATCACATTAACTATATTGCCAACAAAGCATTTTGTATATTTAGTTTAATTATTTGCTCTTGTAGTGAATTCGTTCAACCCATTTCATATATATATATACTTAGTCGGGTCATATCTGTCAAAACCCTATTATTTAAAAATACTTTTGAATACCGGCTAGATAAACTTTACAAATTTTAAAAATATTACATTTGCGTTCGCCGAAAATAAAAAAGACATTAATTTTCATTCATTTATAGAGCATTGCGTTGCATTATCGCGTAACACCGCTGTGGTTACGCGCCAAAAAAGATTTTCAATATTCTACAAAAATTAAAAATAACCCGATGATTTGTTTATCGCACTATCAAACGATTCACTGAAGATTCGAGCTTCGAAGATCGTAAGAGGACCGGCCGAAGCAGCGAAGGCGCAAATCCAACTAAATACCGTTCGTAAACAAAAAGTCTTAGCTCTTCAGGTGGGCCTCAGCAGAACCACGGTCAAGAGAGTGATCAATGAAGATTTGGGACTACGACCTTATCGTAAAAAGACCGGATATTTATTGAACGAGCGTTTGAAGAAAATTAGGCTGGATAGATCGCGCGCTTTGTTACGACGATACGCGGGAAAAAATACCGCGAAATTTTGTTTTCGGATGAAATTTTTTTTAACATTGATGAAAGTTGTAATAAACAAAATAAGGTGTATGCACACATCAGTGAAAAAGCCAGCACGCATATTCCGAGATGATTCCGATTCCGACGTGAATACTGGTCCTCTTCTAGTCCAGGTTTAAGCCTACTGGATAATAAGATATGGCAACATTTGGAGGAGAAAGTCTGCACTAATCAGAATTTGAAATCTCTCCGAGCATCTTTGGCTAAAACAGCGGCAGATATAGGTATGAGTGTGGGGCGTGCTGCGATTGATGATTGGCCGCGTCGATCAAGATCTTGTATTCAAAATAGGGGACGGCATTTTGAATAATGTAAATAAAATTGTATTCTGAATTAATTTACCTTTCATTTCATATATAATTTCTGTATAATTATCAAAAAGTGTATCATTAATTTTATAAAAAGTTTTTGGCAGAACTTGTGACCTGACATCATAGAATTAAACAAGTATATACACACACACACACACACACACATATATATATATATATATATATATATATATATATATATATATATATATACTTGTTTAATTCTATGATCGGACCTATATTGGAATACATCAATCTCATTTGGTATTAAACGCATATTCTTAAAAATATTATATGCTATCATAGCTCGTATTCACGTTATATCTATTTATTTATATAAAGCGGTTGTACTAACGCTGGCCTTCGTTCCTCATTAAGACTCATAGTGCATGCATATGACGATTATTTTGGCTATATTGATATTTTTATTGTCTCATATTTGTGCATTAAAATATTTCAGAATAAATTACGATTATTTCAATTTTAATATTTAATTCGTGCAAAATTTTTATACTGTCCAATATTTATCTTTTTGTGGTCGTAATTTTTTTCTCTTCAACTCGTTTCTTATTGTTTATATTAATATGTTGTATACTATGATGAATGTATACTATACGATGATAATACTTTCATAAATACATGTGTACATTTGTTTGTACATCTTATTAAATAAAATATTAAAAAATAAAAAAATGTAATAATAAAAAAATAATCGGGACCGATTATAATAATTGGTTTCGACGTAATCGCTACGAATCATAGCTACAGTTATTGAAAAAAAAATTAATAAAACTAAAAGCCTTCATAGAACTAAAAATTATAAATCAAATATTATTCTTAAAATAATTATTATAAAATTTATTCATATTCTGGCTTTCATCCATCCATGTCGCAGTCAACTAGCTTAACAGGCCTTTCAGTTAACAGCCATGCATTTTTACTAAAGGGTGCCGTTCAACTAGCAGGCTGAATGATATTCAGTCGATGCGTTCAGTACAATATCGTAACTATCTTGTAATATCAGCAACAGTTGGTTAATGGCTGGGGTGGTCCTTGGATCACCCTTAAGCCCTTAAGCACATTGTGCATAATTAGACATGAAATGTTTTATTGGACGCATCGGCTGAAAAGCATGGGCTGAATACGAATCGGGCAACTAGTTAACGGCAAGAGCTGAAAGGCTAATGAAGCTAATTGGCTGCGACATATACACCATGACGTACATCAAAACCAGAATGTGATTTTTTCAATTCTTGTTAGTTTTTTAAGTTGGCTTTTACTATATATTTTTAGTATTTTTCCTTTTTGAGTTAACTTAGGAATATCACAAATCGATCTCTTCAATGAGTTACTTAAAAATTTCATTAACTATTTAGAACAACACCTGAAGTATAACCTATTTCATAAAAAAGGAATAATAAAAACTGTATACAATTGCCGACGACATCGCGACCAGAGAAATAACATACTGTTGAATTGTAAACTTACTCCTTTTTGGTAGTCGGCTAAAAACAATAAAAATAAAGCAACATTGTTTCGAAGATTGAGGTTGCATAGGATTTATCCAATCATATCTAGCCAAACAATGTTTAGGTCCATTAAGCGAAGCTTTCCCGCCTTTGTTAAAATGAAATTAATGAATATATGGAATTAGGGAATTTTTTTATTGAAACCGAATAATTAGATCATTTACAACTTAACAACCCGGCCTTTCTCCAGAAATTTCATCGCTCCATTTCGTCTTAAGGTGCGACTATGGGAAAAACCATAACATACATTCTAACTCCTATCTTCCAGGGTAGGACCAGTTTTAAGCGAACACATAAAAAAATAGGCAGTAACAAATAGACTGGTAATAGTAATTTCCACTATACTTAGTAGTTACGGTATGTACAACTTTATATATCGGGCTACAAAAAGTAACCTGAAATATATGCAAGTGAAAATAACAGGCTGACAAAAAAAGTACAAGCCCTATCTGAACTATTGATTATATAAAAAAATATTTTTAACGTAAAATGTAAACGTAATCGTGGGTCTCTCTCTTTGTTAAAACTAGAGATTACGCAAAACATAAAAATGCTTTAAAAACTTCAGTAATCAAGGTAAGCGAGCGAATGACAAATTCATTTTGCAAGACCTCCTTTCTTTGTGATTTATTTCATGATAAGGGTCGACTGTAGCGCCAAGAAAACGAATCCAGAAAAAGGTCTTTCTAAATCTCTTTTTTGAGCATTAAAATGGAATGCCTTACAGTCTCTAATTATGCTGGCTCTTTATATCCTTCAGGACTAAACACAACAGTACACGCTTTGGTATTTGGCGGCAGAAATATGTAAGTGGGACCTGTCTAGATGGACAGAAAACCTACAAAATATAATCTATACATATAATAAATCTGTAGAAAGTCTGTAATTCTATTATATTCTTGAGAAAACTAGTCCAGGGGACTTAGTAAAAAGTACTGAAGCCAAATTAGTGGTTTTTAGAATTTTTGTCGGTCTGTCTTTCTGTCTGTCTATTTGTGTATTCAAGATTCACGCAAAAACTACTGGACTGTATGTATTTCATAGCCGGAGCAACTTATAGGCAATTGTTTATCTGATTACTGAACTTTAAAAAAGAAGGTTAGGTATTTACCTTTCTTTATATGTTAATTTTTATGTATAAATGATTCTGTTAGTTACAAGTATGCAAGATGGCTGGTGTTTTTCAAATAAGTACCATATTTATTAATAAAGTTTCGAATTAGTTTTAACCTTTGTTTAACAATTTGAACCAAGAACACGATCTACATTTTAGTTTTCAAAACACCGCCATCTGTTATCAAATAGAAAAAGTACATTTTGCATTTACTTAATAATATTATTAAAAGATAGTATAAAATATAAGTAAATAACTTACATTTATGTATTAAAATAATGAAATTTATAAAAATTTTAAAAATCCGAACTATTATTTTTAAAAATAGTTTATCAGGTCTTGAGTCGATAGATCAAAGAATTTAAAAGTTATCTAAAAAGAACGAGTATTTAGAAATGTTTCAATAGCTATAATTTCTGAACGCGTTGTACAATTTGGATTTACTTAGCGGCATTCGACGCAGTTATTTAAGTACAAAAATTTACAAAAAAATTCTGGAGTTGATTAGTCAAGTATTTTGAAAGTTAGAAAAAACTTGAAAATAATTTATTTTTTGTATCTTTAAAACGGCTCAACCGATTGACTTCTAAGTCTCAATGAGCACTTTTGAACGCCGTATCGCTCATCTCGATCGGTTTATTAATTCTAAAGATATCATACGACAAAATTTTATTTACATATATGTACACAGTGTGTGTGTACATATATGTAAATAAAACACGCACTAGTCTTTGCGTTGAGTATCGCATAGTGCGGGTTACAGCATACAGTTTGGCGTGTCTAGAGATGGAATAATGTTATATCGATTTAAAAAAGGCGAATAATGATACACAAAACAAAGAAAACGTGGCACGTCACTATCGTAAGTGATTAAGTAAGGGCGGTAACAATCCATGAAGTACAACAATATCTGGTGTGAGCTTTGATTTATATATTACAGTTTTGTATAACTCAATGGGCGTGAGGTGTCATTCGCACCATGCTACAATGCAAAGTATACGGTTTGCAAGGTAGTTGATATATTATATTTTGCTATCTACCCAAAAAACATGATTGTTAGTACTTGGGATTTATACTAAGTTTATATCATGCTATTTACTTCCGGATCTTGGTTGTTACTGGCTTATCGAACAATTAAATCCTGACTAAGTTACTTTAATAACTAATGATTGTTTTGTTGGTTTCAGAAGATAATTTATTAAAAATAAAAATTAAATAGTAACAACTTACGCCGTAGGCTTGTCAGCGTCCGAATAAAAGTCAGCTGTGATGAATGGATTAGTTAGTTGTCTTATAACTACATATAACCGCCAACACGTGAACAAGAGGGGTAACTCAGTCTGCTGTAAGAAGCCAAAATGCTAAGTAACCTGTTTTATCGTATGTTTATTTTATTATTATACTATATCTTTTAAATGTTAATGCCATGTTGTTATCTGTGTATTCAATAATTGTATAAGATAATATATTGTAAAATAAATTTATTTAAAAGAAATGTCCCCTGGGTTTCTTGCTGATTCTTCCCAGTATAGACGTTTTCTCCGAACCAGTGTTAGAAGTTTTATATAGAATAAAAAACGATTCTATTTTATTCCTGGAACCCCTCATTTATTTATTAATTATATTTTAAAGCTTTTTCTTATGACTCTATATCTTAATAAATTTAACTTCAGAATTGGGATTTAAAGCTTTCTATTTTAGCTCTACATTTTAATTATTCAATCATGTACATTTCCGAGATTAAAAGGCATCTTTTTCTCCCTCATATTTCCGTGCTAGTTTCGCCGTGAAAGTAAAAGGGGAGATTTCCCGCCGGACACGGAGTCTAACCCGGGATGCAGCCTCCTCACAATACTTAATGTGGTGGAACAGAGCATGCTTTATATCTGTATATATAGAGTAGTTCGGGAACTTCGAAAGCGCGATTTAGGCTACAGTCCGTTACGCTAATTAGCAGGTGTTGTGTGTCTGGACTGCCCATTGTCACTTACATTCCCGTTTAACTTTGTCGGTTACTTTGTTCTACTGCGGATATCCTCAGCACAAAATCTGTTAGCGCTCTTTATTACTCGATGAGCGATCTTGAGCTGTGAAAATGAAAGACTACATCTCAAGTACACCTTTGTTTTCACGTTTTGAAACATACGTGACGAGAAAATATGTTTTCAAGTTTTGAAATATACGTGACGAGAAAATATGTCGTTATCTCCCGAACGCTGCTTCGAGTTGAATCCATCGATTAATCTATTCTCAGTCGAAGTTTTACTTACTTAGTTGCAAAATTATATATCCTAGGTAATAAACGCGATATCAAATTTGAGCGTATGTAATAACGTGAGAACACATCTATTTAACTATATACAACCGTTTGATAATACTCAGTGTAGTTTCTGTAGAAGATTTACTTGATTGTAACACTTAGTCTAATATCAAAGTGATAATGTTCAAAGGATACAAATTTACAGGCAGTAATTATGGTACGTTAAAGTGAAAAAAATCTTTAAAATGTTAGCTTTCCTATCACTATTTACTGAGATGCAGTTTAACCAAAACTAGGGAAAAGTTTTTTTTTAACTTTTTTAAATTGAAATTAAGAACGAAACAAAATTTTTGTCTTCAAATATCATTACAGAATTTCAGAAAATTTATTACAGTTTTTGAAACTGTCGTTAAATTACGTTCAAGTACGGGTGTATGGTCACTTGTTGTTGAGATATCAATAGTTGAAGACAATAGTGTATTTTTTCGTTCAGTTTCAGAAATCTAAGCTATCTGCCAGAATATGTAGTCCATGTGATTGTTTTATCCAAAAAAAAAAAAATCCCAGTGGAGCGCGTTAATGAATAGTTTTTGACAATTTGTTATCGCCGTATTTTGTTGGTTGCGTTGAAACCGTGGCTTAAATTATCTCTGTTAAAAATAAAAATCTTTCAGCAACAGATCGCTTTTAATTTTAAGTCTCTGCGATCATTTTTCACAGAGATTCAGCTCGTCAAAATCACCAAAAATTTGGAATTTTAACTTAATTTTGTGAGAAGTGTGTATTAATGGTAAGTGTAAGTGGTAACTATGGTAAATATTGCCCAAGAACAAAATGTGAATGCGTTGTTACCCCTAAGGACTTAGACGGAATCCTTTGTTACTAGTAAAATAGATCTCAGTTTTTCTACACTTACCCTCCGACACATAGCACTATTAATTGTTATTTTATGCTTGTATTCTGTAAGTATGATCATTCCAATATTTAGCTAACCAATTCGTACTATGCCATAGAATAGCCAGAGCATTGCTCTTTCGTGTAAGAAACTTCTGATACTGTAATTATCTATATTTCAACCAAGCGTAGCTATTTAGTTATATCCTCTGTACTATAGGAGAGGCTCAAGTCTAACCGTGGACTTTTCCGGGCTGATGATGATGAAGAATAAAATAAGTACATAACATTTTCGTCCTGATTATGGTGAAGATGGCGGTATAGTGGCGGTGTAAGAATATCCACTATATCATATCATCCAATGGGTGTCGTACATGGTGACATAGGGAAACTGAAAGAGCATATTTTTAGCAGCATTTTACTGATAATAACACAAAATTATTAAAAACGCGGCTGCCAACCCGTCTAACAAGTGTGGCAACAGTGGCAAAACCTTAATATGAGGATGTTTAAGGGGAGGTCTATGTTTAGCAGTGGTCTTTTACAAGCTGTAAAGATGATGATCATCTTCGCCTGACCTGCATTATGATGACAAATGAATATTTTTGGAACTATCGACTATACAGGAAATATTTAAAGTATCAGTCTAGGCAAGCAGCCGAGCACCCAACATTATTATAAATAATTCATATATACAACAAATAAGTACAGAGTGACAAGGCATCTGTAGCGGTTTTGTTTGAAGTTGGTTGTCACTTCAATATAAAAATCTCGGAAGTTCATGGGTTATAGCTCGTAGTTCACCTGTCCCATATTGTATTAATTAATTAATGGAGTTAGCGATGTAACAGATATTATTTACGATTCTCCACATAAACTACGAAATACGGATTTGCAGCATAATATTATTACTCTATCAGACAAGTAACATGCATTCTAATTGCAATTCATGAAAAGTGATATCAATATTTGGGCTGAATCATATGATAATTTTTTTTTAATTATTAAATAAATTTTGAGTTACATACGAGTTTAAAGTTCTCCTGCATGTTGTCGAATCCATGGGAACCTGCAACTTATATCAAACAAAGACACTACAGATTCGTTTTTGTCCATGAGTACTAAGATAAAACGCTTTACAACCTGTAGTAATATCGACTTACTTTCTCTTTATACCTCCGCTCCAGTGGTTCAACACAGTAGAGGGTGCTATACATGCTGTGTTTCTCAGTGAGTTATTCACTTGTGCATTATATAGTATATAGATATAGCTATTGCAATTACTCTCTTACAAATAATATAAACACTGGATACAACTTAATAATGGAATAAAAAAGTAATAACTATAAAATTAGGATTGATAATAATGCCACAGCCTAAGAAGAATATACAGTCAGTCATCGCGTTTGATGTTGTCGGAAAAGCCCACACAAACAATAAATTGCTAGGGTTAATAGAACGGGAAGTAATAAAAAGTTTAAATATTTTTTTTTATTTTATTTTACGTTTAAACAAATTCCTGTGTATCTGGAATCTGATTAAACTTTCATTCCTTATCTTTAAATGAGGACGACCAACAGTTTTTACCCTACATGTAGTGTTGACCATTTTAATTTATTTACGTGACAGGACAACCCTAGCGGAGCATTCCCAAGCGACTAACAGCCGCTCGGGAACGCTTCACCTCGCCCCGGCCGGCGCCTTCAAAAACCGACTGTTAGTAGTAGTTGGACTGTGACCATATTTTTTCGTTTCAAAACTACCACTTATAATGTGTTAAAGATCGTTAATTTAAAAAATTACTTTTAATAAAAATTAAAAACAGTTTTCAATGAACTAAAAATAATAAAATAATATCACATTCTGGCTTTCATCTATGCCATAGCACCAACTTCAGAATGTGAGTTTTGTCGTGACAACACGATGAACGCCGACCGCACGCACGAAAAAGGATGACTTATTGTAACGTTGCCCTCATTGTAACGTTACAATCAGAGTATCAGCGCTGCACGAGCGAGCGAATGCTCGGCTTGAACGTTCGTCTTGCGCCGCGTCTATCTCTCTTCCACAAAGTATGCAATCATTTCATCAATGTTTCGTTATGACGTTGTCACGTTAAACTATCGTCCGTAAACCGACTTTACAGACAACCAATTTTTTTTTCGTTTTAATTCTTCGAATTTGGCTTTTATTTTTTATTAAAAGTAGTATTTTATCATTTTGAGTGAACTTAGGACTATTACAATCGCAATTTCATCTAAATAGTTACATAATAATTTTTATTTCCTATTTAAAAGAACCTCCGAAAAATAACATATTTAGTAAAAGAGGGAATAATAAAAACATTACAAAATTGACAAAGATATTTCATAAAACACATACAAAAACATACAGTCGAATTGTAAACTTACCAATTTTTTGTAGTCGGCCAAAAATAATAAAAATAAAGCAACATTGTTGCTTACATTGTTTCGTTAGATTAACGTTGCAAACATTTCATTGCAGCCAAATAAAATTTAAGGCCATTAAGCGAAGAGTATTTCCCGCTTTTATTACAATGAAATGAATGGATAATTTGAAATAGGTTTAAATAAAACTAGTTTTTACGGAGTTTATCGCGTATTTTAACTTATTTTTATATTCCCGACAATTAGAAGACTTTACAGCATCCACCCACGCTCCCACTGGAGTGACTATGGGTGTTGTAAAGTACATTATAGGGTATAATATTTTTACTAAGCATCATTATCACAGCTTACAAAAGCTCCCTGCTCCACCATAGGTTACATCATAGACGGGATATTTGCCATAGTTAACCCGCTTAATAGTCGGTTTGGTTACCACTGGTTTCTCTTACAAGTTACTCCTACTTCTGAGTAATTTATAAAAAAATAACCACGAAGGAGATGGTGGGGTCCACGTCAACTTCTTCTAACCTAACCTGTCCTAGTCGAGATGCCCTAAGTCCCGGGCTCACTTCGTTCGATCTTACACTCGATAAAACACCATAATATTAACTTTTATAATTATTTCGAGTTTCTACAGCGTTTATGATAACATTCAAAGTCAGAAAACCGTATAAAAACTTTAAGTGACATAAAAAATTAATAAACAAACATTTTTCAATGCTATTTTTTAAATGTTCATTTTTCTGTGTAAATTAACAAAAATGTAGGTAAATTAACTTCGTTTAATGCTTTGCAAAAAAGTTATGAACGATTATATTCGAAGAAGTCCGTTTATGATCACATTTAAAGTCATAAAGCTATATGAAATCTTCAGGTGAGATATATTCCTTTTTTTTCATAAATCCGCCATAAAAACGAAGATTTAAATAAAATCATTGAAATCGGATGACTTTTCGATTTTCTGGAGCCAAAAAACGAGGGGACCGCGAAAGTATAAAATTACCAAAGCGCTTACAATGCCCCATAAATGAATTACTAATTCTGTTGAGTCTAGTATTGTTATTACAAACTTATGTTTGTTCCTAGTGTCTAAATTTTGAACATCTTTTTAAAAAAAAAGAATATTAACAATGCTATAAACATGACTAATATTCCCCTAACCACTCGTGGTAAGCAATAGTATTAAAGTAAATTGCTTGCAATAGTAGTAAAGTAAATTGCTTGTGTTACGAGTGGTTCACGCCAGTAGTCGAATGGCATATTTGAACCCACGACCTTTTTGAGTTCGCGGTCCGCGTCCTGCCATTAGGCTACTGTCGCAATTATTCTTATCAAAGCTATTATTGTTATTATGTACATATATTACATTTTTATAAATATATTGTGGTGCCAAAGTTAAAATATTTCTTTCTTTCATTTTTCTGTAAGGGACTCTTTAAAATTTAAGTTATAAACCGTATATATGGCTTTCTTTTGCAAAACAAATATGGCTTGATGATAATACGACTGGCATTACTCCATAGCAAATTCCGTAGGGAATTAAGCTACGAAAGTAACTTAAATAAACTAATCTAGCTGTCTCAACATTGGTGAGAGTACTTATTTTTCTTACAGCATATGTAGCAGAACTAAGTCTGCCTGCTAATTTAGATATATAGGGGACCCATTGAAGCGTCCGTAGTAATACCAAGAAAAACAGTGGTATCCACAAGACTCAACTCCTCCTCATTTATGACGACATTGATGTTCGAATGTTTAATATTGGATATTGTAAATTTAAAACATTTTGCCTTATGTACATTTTCATAATTAATTGACTGCAATTTGAGTTTGGAAACTAAAGGGGTATCATCAGCAAATAATACTATATCCTAATTTGCCCCTAAAATATAAATAACATGATACTTGTAAATCCTTGTTTTCTACCGTATAGTTGTGGTGGCGTTGTCGTCGCGCCGCAAGTGAAACACACCGAAGCCTAAATCACGCCGTCAAAATTCCGAATCATAAACAGTATATATAGAACATCTCCAAATTAGCACATGGAGCGTTGGCCGCTCCCCGGGCAGAACGCCTTGCCCGGCGGGAGATCTATCCTTTTTTATTTCTACGGCCACAGTGGTGACCACCCAACGTGATCTGAACACGCAACCAACAACCTTCGGAAACTACAAGCTTCACCATCATCATCATCATAGAATACCCTACCCATCGCTCCCGAGCAGATATCGTCTGCAGTCTTTATATCCTGCAAGCCATCTAGCTTCACAAGGTTCATCGCAGCACTGGAATAATAATGCTTCCTGTTCCTTCAAGTTACTCTCTGCGCTACAGTGTTCGGCATGGCTCTGAGCCTTACTGCTCGCCTCTGCTTTTCTACACTTTCGCAGATTACTTGCCTTCTTCTCGACTCACCGCAGACTATATGGCAATCTCCTAGCATTTGCACATTCGTCGACAACGAGACTGCACTATAGACCTCCGGTCTGAGCAGGGGGGTGATGTGGCGGCGCTGTCGTCGCGCGGCAAGCAAATAACACCGAAGCCTAAATCACGCTATCAAAATTCCGAATCATAAACAGTATATATAGAATATTTCCAAACTAACATATGGAGCGTTGGCCGCTCCCCGGGCAGAACACCTTGCCCGGCGGGAGATCTCCCCTTTTCTTTCTACGGCCACATAGTGGCGGTGTAAGAAAATTGACTACTCCATATTGTCGATTTGGTGTTGTAAGAGGGGACAGAATGAAATTTATTTAAAAAAATATACACATCTAATAAAGAACATTGTCGTTTTTGGAACTCGGTGAAAAATATGTTCTGTACATATTTCGAACGTCAAAGATAGTATTCATAACTAGAGTTTTAATAGTTTACAAAATAGAAATGAAGCAAAATATGTTATCGCTTTAAACTTCGACTTTCAATGTTAAATTCTGAATATATACTCATCGAATGCAACTTCGACTTACAGTAATTTGCTCGGTAACAAATAACGACTGCGAAGTCTAGAAAACGATTTGCTAGGTTTTTTTTCAGTTCAAACATAAATTCATTTAAAGAAACCGATACATGAATATTGGATAAAATGTAGTTGAAAAAGAAAAACAGTTAAAATGATATGTCGAGGAATATGTCAATATTTGCGGTTATTTATTATATCAAAGGCGCGAAATTAACTAAAATCTGGGTGAAAAATGGAATCGTAAATTTCATATATTAAAAACTGGTACTTGATTAAAACTACTTTTACGGATTTTATCGCGTTTATTTTTACTTGTTACAGAGAGCACGAGGGATCTGTGACAGCAAACACCTGGCCGCCGAGCTTCAGCACGTCAAGCAAGTTCTGCACGACAACAAGCTTCGGGTCCCGCGCCTACGTCACAGTGACCGAGTGAAGCCAGCCACAGTCGAGCGTGTGCCTGCTGTACTACCATATGTCAGAGGTGTCACAGACAAGATTGGCTATATCTTGAAGCGAGCTTCTATTAGAACATTCTACAAGCCGCCGAAGAAGATTAGTCAGTTCCTACCATCCGTCAAGTGTCATATTCCTCTACAAGATGCAGGAGTGTACAAGCTTGATTGTGAATGTGGTCTCTCTTATATAGGACAAACCAAAAGATCAATTAGGACCCGCGTAAAAGAACATATAGCTGATGTGAAGCATCAACGTTCCGGGAAGTCTGCAGTTTGTGATCATATCCTAGACGGCCCCAACCATTACATCAGATTTGATAGACCACAAACCCTCGCGAAAGAACACCGATTCCTACCAAGGATGATACGTGAGGCTATTGAAATTAAAAAACATCCTAATTTCAATAGAGAAGGAGGCTTGGTACTACCACCTGCTTGGGATCCTATAATCAATAAAATTAAAACTAAACCCAAGCATACCACTGCAAGACCTCAAGACAGAGTTAGTTCATTTTGCATAGATCGGACCATAAACAATAATTAAAAAAGCTGAAGGTACTCCGGGTTTAACAATGACATCGGGACGTCAGTCATCTCAGTCCCCCGTGACCATGGGTGCTGGAAAGCGCCCGAAACGTCGGAAATTAAAAATGAAAAGTAAAAATAAACGCGATAAAATCCGTAAAAGTAGTTTTAATCATGTGTAGTGTTCGCGTAAATATAAGAAATCATTAAACTGGTACTTACTGTTCCGTTGTGCTATGTCGGCTACCTACTCTATTATACGTCTTACTATCTTCAGTACATCTGTTACGCAGAGAAACTCCAAGTATAGCCTTTATCACAGCTCTCTGAGCGACCTTGAGCTTCCTTATATAGTCAACAGCGTAAAACCACGTCTCAGATCCATATGTAATCACTGGCTACACGCACTAGTTGTACAATCTTGTTTACCTTTTTTTAGTATACGTGAAGAAAAAATATGTCGTTATCTCCCAAACACCAACCCGAGTTAGATTCGTCAATTCATCTACTCTCAGTCGAAGTTGGGCATACCTAGTCGACAATATTTTGTCCTTTGTAAACATTCGCGCAAACAATTTCTACCATGAACGTGAACCATGCGTTCCTTGCTTATTCATAAATAATGTTTCCCACCGTTCTTAGTATTATAAAGTGCCGCAAGCAAAAATCTATTTAACTATACAGCCGGTTGATAATGCTCAGTGAAGCTCATGTAAATGTGTTGCACTTGGTTTAATATTAAACTCATAATGACAAAGGATACAAAACAGATTGTGTCAAAGTGTTGGACCACTCATGGTAAATAAACGTAAATATGTTAGATATACGTAGTAGAGCTTTGCTGGAGCTACGTTATCGTTGTAGTACAAATGGGTCAGCGCGACCGAGGAAGGACAGCGCTCTCTCCTCAACGGAATACCAGCATAAAATACCAGCTTGATGCTACTGTGTTTCATTAAGTGTAGCAAAATGGGGTCACCCGTACGACCTTCTTTTGCTCAACAAATGTTGTAGCTTCAACGCCAGTGACTTTACCCCGTAACAAAATTCCATAACACATTAAACCATGAAAGTAACTAAAATAAACTTATCTTGCTGTTTCAACTTAGTAAAACTTCTAATCTTTCTTATAACATATGCTGCAGAACATGCAATTAAGTCTGCTTGCTAATTTAGATATATGAGGGCCCTATTAAAGCTTTACGTGAATAGTAATTCCAAGGAAAACAGTGGTATCGACAAGACGAGAATACGCTCCTGTTTCAGTTTCCCTCTTTCACTTCTTACGACACCCACGGAATGATAATGGGTTCTCCAACGCCGCCAATACACTACAGGACAGTAATTAATATAAAATGAGAAAAGATACAAAAAAAATAAGTCAACTTTTACATAACTATTATCAATAATTAAGCAGTGTGTTATTAATTTTATGTTTAATTGATTTATTAATATTTTTTGTTTACTTGCAGTAACAAAAAAAATATTAATAAAAAAGTTTATACGTGGTAGAGCCATGCTGCAGTTACATTAGATGTATAGTTGTAGCACGAATGGGTCGGCTCGACCGGGGAAGGACCACGCTCTCACAGAATACCAGCGTGAAATAGTAGCTTAACGCTGCTGTATTTCGTATGGTGAGTGTAGAGAACCGGAGACCCAATTCACTGGAAACGAGGCATTCCATCTTAGTCCTCACGGGTGACAACGCATCTGCATTTTGATTCATAATCGAGGATAGATGGAGATGTCTATGGGCCACAGCAACCACTTACCATCAGGTGGACTGTGTGCTCGTTTGTCACCCTATCCTATAAAAAAAAACGTGAAAATCTCTGTTACCATCAAAGTGTATTACGCTCTCATAAAGATATCATATGCAATGTAGATCTTACGCTCCGAAATGAAATGAAGATGAAATTAAATGCAGATTTATATTTATTTGCTTTCAAATTTGGTTATTGTAAAGTTCAGCTTTTTCTGCCATCTATGAATAGCATGCAAATACATTTTTATAATTAAGTTTACTATATTACAATATCAAATTCAATTAAAAATTTATCGTCATGTAATCGTTTATAAATTAGCAATACTTGTACCAACACATACAAATTTAAATATAATTAACATTAAAATTAATTCAAAAATATAGAACTTCTGCTGTGTCACATCACGTCAAATTTAGGTAGTCATTCACATTATAAAAACAATGTTCATTTAGCCATCTGTAAAGAGCGCCTTTAAATCTATTAAGGGGTAAGTATTTTATATTTCGGGGCACTTTATTAAATGTTGGCATACACATCCAGTAGCAGTTTTTTTTTTAAATCTAGCACTCTCAGGTATAATTTCAGCAGCAAGTCTATTGCTATTTCTGGTATTTCGCGTGTAAATCTCTTTCGCGTGTCTGTAATAATACATGTTTGGTTTTACAAATTTGAAAAATGTACGGGCATGGTGGTATATTCAAAGATATAAATAGCGGTGCAGGGCTCATCAGGTGCAGTGCCACATATTGCTCTAATACATTTGTTTTGGGGCAATGATTGCCTTTTTTGTATCTGTGCTATTACCCATATAATGAGTCCGTATCGCAGAACGGATTTCACATAGGCAAAGTACGCAATAAGTGCTGAATTTTTTGTGGTTACTTTTCTTAGTTTGTAAAGCGCGTACGAAATATTATTTATTTTCTACAAACATTTTAAACTTGACTTTTCCAATTTAGTTTTTGATCTATACATATACCTAGACATTGGAATTTTTTCATATTTTTTTTAATTTTTGTACTTCAAAGTTAATGTTCATAGTCTGGTATAATATGTCGTCGAAATTTATAAAATATGTCTCATTTATTATATATAGATATTGTTCTAATTAAAATAATGTTCTAGTTAAAATTCTAAGCCATTCTATTATTGTTTTTACAGCACTGTTGATGTTATTAATATGGTCTTTTCGTGATTGCTTACCATCTGTTTTCAGTATTACAGATATTTCGTCGCAAATAAAAAGTATTTGCGTTTAGTTACATCCGGATGTCTATTATTATAGACTAAAAACAACAGTTGTCCCAAAACGCTACCCCGAGGAACTCCATATTTGTCTTCTTTAAAATTTAATTTATGATTTATGAATATGCTTGCAGTCTGGTCTGCTTATTTCAACGGAATGTCGTCTAATTGGGAAGTAGGTTTTAATCTATCTTAAAGAAGTGCCTCTAATTTTTCCAATTTTAATAGTAATTAGCTTTAGTCATGTTAGTCTCCTCTACCGTATCGAAAAAAGCATGTGCAGTAGATTTTCCCCTCTATTGTAGGATATAGAAGACAACTTAGATAGAAGAATAGAAATTTTCGGACGAATCAAACGATAGATTGCGATATAAGCATCTCGTATACCAGTAAGCAAATGCTGCAATTCGCATACAAAGCATGTCTACTAAGGTAAATTCTCTACTTTGAAATACATTCAGTATAGGGCTGTGACGAGAAAATACTCGTAAACTCAAGAAGCATCACGTCTTTTCTGAGACTTGTTATCTAGACACGCGGTAGCGTGTCAAGCCAAGTTCAAGCAGAACGGCGAGCCGCACCGTGTGTAATATTACACGAACCATTTGGAACCACTTTTGACCAGCTCATAACTCAAAAACTATTTCACATAAACGTTTAAAATTACAAAAAATATGAGAACTAGCCAAGTCAGACCTTAGGCTACAATATATTATCCTAAGTTACAAGAAGAAACGATATTTTATGTTGTTATAAATAAATTTCAGGACTGACCATTGAACTTGGCACCCATTTATATATCACTTCTTTTGTTGTTGACATTAACAACCAACTTAGGAACTTGACTCTCATTTCACATTTATGTTTTTGTTGGGATAAAGGAAATACGAAACAGAAAGCTAATCTTGAATAGTTTTAAAGTACCCAAGCCTTCAACATCGTGTAGATATATTTCAGCCCTAATGTAATTAAGTGCAGTTAGAGATCATAAAACCTATTTGATGGATCATCGCAATTTTGAACTATGTAACATACCTGTTTTTTTTCCTTGCCGTAAAACCATCTCAGAAATGAGAGTAGGTCTGTTACCAGCAGTGGGACGTACATAGGATGCAACTATAACCTTAAATTTAACTTTTATTCCTCTAACTACTAATAGGCTTTTCATCTAGTACTCCGTGTTTTTCACTCACCACATTTAACAAACCAGCATTATAATGTATTTTAACCCTAGTACGACTCGCTAATTAAGTTTAGTATAATAATAATGTCCTCCAGACTGAATTCCTGTTACGGCGACCAGGCTCAACGGAGATTAGCCATTAGCGCAGGACGGGATTATAGTGCACGAGAGTGAGTGAGTGAGAGCGTGGTCCCGTCACCGACGAGCCGACCCATCTGTGCTACAACCATAATATAGCTGCAGCGTGGCTGGCTACAAAAATGTAAAACATTCTCCAAAATAATTTATGAATGAAAGTCCAATGCGGTAAATATTCTCTTACAATGTCGTTAAACTTCTTCTCAGAGAACAATAAAACTCAAACAAAGGTATGTGATTACAAATTATAATGTAAGTATATATATATATATATATATATATATATATATATATATATATATATATATATATATATATATATATATATATATATATATATATATATATATATATATATAAACAATTTAAAAAGTACGGTAATGAACTAAATTATTTAGAGAAGCATTTTAAACAGTCTGTATGCTATCTCATTGCAGGAATATATTTACATCATGCTACCATATACTAGACTCCCCGTGTGCCTTGGAGTCCATCTCGGTAGTTAACACCCTTTTGCCTATTCCTGCCGCAGCAGTGCGTACTCGGCAGTAAGGAAAAACATCGCAAGGTGACGTAGCATGCATTTTTTAAACCAACGTGAAAAATGAACTTACAGTCCACATGATGGTTAGTGACCAATATAGTCCGTGGACAACTGCTGCCAACTTCAAAAAATAATGCAACAGATGCGTTGTCACTCTTAGAACTAAGATTAAATGTCAATCATGGGCAATGTCACTCAGCGTCAGTTCACACTGAGACGTGACGTGATGTGGCGCGCAATTTTTAAGATAATTATGCAAAATATAACTTTAATTATTACACAAAAATAGACACATTTTATTTGAGATAATTCGAAAATTCCCCGCGGCGTCGCAGTACGATTCATTACGACGCAGCGCGAGTTTGTCGGTGGGCGTAGCATGCAAGAATGGTGCACTGCCATTGACTTCACGATACGCCTAGCATTTTCGCGATGCGTCTCGAGGCGGTACGCTGCGCGTTGCGAAACCACTGGCCTCTTCAAGCATCGTCGCATCGCGTCGCGTCCCTGTGTGGACTGACCCTTAGAACTGAGATTAAATGCCTCAAAGCCCGTGTTTAACTGGCTTTATATAACACAGCAGTGCAACCACTAACACTATTTGCACACATATTTATTTAATCATCTAGTATCTTGTTCATTTATTTATACATCTAGGCAGAAAAAGAGTACTACCGCCAAGTCGGAAGCAAGATATAAAAAATATTCTTGAAATGAGAAAGCATAAGAACTGCTTAAAGTACTACTTTGTATCATTCGGTTAATTATCACAAACTTTTAATATTTTTGTAACTTGTAACACGAGTGTTTTCTATATACTTACGTAGTAAATGTATGTATGAGGAAAAAAACATTTCATTCATAGAATTGGTCGTTGTTTTACGGAATTACATTGTATTAAAGCTCTTAAAAATTAATTACCCTAGATCCGCGCATCTTTAATAAAGAATTTCGAGATAAATTTAAAAAAATGTAAAAACTAAATTTGAAAAACGTGATCCAGCAAATATAAACATAGTACAAAAATAATTCACAAGCATTATAAAACACATAAAATATTAAGTCCTCTAACTTTAATACCGTAGTAATAGAATCACTATCAAACGTTTATGGCTGTTTGCGTAAACTTGAGTTGTAATTACGGGTTTTACGACTGGCATGTTGTGATTAACGATAGTTTGTTCTTCATAAGATCACTATTAATAGTACTAAAGTGACGACCGGCCTGCTCGGTGGTCAGAGGACTGATACTCCACAATTCGAGTTCAAACCCAAGTTAACATTAGACCAATCGGAGACAACTTTTGTGCCCAATATTTATTTATTTTATTACTTTCATATATACTTTATATATTAGATTTAATGCCTAAGGCATTTTCTACCAGTCTACATTAGAGTAGTGCAGAGATAAAAATCACAGCCCATCAGAATTCTAATGAACACAGGCCTCCCCCATATATTGCCCCATAGGTAGGTTTTATTTGCCTAAACTAGGCAGGAGTTGACAAAGCATCTGTAGCCTACTTTGTTTGGAGTTGGTGGCAGGTAACCATCGAATGCAGTAGCCATTAACCATCAGGTGGACTTTAAATAAGCTGGTCACTCCAGTTTCATTTTAAAGAAAAATCCAATGAAAACCCAATTCTACTAAAGTAAAAACATAATGTGGATTTATGTAAGCAATTGCATCGAATCGAATGTTAGGAACGACGGTTGTAAGTCTACGAGTATTTACGTTCCGTAAAGAGTCGTATATTATGTCTAAAACAAAAGTTTTTCTGAAACAAAACTTGAGCAGCTGGCACACAAAAATTAAGAACAGAAATAAAACATTCATCCATCCACACACCCATAAGAGTATACTAGGCCTCCCTATAAATTGCCACATGGGAGGATTTTGCCATACCTGCTACGCTTAGCAAGCGGGTTGGATTTTTATATTTATTCGGCTGTTATCAAAAAGATGCTTTTGCCCATCTCCGGGTTCAGCTTACCTCTGTCTCCTCATATGATACCCGTGGGATGATTTGGCCAGTGTATATTTTTACACAGCCACTACATAGTTCAACATTTATATTTCGTTTTGTGTTTATAATATATTTTCTCATTCTTTAAAAACAAAAATTTTATCAAAATCGGTCGGGCTGTTTTTAAGTTTAATCGATATTAGGACAGCAATTAATTTTTAATATGTAGAGATTTAAGTAATTGGTTACTAGGAAACGATTTCGAAAAAATTTTGTAGCTATTTATATAATTTTTTGCTTTCCAAGTTTATCTAGCTGGATTTTATAGCTGAGATAATTTTTTTTCTAACGCCGTAAAACTCCTTTACCCAGGTACTTTTATAGTTACATATGAAAGTTTGGAAGCAGTCGAGAATATTTTTGACCGGCATTACCATTCCGTATGAGAACAACCTCGTAAAAACGAAACGGTTAAAACATATGAACCTGATTTACGAGGCGAGCGACATGTGAGGTGATATGTCAACCTTAATTATTTCTGAAGTCGTGTCAGCGAAGGAATAATTTGCGAGACATTAAATTAAAAAAAAACATAAAAATCGTGTCGAAACTAAGGAATTTTAATAAAGAATGACCAAATATTATTTCGTGTAAAGTATGAGTGCGTGCTTCCATCCTATTTCTCACTTCTAATTTGATGTTTTCTTGACATGTATTTCGACTAAGATAATTATAAAATTTTGCTAAAAATAGCTTTAACCACATTTTAATTTAGTTGAAGATAAAAGGTTATGTTGTGTTACGGGCAGTCAACACCCCAGCAACGACAAAGCTGCAAAACACCCAGCCTGTCGGATTAGGGTTTTGCATTTCCGAAAAGATAATTTTACAGCATGTTTGCCAAATACGAGCCGTGCGGGTGCAATGACAGGTTATTTTACAGTCGCATCAACTAAAAGCCTGTGGTTCCTATGGTATGTCTGGTATAGTTCCTATGGTGTGATCGCATCCGCAGCACCACTAGTGCAAGACGACTCTTGCTGGTTCCTCTCCACGAGAGGACAACTCCTTCCATCTTCCTCCTCAGGCAAAATACGCAAAAACGTCATTATGAAAACAAAAGCTTTGCTTTTCTTACATGGTTTTCGTTTTTACCTATGCAACGGACACCTAAAAACCCAATACGTCAGGGTCAGGGCGAAGAAAAATACGTATATGTGTGTGCTTGGAAGCTCTAGCCTTCGCGGCTCCAAAAGTGGATCTGGTCAATGGCTCGGTAGTCTATCACGTTTCGACCGTTGAGAGCAGGGAGAGCGACGTATCACGATAACTACACTCCCTCCTCCTGTGGTCATATCATCGCAACGTCACCGGAACTCCGGGGCTTCGTCAAATTACTAGGAGTTAACTTGTTTTTTGAATCCTGATCTTTCAAGTGCTTTACAGCAGGTGCATTATTTATTTAACAATTTACATAAAGTATTGTAACAAAGTAAAGGGTTTTAGGGCAAGGGAGTGTCCGCCGCGCTGCCCCAATACGTGTTGGCAAACTTCACATGTGTCCGAGATATGAAAGCACTGCTTATCTCATATGGAAATTCCTTTCAGCAGCCCTGATACTCGAAGCCAACCTCGGTGCGTACTCATGTGCAAAAAGAAAACCATAATTATATCGATAATAAACACATAATATGCACATATACAGACATACACGACTATATTATATATTATCATAATTCCACGGCTGTACTCTATGAGGCAATCTATAGAAGATAGGAGGTATAGAGTATAGCATAGATTGTCTCATATTGGTTACACTTGCCACGCTTAGCAGTCAGGTTGGCAGTGGCTTTTTATTATTTCGTGTTGTTTTCAAGAAGATGCTACTGCCCATATCCTTTCGAGTTTCCCTCAGTCACCTATTACGACACCCCCGGGATGATATGGGATTTTCTCCCGCCGCCACTACACGGTGTATTCAAATCATGTATAAATTTCTTGCGACGAAACTTTCTAGTATAAAACTAATAATTTTGTATGAAAATAACATATTTCATACAAAACTTTCTCTTTAACTGCATCATTCACAGTTATTAGAAGTTTAACCGTTACTTATGACACCTCGATAAATTGATCTGCTCCGTAACAAGGATCAAGTTTCACGTCGACATAACAATTTGCGAAACTTTTTGCCATGTTCATAAAGATTGCTACATCCCAATTAATTGAAGGGGAACATGAAAAGTAAAGAAATAGTTTCACAAATAATTGAGCCGTCATCACTTCATCATCAGAAATAGTTCTATTGCATTAAAAACTATGAGTTTATGAGTACTATGAGTTTTTGCGATGAGTTTTTTTTATGAACTTTTTATAGTTTATGTGAAATTCAACTTTACCACAGCGCCACCTATGAGGTCCAGATTGTGTGATATTCTTTTTTGGTACTAAGCCAACTCCATATGGATCATTTTGATCCATAAAGATATAATAGATATATAAATAATTTGGCTACTGCGCCTCCTATCGGATGCTAGCATAGCTATGAACCATCGTGTTGACAAACCAAAACTAAAGTGTGGTATGCAAACATAATGCCAACGGCAGATCGGAGGGGAGTAGCCAATAAGCAGGCATTCCACTCTGTCAAAGTATAAGTCCACATGGTCCAACGCAAACAATAAAACTGGTTGCAGCCGCACTGCTTACTAGACTAAATCTAGTTATGCAGCTGAATCGACGTTGCACAATAGCGATATATTTGGTATGTATAAGTAGTTTTTAATCACATTATTGCAATTTACTTCATTTTAAACTTAAAAGTTATCATAATAATGGTCAGATTGTTCCCGATTTATATACCAACTCAGGCCGCTCGCCCTCGTACAATGTGCAGTTCGGTCGAGTAACTGATCCGAGTCTTTATTCAAGTTGTTGCTGCCACCGAGCGATAGTAACGGTTGTGAAGTATCTATGTGTTTGTGAAATTGTTAGTTTATTGTTTTAATTGTTACGTGTGAGTTTTGTAGTGACAGACATTTGCTTTCGTGTGCGCAGAAAATGACAGTTTTGTATGGGGGACAAACGCTATGGCTGCTCCCCTCCGGTCCGCAGATGGCTCATGTTTCTCAATAGCTCTATTTCTTCAATCGGTCAAATCATTCAGAATTTACACTCTAACAAACGCAGCAACAATTTTTGTATACTTTAAATATTACTATTTTTGTTCATATTGTAACATAGCTTTGGTAGGTATTACGCAAGTAACCGAAATTCAGGTTATATACTTAGCTAATTTTGTAATATATATTAGAAAACACAAATATTTTTTTAAATAATTAAACTTAAAAAATCAAGAAAAAAAAGCAACTTAAATAAATCCACATAATTTCTTTTGCAATCAGGGATTAAACTATTTTTTTATAAAACTGACCGTCATCTGTGTGCCTAGTGCGAGTTCCACAAAATTAATCGAATGACTTCACCATCGCGCTAACCGAGTTAACGTCGTCGGTATCGACAAGCGAAGACGAGCGAGTGTGAGTTACAATCGAAGCTAACCTTTCCATTTGCGTTTGCTCACTGTGAATGGCGGTTATTACTTATCTTATGTTGGTAGCATGTTCGTTCCGTGAGATAAACTAACCAAATTCAGAATGACATTTTTATTTAGTGGTCTTAATATTATCATATTAGCATCTGTCTTTCATATTTGTGGTTATTATATCTTTATTACCCTTTTTGTTTATGTTTCGTAATTTGATCAGGGTTTCGACACTCGACAGTTTGTGTTAGTTTAATGAGATTATGAATTAGATATGGACGAGTAACTTGTCCGTGATTGTTAATAATATAAAGTTTAAAATAAAAGCAAAAAACACAAAGATGTGTTCGTTTTAATATGCTTTTATAGTGAATTTTTTGGAGCAGTAAATGGAGTTTAAGTTATTTAGATGTAAATTGAAGTTTAATACGTGTGTTTTGGAACTAGGTTACGCGGACTAGAATTTATTGGATTTTCGGCATGGAGGCCTCGGCAAAGCATTGTCTAATGCAAGCGATTAAATGATCTGTATAAAGAATTTAGAAGTAATTGATTTAATTATTGAATAGAGATAGTAGACCTTAGATTTATCAAACGCTATTTACACAAAACTTGAATACTTTAGTGGAAACTGCTACATCTATCCTTAAATTGCCTGTCGTCGGGATGTAACAACAGACGGAAATATGCACAAGCTCTTGCTTCAACACTGGCGTTATAAGAGCAGCTTTGATTATGATGGGATTGTCTATATAATCAAAGAATAGTAGTCATCTATAATTATTACTTATTTATGCCTTAGCGGCTGCAAACATCTTCCAAGCGAAAAGAAACGTCCTGCCATAATTAAGTATACATTGTTCACAAAAAACGAAATAAAATTAACTCTTCAACAATTATTCCCACTCTTCCATCTCACTGTAAAAATCCAAGTGAAAACATTTTCAACAGCGACGCCGTAAAGTTTACATAAGTTACGTCTCGAACGATCAAAATTGTCGCTCGCACTCTCAATATGCTTCAAACAACCAATCACGAGCGTTAAGGTTCTCACTGTCGAATGTTAGTCAATGTTCGATGATCGATATCGACCACGTAGTAAACTCGCACTCAGGAATTGTATTTCAAATTATTGTCACTAGTTGGCGCTTTTTTATTCCATACAAATCGTAGTTAACTTTATCGCTATCGAACGCTTAAAAAAACTCACACTAAGCACACTGATGATAAATGTCTAGTGCAGTCCAGGGACACTCTCAGCCAATTTAAAACACAGAAGGCTACAGATACGTTTTCACCTCTGAAGACTGAAGAAGTAACGCCTCACAGCCCGTAATTATGCTGGCTCTCTATATATATTATATGGCTCAGACTGGAACATAGCGGGGCGAGCAAAAGGACGACTGTTTTCGCAAACCTGACCACGGACTTCGTAGCAGAAAAGAATTCTGTTACTACTTAGTGTAAATTATATCTTAGCTCGACTTAAAAACATTCCACTTAAATTATATGGAAAGCTGTTATTTTTTTGAAGTCTGTTTTACTTTTTTGTAAAGGTTAATTATTTGATTGAACCCTCCAGGAAATAATTTATGATCAAACAAAATATTTTCCTCTCTGTAATGATTTCCGGTAGTATAAAAAAGAAAGTATCTTCTAGTATAATGATTGATTTTGCGAAATAAGTGTAATTAAATACTGTCTAAAAGACAAATAATATTTAATACTTTATAATAATTTTAAATTGCAAATATGTATCAAATTACACGACTGTGGATCTCAAAATGAGGGTGATATTTTTGGCTTGGGTGTCCTATGTGCTTTGGTTACGCCATAACGCGATATATTTCTCAATTGATTTGTGACAATTTAGTAAATAACATAGACTACGAGTATACGACGTCTAAAACTTGCCATTATACAAAAAATAAATTTATCACGTACGGTATTTCGTGCGTAAGTTCCATTTATATATTTAATGCACTCACGTGATACTTTACCTCAATTTCTTTACGAAATAAATGAGTTTGTTCACAACAGTTGAGTTGTTAATTTTTTAACATGCTTTTATTAGTTTAGCGTGTATCTATCTATATCAACAACGGAATATTTTTAAGTAATTTTCACCAGCGCGTAGACGCTGTAAAACGCGTGTTATACGGGAACGTAAAATTTAAAATTTTAAAGATTACAGAGCCATGCTTGAGCTATATTATGATTGTAAAACGAATGTGTCAGCTTGACCGAGGAAGGACCACGATCTAACAGAATACCAGCGTAAAATAGCAGCGTAATACTTTGGTATTTCGTGCGGTGGGTAAAGAGAGATCCGAAGACGCTTTTTACTTAGTCTTCAGGGGTAATAACGCAGCTGCATTTAAATTTTAAAATGATGTAGATGTATGTGAGCCACGTTATCCACTTACCATCAGATGGACTGTGTGTTCGTTTGTCACCCGTGTCCTATAAATAAATATATGGAAATTTACAATATCATGCATATTAATGGACTATACTCGACATATTTATGTTATAAACTTCTTAATTGACAACTCGGTATCTCGATATTGGGGTTGTAAATAAAGGATTGAGTAGATCCTTGAATAGTTCCTGAACATTTCAAAACAGAGGAATTTGCTAACAATGGTTTAAGAATGAACATGTTAATGAACAGGCATTCCTCGTTTCAATATACGGCGGCTGAACTGAATTAGTGGCGCTAGTAGAGTCTCCAAATCTATGAGATTTGGCTACATATTTGTGCCATTTGTTATAGAGACCATTGGCCTGTGGGGATCACGAGCAGTGAAAATCGTAAAGAAACTATATCCGCGACTTGTTGCCGCCGCCGGTCATAAGACGGTTCTTTTCTCGCTCAAAGGATAAGTTTAGGGTAATAAACGTAGCCAGTGTTCTTGGCACTGTACAGTGGGAAGTAAGACTGTATTATGATTCAAATTTTACGTTTAGTTAATTTTATTATGGTAATAAATATATGTTTTCTTTAACGTTGTTTCAATATATTATGAAATTAATGTTAGAATAATATACATTTATTGCAAACAACACAAAGTTCGTATTATTTACACATAACAGCCTCATTAATTTAATAATATAAATAATATTTAATAGAATAAAGTATTCTGCAAATAAATTATGAATAAAGTTTTCTGCAAATAAATTATGATTATGATTATGATTATGATTAATAAAATATAATTTTAACCTATGAATATAAACTACATACAGACATATAAACAACAAAAATGAAATAAATTCGTCAAATTTAATTTATTGTAGTTTATATGTATGTCGCAGGCGACTAGCATACATTGACATTTTAGACATTAAATGGCATATTCACCTTAATAATTTCATTCAACGAGACGGTCGCTCGCCTCTGTCTTATTGGCGCTATGTGATATATTATATAAATGTACAGTGCAGTTGTTAAACTACACCTTAACCTACTGTCGCTGATGTAATAAGATTTTTTTAAAGAATAAGGGTGATAAACAAGAAAAAGGAGGCTAAACAAGCACACAGTCCAACTAGTAAGTAGATGCTGTGGCCCATCTCCCCCGAACGGATTCCTCCTTGTCGTGGTGGGGGGAGCTTAGTAACCGTGGCTTGGTCACCCGCGGTGAACTAAGAGGAACCCACATGGCTGGCCCGAGGAGGCCACTTTGAGTGGGCTTAGCGAGCCAACTTCGGATGTGTTAGTGGACTGTAGCGAGAGAAGTGCCCTCTCCCACTACTGCTGCAGTCAAGGTAGAGTCGCGAAGGAAGAGGAGTGTTTGCATTGCGATGCACCATTCGCCCTATCCTCCGCGACTCTGATGGGGCCGCACCGTTAATTGATGTAGTGATGGTGGGCTGCGGGAGGAGAGGAGTGTCGGTATTATGAGGCAGAGTCATAGATCAGATCCACTGCTGGGTCGGGAAGGTTTGTGATTCTGAGTGTTCGTTTTTCCTGGCCCGACGGCCTTCGGACATCGGACATGGGTGTGTCTGCTACGCATGTGAAATTGTAGGCTACGAAGGAGAACGCGCTATGTGTTCTGGTGGGCTTTACCTAAGAACGATATGGGAGAAGAGTGGTCCTTTCCCGAGGAGGGACCGTCATGGGCGGCCAGCGCTGGTGGGGCCGCGGATGTGTGCGAAAGCGTTCCCGTGATCTTCCCAACATGCGACAAAGGTGAACATGACATGACAGACCATTGGGGTTTGGTCAATTCGAGTACGCCATAACCCGTCCTTGCCCCTGCGAGGCGGGTAGACATAGGCATCTTCACATGTAAAAAAAGTTGCTGTCCTACGGATATTTACATCTAATCTCGATTAGGAATCAAATCGCAGAATGCGTTGCGACCCCCGAGTACTAAGGTGGAATGTCTCGTTTCCAGTAAAATGGTCTCAGGTTCTCTACACTCACCATACGAAACGTAACAGTTTTAAGCTGCTATTTCGTGCTGTTAATATGTGAGAGTGTGCGTTTGAAATATGGTCTAAATTCAATTCAAAGAACTTCGTCGCTTTGCAACCACAGTTGCAAAGAGCAAAGTTAAGGATCCTATTTTTTCAACCGTGGTTGCAAGAAGCAAACGAGCGGTTATGGTAATAAATATTGTTTTCTTTGACGTTGTTTTAATATATTATCAAATTAATGTTAGAATAATATACATTTTTGCAAACAACACAAAATCCGTATTATTTGCACAAAACAGCTCATTAATTTAATAATAGAAATAATAAAATATAATTTTAACCTATGAATATAAACTACATACAGACACATATAAACAACAAAAAGGAAATAAATTCGTCAAATTTAATTTATTGTACATACATAACATAAATACTCACGCCTGTCACCCAGAGGGGTAGCCAGAGACTACAGACTTCCATTTGGCACGATCCTGACACACCTCTCTCGCCTCCTTCACATCCATACACCTACGCATACATGCTCGTCGGTTAAGGGTACTCCTAATTTGGCCCGTTTTCAATAAATCGCCAATTTGGTCGATAAATTTTCGCTCACCTTTCCGACTCTTCCATTCACTTCCGCAACATAAATTTTCTTTGTCACTCTTTCCTCATTCATTCTTTCCACATGACCAAACTACCGAAGCATTCCTTTCTTAATCCTGGTCACAACATCATCTTGCAAACTACACTCTTCTCTTATTACACAATTTCTTACCCTGTAATTCAGATTCAGCCCTAATATACTCCTTAACGACCGCATTTCCACTGCGTTCATTCTACTCTCATGTTACTTCTGTCACACCCAACTTTCGCTACCATACGTTAAAGTAGGGACAGCACTGTGAATTACCATACGTGCCTTTTTCGACACATTTTCATCATAATCATCATTACAGCCCTTCACAAGTCCACTGCTGAACATAGGCCTCCCCCAAGTAATGCCACAAAGCACGGTCCTGAGCCACCTGCATCCATCGACTTCCTGCATATCTTACCAGGTCGTCACTCCATCTAGTGGGGGGGCCGCCCTACACTACGCCTACCGGTACGAGGCTGCCACTCGAGAACCTTTCTTCCCCATCGGTTATCGGTTCTTCGAGCTATATGGCCGGCGCATTGCCACTTCAGCTTACTAATCCGTTGGGCTATGTCGGTCACTCTGGTTTTACTGCGGATATCCTCATTTCGGAGTCTATCACGCAGAGAAACTCCGAGCATAGCCCTCTCCATAGCCCTGAGCTGAGCGACCTTGAGCGTCCTCATACGGCCAACAGTGAAGGACTACGTCTCAGATCCGTAAGTCATCACTGACGACACACACTGGTTATACACTTTAGTTTTCAGAGATTGAGGTATACCTGACGAGAATATGTGTTGTAATTTCCCGAACGCTGCCCTGCCGAGTTGAATTTGTCGATTGGCCTCTCGTTCGAAGTTGGACTTACCTAGTCGGACTATTTGTCCCAAGTAAACGTACTCGTCAACAACTTCGAGCATAGTGCTCCCAACAACTGCCGGCATAGGTGTGACATGGACATTAAACATGATCTTTGTTTTGTCCATGTTCATCTTAAGACCTATCCGTTGGGAGGCACTATCGAGGTCATTGAGCATAGTGCTAAAGTCCTCCAGCGATTCTGCCATAAGGACTATATCGTCGGCAAATCGAAGGTGAGTGATGTACTCGCCATTGATGTTAATACCGTATCCTTTCCAGTCCAGTAGTTTGAAAACGTCTTCCAAAGCAGCGGTGAAGAGTTTCGGGGATATAACGTCACCCAGTCTTACACCTCTCTGCAGTTGGATAGGTTTCGAGCTCTGGTTCTGTACTCGGATAGCCATCGTAGCCCTACTGTACAAACACTTCAGCACTTCGATATACCGACACTCAACTTGGCACCGCTGAAGGGACTGCAGCACCGCCCAAATTTCGACGGAATCAAAGGCTTTCTCATAGTCCACATACGCCAAGCAAAGTGGTAAATTGTACTCTTCAGTCTTCTGTACAATCCGCCGCAGGGTATGTATGTGGTCTATGGTACTGAAGCCTTTTCGGAAACCGGCTTGTTCGGGAGGCTGGAAGTCGTCGAGTTTGCACGCGAGACGATTCGTAATGACTCTCGAAAACAGCACGCAGACGCGGCTCAGAAGGGAAATCGTCTGTAGTTCTTCAAGAGAGCAGTGTCGCCTTTCTTAAAAAACAAGACCACCGCACTTCTGCTCCACGCCTCTGGAGTAGTGCCACCATGGAGGACGGAATTGAAGAGCTTCTGAAGGACTTCAAGTACCGGTGTTCCACCCGCTTTCAGAAGCTCCGCTGTAAGTCCATCCTCGCCTGGGGCTCTGCCGTTTTTAAGGTGCTGGAGAGCCATTATAATCTCGCTTAGACTGACATCCGGGATATCGTCGGAATAGTGTCGGATAAGACTTACTCTTGGATCGTTACTCACACTTGCGTGTGGCTCCAACGATGATGTGTACAGCTGTCCATAGAACCTCTCAATCTCACTCAAAATCTCAGGTGTCCCGGAAACGATGCTGCCACACTCAGTCTTCAGCTTTGACAGTTGGCTCTTACGGGCAGACAGATCTCTGGCAAAGACTTTGGAGCCCTGGTTCCGCTCGATCGCTTCTTTAATACGAGCAGTATTAAAGTTGCGTAAGTCTTGCCGCATGCATTTGGAGATCTGTCTGTTCAGTTGCCTGTATGCTGTCAAATCTGTTGACGATTGCAGCCTCATCTCCCGTCTAACAGCCATGAGATTAAGAGTGTGATCGGAGAGTTTTTGTGTTCTTCTGCGGCGGGTCTTGCAGAACTTAGCTCCGACCGCATGGACAGTTTCCACGAGCTTGTCATTCATATCGTCCACTGCATTGCAATCTTGTAGGCACTGAAAGCGGTTATGTAACTCGAGCTAAAAGTTTTCGGGATTCTGGATTAGAGCACGAGGGGGACGGGGCGTTGACTTCATTAGACGAGACCTCTCCAACTTAACGTTTAGGTTCAGTGTGCCTCTAAACATTCGGTGATCGCTGCCGGTTTTCACCCTTGCGATCATCACTGAACAGTTGGCGTCTGGTCGTCATAATGAAGTCAATCTCATTTTTTGTCGAATCGTCGGGGCTCGACCAGGTCCACTTCCTGTGGGGCCGCTTCTGGAAGAAAGAGTTCATCATAAAGAGTCCCTCTTTCTCCATAAAGTCGTCCAGCTGCTGGCCCCTTCGGTTCCGTTGCCCTACTCCAAATTTCCCTAACTTCAGCTCACCGCTTTCTCTTGTGCCTAGTTTTGCGTTGAAGTCTCCCATAAACACCGTGTAGTGGGTTTTGGAGGAATGCATGGCTTTGGAAATATCCTCATACATTTCCTCCACCTCCTCATCGGGATGTGCCGAGGTTGGTGCGTAAACCTGTATGACCTTCAGCGAATACCGTTTGGTGATTCTGATTATCAGGTACGCGACCCTTGTCGACACACTCCCAATCTTTGCAACGTTGTTGACGAGAGACTTGTGGACGATAAATCCGACACCTCCTTGGGACAGATGGTCGCCATCCCGGTGATAGAACAAGTTGCCGGACTCGAGGATTGCCGTGTCCTCCCCCTCTCTTCGGACCTCGGATAATCCTATAATACTCCAGCGCAACTTGTCTATCTCTTCTTCCAGCTCCAGGATCTTCTCGTCAGTCCTCAGTGTGCGTGCGTTAAATGTTGCCAGGTCGAGTCGTCGTAGGTGGCAACCGAACCTCCACCGGAGATTCTTAGCACCCCCTGCCCCGCCGTTACCATGGTCGCCACCGTAGCCAGGAATAGCGGGGCCGCCGGAGACTGGGGGCCGTCTATTTGTGTAATTGTTCATGGGGGGTATATTGTCATAGTTGCCACGCTTGGCGAGCGGGTTGGCAACCGCAGTTTTTTTTTGTCGTACAGTTGCTGTTGGATCAGGAAGATGCTGCTGCCCATCTCCTGCCTGTTTCCCTCTGTCGCCTTTTACGACACCCACGGGAAGATATGGGGTAGTGGATATTCTTAACCGCCACTACACGGCAACGCCACATTTTGACTTTTCACAATAGAGTGTAGGTCCCCATTTATTCTATTTCCTGCATTCGCTCGTCGTTCTATATCCTTATCACATCTCCCATCTCTGATAAATACGCAACCCAGATATACAAACTCATCTACTTGCTCGATCAACTCCTCTTCTATTTTTGGTTCACATATCGTCTTACTTTCTTTTCTTTCAAAAACCATAATTTTCGTATAACTTAATTTTTTTTTGTTGTAGTCTTTTCCCGGTCAAGCCGACCTATTTGTGTCACAATCATAATATAACTGCAGCATGGCTCTTCCTAATAAAATAGGTGTAATATATATAATATATATATATATGTATAGTACAAAACAAATCGGCTGAATAATATATCATTCAGGCCGTTTAGTAAGAATGCTGAGCATTTAACTGAAAGAGTTGGTCGTGACAAGTGGTGAAGTCATGTTGCAGTTATATTAGTAGTATAATTATAGCACGAATGTGTCGGCTCGACCGGGCCTACCACACTCTCACGAAATACCAGCGTAAAATAGTAGCTTAACGTTGCTGTGTTTCGTATGGTGAGTGTTGAGAACTGGAGACCCTTTTTACTGAAAACGAGGCATTCCATCTTAAACCTCACGGGTGACAACGCATCTGCATTTTGATGTCTTGGGTCACAGCAACCACTTACCAACTTACCATCAGGTGGGCTGCGTGATCGTTTTGTCGTGTATATATACTTGTATATATATCTATATAAGTATATATATATATATATATATATATATATATATATATATATATATATATATATATTAATTTTTCTGAATTTTATTCGTTGTATAGTACTAAATGATGGACTTAAAAGTAAAAGCATTCGCTGCCAGTCAAACGTTCAGTGATAAGAAGTCAAATGCGGTTGCATAAAAAAACATAATGGAAAAATAAAAATTTAAACAATAGTTTGCCACCATCTGTTTCCCTTCAGATTACAAAATGGACTTCAACAGTTAATAGATCTGTTTTAAGATAAGTTAGGGCTATTTTCGAATACATCATTACTATCCATCTTGTAGAATAGTTAAACACAGACTTATAAAAAAAAATCATTAGAGTCGTTGGCGTCTTAAGGCGAGTCACTAACGTTTTATGAAATTTTAATAAAAGCGCTCTCTCAAACGCCAGAAATACCAGATGGCCTATTTATAAATTATGCATAGATTCAAAAACTCTACTCGTTTTCAACGAGTACTACAACGTAGCCAAGAAACTGCTATATTATTAACGGCCATTTACGAAACATAAAACTGCTAATTAATCTAATTATAACATGATCGGGAAAAAGTCGGATAGCTCTTAAGGAACTAGGTCAAGTTGTAACATTATGTTTCAAATTGACATAGTTTCCAAACGAATACGAATTGAAGTTCCCATATTTGACTTTCGATTTCAAGGAATTTCGTCGTTATGAGCACATAAAAGCCCACTTGATAACAGGAAGATATATATGCCATATGATATGATATTACGCTCGAACGCCGACGCTGCCCGTTGCCGATCTGGGATCTCTAGTTTAGGTCTGGGGTATTTGACATGGTTGTGTCGCCAAATATCGGAAGCCACAACGTTTACCATTATAGCTTCTTACGACACCTACGGGATGAAATGGGACAATGGATTCTATTACGCCACCACCACTTGAAGCTATTTTCTCTACATCACATTATAGATATGTTGGAACTACTAAAGCTATTGAAGAGAAACCCATCACTGGGTTGAAGTGAGAATAAGCGTGAGCTGGCTGTTTTTAGTGGGCTTGGCGATTCAACTTTGAATTCATGTTGGTGGCATGCAGCGGGAGGGTGTTATTTGCCTAAGCTCGCTGCAACCTAGCTGGAGCCACAGGGGAAGAGCAGTGTTAGTATGGTTAGAGCGCCAATCTCCTCAGCGATTCTGGCGGTTGTGTTTGTGAACTGTCTGTAATCGTGAAACTATGGGGAGAAAGGAGTGTCGGTTTTGAAGAGTACCACTTTTCCTACCATCCGTAGCTGAAACATTGGCAGCAGAGCTTAAGCGTTTCAAGTCTCCCTGGCATCTTTGTACTGACTCGGGGACCGAAAGGGAGTAGACAAATGTGTGTGGGGCTTAAGTCGGTGTGATTCCGACATAAATCGTCCTTGACCACTTAAGCACTTCCTCATGAGAAAGAAGGGAGCTGCAGCGACGGTGTAACGCCGTAAAAGATTTAGTCAAAGCTGGTACGACGTAACCTGTCCTTGTCACACAAGAAAAATAAATAAAAAATAATGCTGTATGACAATAGTCGAATGACAGCTTAACTTTCATATATACAAAGTTTGAGATGTGCTAATGTGAGTGATATTTTGCGTTTAGAAATAGTTCAACTACTGGCCAATAACAAGTAACAAAAAAGTTAATTAAAAAACTTTTTTAAAACCGCTACTCATATGTCTCACAGATGTAAATTTTGTCTTCGCGTTGCGTGACTGGAATGTTAAAAAAATTAAACCAACTCCACGAAAAATGTATTCCTTTGAGTAAGGTAGGAATGTGATGAAAATATTTTCTTTTATAATTATGTAACGAAAAATAATTTTGTGAAAAAGTATTCTATAGTACTGATGCAGCCTACTAAAAGTACACCACTGAACAGAGGCCTCCCCCATAGATTGCCTCATATAGTGGATATATGACAAAGTTTTTCTGTTTTTATTGTTATTAGAGAGACGCTACTGCCCAACTTTCGTTTTGTTTTCCACTGTCGCCTCATACAGCACCTACGGGACGATATGAATAAATAGATATTCTTACTCCACCATTACATTAAAGAAGATAAACAGAGGAAGATGGCCAGAGATTTCAGAGTCTGCGGGATAATCCCGTAATAGCAGTAGTTCCTTCTTACTTTAAAAATTATTTGGATAAAACCTAAACAGAACCACTAATAGTCCTGGAGAAGTTGTATATATTAATATGCACTGATGCACTAACTCGTCCCTGACCTCAAAGTTTTTATTGTATATTAAATTGAAGTTACAAATAAAAGATATGAATAAAAAATATAACATCTGTGCCAATGGATCTTGATGTCCATGATCAGAAAAAAATATTGTTTTCTCTAATATCCACAACAATGCAAACCTTACTTGAGCTGGAATGTGACGATTTTATAAAACCTTCAAACTTAAACGTTTCTTACTAAGAAACATAAACGATGTATTAGGTTTCTTATAAAGTTTTAGCAGTGCTTTTCTTGCAATAATTTTGCTTTGTAGCAAACATTTACCTTTCTTAAGGGCAACTTAAATTTGTTGTGTTTAAGTTTCAACCGTAATTTGTTACGTGCCTCACCTACTTATTAAAGCACGTATAAAAACATACACATTGTAAGGTTTAATATCAAAGTTTTGTTTTTAATGGTGGCTCTAAAGAAACAAGTGCCAGCCAAACCAGGCAGCCAGCCAGTCGTTGTATATTTTACTAGAAAAAGGTTAACAAACAAATTCACTGCTTACTCTATAGTTAATGGCTGCTGTGAACCGTAGACACTTATAGACAAACGGCCACATAATCCATCTGATTGTAAGTAGATGTTGCGGCCCATAGACATATACATCTATCCTTGATCAAAAATTAAAATGCTGATGCATTCTCATCTTTAAGGACTAAGATGAAATGCCTTATTCCGAAAAGAGTCTTCGGTTCTCTATCCCTAAACATATGAAACACAGCAGCCATAAATTGCTATTTTACGCTTGTATCCTGTGAGAGCGTGATGATCCTTCCTCGGTCAAGCGTAACCATTCCTGCTACAATCATAATATATGTGATATATGATAATAATGTAAAGACATGATTGACTAGCTGTGCTCACAACTTCGTTCACGTGGAATCAGTATTTTTGTTATCCTATTTGATGATGATTTATTTGTAAATTAAGCTGTCGCGGAGACGTAGAAAGGAACTAATCTGAATAAAAATATTCAGTTAGTCGATAAATTAGACAAACAACTAAACGGACCCACAAACGAAGCAAGAAACAAATAGGATAAACTGTACGCTTATGTTTCATTTTTTAAATAAACAACAAAATGACCTCAATAACGTAATCCCTAATTTGCTCCCGAATTTCTCTAGCCCATACTTAGTTTCCATACAACAAATAAGAGATTGCCCTAAAATAAGCAAGCACCATCACTAATTATTGATATTGAATAAAAAATTTGAAATGAAGACTACAATCCAATGCCTACCTAAAATTAAGTACCTACACTAACATAATAATGAAATTGCGTAAGTATCTATATTTTGTCTCATCCAGCTAAAATAGAAAATAAAACTAAACTCAACCTAGAAAAGTTTTTGGACCTTTAAGTAATAGGTGTCATCGGGCTTTAAACCAGTTGGGTTTTCTATCAAGAAGTTCTCAGTAGCAGCTCGGAGTCAAGGTTCATCCCTATGCCTCAGATACGTAAAGTCGTTTTATCTGTATCTGATCTCACTATATTTTTGTCGGATTACTAACTGGGACACAATGATAAATAGATATTTTTATATTTTGTAGGTTTATAAGGGGGCATATTTTTGTAAAGTTCTAATAATACTTATTATTTACTTTTATTAACTTTACAAAAATCTGAACTTAAAAAAAATATAAGAACACCTTCAATTTAACAAATAATTTGCACAACACCATCTAGCGATGACATTGGTAAACTACTGTACTTTTTAAACTAAGATATTAGGATTTATATATTTTTTATAAATATTTATTACGTTATTTTTTATTATTTTTGTTTATTGCTTTTAGATTCAATTACATCATTATAGAACACTATTTTACATTATTTAATTACAAAAATGTCCTTGATCACTCAACGCCACTATTGAACAAAGTCGTGCCTTTATTTCGTACCCATACTTCAGAATATTTATCATAACTTTTAATAGGATGAACCGATTTTAATAAAACAAAGACAAAATTTAAATCGAAGATATGCTTCACGATTTTAAGAACGAATGTTTTGATATAAATCAGTACTTTATATATGGTACGTTAACAAACGAACAGACAGACAATTCTAAGAATGATAGACATACATAAGCACTCACGCCTGTCACCCAGAGGGGTAGGCAGAGACTACGGACTTCCATTTGGCACGATCCTGACATACCTCTTTCACCTCATTTACATCCATATATCTACGCATACATGCTCGTCGGTTAAGGGTATTTCTAACGTGGCCCATTTTCAAAATATCGCCAATTTGGTCGATAAACTTTTTTCTAGGGCGTCCCTTCCCGACTCTGCCGTTCACATCTGCCATATAGATTTGCTTTGTCACACTTTCCTCATTCATTCTTTCTACATGACCAAACCACCGAAGCATTCCTTTCATAATCCTGGTCACAACATCATCTTGCATACCACATTTATCTCTTATCACGCACTTTCTCACCCAGTCATTCAGATTCAACCCTAGCATACTCCTTAAAGATCGCATTTCTACAGCATTTATTCTACTTTCGTGCTTCTTCTGCCACACCCAGCTTTCACTACCATACATTAAAGTAGGGACTAACACAGCATTATGAACTACCATACGTGCCTTTTTTTGACACATTCTGGTTCTTCATAATAAAGTGTAGTGCCCTATTCACTCTATTCCCTGCAAAAAATGATAGAATTCAGTTTTTAGTTCCTCTCAATCAATTTAATTACAAGAATATAAAACGTACAGACATCTGCAAATTACATTTTTAATATATGTAACCTTAATTAAATTGTAAACCAAGTTATACTGAAACAAGGCTGCGGGCCGGTCTCACAAAACTTTTTAGTATGAAGAATTTTAAATTGCTTCCTTACTGGAAACTCAACTTTGTATTTTTTGTAATACTCGTATATTCTTTCTTTTATAAATAAAATAAGTAACAATAGTGTCTTCCAGAAAGAATTACGGCCACGGCGGCCAGACTCAATGGAGACTATTACAAGAAAAACACAGAAATAAAAAGTATGTCAAAAAGAATTAACTCTATATGTGTAATCGTAAATAAACTCTACTGAGTGCGCGTGCGCGCGCGTGTGTGTGTGTGGTGTGTGTGTGTGTGTGTGTGTGTGTGTGTGTGTGTGTGTGTGTGTGTGTGTGTGTGTGTGTGTGCGTGTGTGTGTGTGTGTGTGTGTGTGTGTGTGTGTGTTTGTGTTACGCTCCTAATTACCGAATACATGTTATTATATATCATCACATATAAGTAAATGAGTAAAAGCTAGTAACACAGTAATTTAACTAACCACGAAATCTGATCTGCGGTATTTTCAATTAAAACGTTCTCTCGGAATAACACATCAATATCATGAGAGTGCCTGAAGTAAGTACTCTGTGGAAATTTAAATAAGCCAGCCACAAATGATATTAGTTAGAAAGCATCGTTCAACAAAATTCAAGAAAGCCTCGAACAAAAATTTCCTAAATATAATAAAAAAATATAGAAGGAAGAATGACAAACGAGCATACATCTTGCCTGATGGTAATTAGATGCTATAGTCCACACAGATACCTTCACCTATCTTCAATTGAAAACAAAATGCAAATAAGTTATGAAATAGCAGCATAATTGCTATTATGTGCAGGTACTATATGATTACTATACGAACCAGGTGGTTGGGGGGTCCGCACCCGACACGATTGTCGATATTCCACATGTTTTTTGTTTTTCCGTCCGAATACAATCCGGAAGTCGTCAAGACAAGAGTGAACAGGCTTTTGTTACGTTAAGTTAGTGCAATTTAACGTCTATGGTTTCATCCCCACTTACCACTAAGTGGGATTGTGGTCAAGCGTTGGCTTATAATAAGTGAAAAATATAATCTAATTAGATCAGATACGAGTATAATACGCTGCAGTGTGTAGCAAATGCTTTCTCACAAACCTATGGTATTAAGGAGTTTGAGAGGAGATATTAAGGAGATTGAGAAGACGTGTCTTAGCCGTGAGACCAAAGTATGTTAGAAATTTTTTGTTATTGTAAGCCAGTGCTTAACTACTATCACACGTGATGGTAAGCGGCGATGTACAGGAAGTTGGTAAAGAGTACTGACTTAGCTTAATAAAAGCATATTTAATCTTGCTTTGAAGACACCCACATTGTGATTGGATAAAAACACTGACAATATCAAAATATTGCACACCTTTGTCATACATATTAAGTACGAATGCATGTTATGTGTCTATGACTGAGTATCTCAACTGGTTGTCCGACGGTTTCAGTACGGCTCGTTTCGTCTTATCGAGTAATTCTAGTAGATTCTAATAAATTTTATATAAATCGTATTTTAATTTTCTATAAAACAGACTAGATTTGCCGCTACATAACTTGGGTTCTACGAGTTGGGTCCTTTCGTTTTACTTTAATACTACGTTATCATAAACATACATACATAAGACATAAACACTCACGCCTGTCACCCAGAGGGGTAGGCAGAGACTACAGACTTCCGTTTAGCACGATCCTGACATACTTCTCTCGTCTCCTCCACATCCATATACCTACCCACACATGCTTATCGGTTAAGAGTACTCTTAATTTGGCCAATTTTTAATATATCGTCAATTTGGTCGACACACTTTTGTCTAGGACATCCCTTTTCGACTCTTCCATTCACTTCTGCAACATATATTTGCTTTGTCAGTATTTCCTCGTTCATTATTTCTACATAACCAAACCACCTAAACATTCCTTTCTTAATCCTGGTCACCGCATCATCTGGCAAACCATACTCTTCTTTTATCATACAGTTTCTTTAGCGTTGCCTTACAGTAATTTTAAGTTACACAAAGTTCATATTAGTTTTCAAACGTTTGTAGTAAAATAAATTGCACAATACTTAATGGACTTCATCTTACTTGGAATGAGTTTCGAAAGTCCTGATATCAATATATCTTCATGTTTCGAGTTCCCTAGAGTCCTATTCTATTGCCTTTAAAGATAAGTCTATGTACAGGCGGAAAACTTAACTAACGTGCGAAGATATGGACTTTTTGTTTTTCATATCTGGAGAAAAATGTTTGAGTTCCAGCTTTTTTAGCATGTAGTTTCATATTGCATAGCTAATTATGTTTTTTTTTTAATTAAAGTCGATTCAATAGGCAATTTCTTTTAATTTTTTTATTACGGTTAGAGCCTATCAAAAATGCACTGCTGAACAGCTCTTCCTCACAGATTGCCACGCCTGGCAAGCGGACTGGCAACAGCAGTTTTATATTTAGTTGCTATCAGGAAGTCGCTGCTGCATAACTTCTGTTTCAGTTGCCAACAGTCGTCTCTTGCGACACTCAAGAGGCGATATAGGGTAGTGGATATTCTCACACCGCCACTACACGGTGAAGTTTTGTTACTACGTATTATTAAGATTTTATTTACACTCTTGCTGTGTGTAACGGAATCGATCACCCAATTTCAACTCGTGGTTATCGTAAGGAGCGACTATTATAAATAACAATAAGAATATATATATATATATATATATATATATATATATATATATATATATATATATATATATAATATATATATATATATATATATATATAATCGGAATTTGACATTGTGTGATCATAATAGCTCAAGTGGATATCGAGCTTTCGCGGAATCGTCATGCCTTGGTTCGCGTCCTGTATTCGGTCCGACTGTTTTCCTTTTTTTTTTCAAGTCCCTTCTTTTGTGATAAAATCTATTATTTCGAGCCCTTTTTATAGTATTTTTTAAAAATATGAAAATTTTAATAAAACTGCACTCATGATTTTTTATTCAAATAACCAGTTCAGTTTTTTTTATTATGTCATATAAGATCAAAAATATTATTCTTGTTTTAATTTGTATCTAAATGTAATTTCAAACAAAACCGAGCAAACTCGATCACACAGGTACTAGTGTATTAATAGAGAAACAATTCAACTTAGCTAGGATTGAATTGCTAGTCAATTAGTTTCATAATTAAATCCCGTCAGATAAAGGTTTGAATGTTATTTATGGACTAGATTTCGGGTAAAATTAATGAGATAAATCCAATCAGAATCGGTTCTTGAAGCAACCCAATGAGTCAAGTAATTTTAACTGAAATTATATACGGCAAGTGTGTTGTGTTATTTGCTAATGGATGTCTTGCTGCATTTTATCGTTATTTGTTTTAAAAATATTCTAAAATCTGCTCTGATGATAATAGTTTGTCTTGTCTCATATCATGTTTCATGGATTTATAATTATTATAAATAATAAACGACTAGGTAAAATATCGTCGGTGCCGATGTGTCCCAGTCCCGCCTCGCACGGCAATTTCCTTCCGTGGTTTAGCTCGATATGCACAGTCGTTCCGTTGAATTCTTCAAATAAAAATCCATCTTTAGTGACACCAGCACGTTAGGTTCAAGTGTCATAAGTCTCTCTCACGATGTGTGGACACCGTGACAGAGATTTATGAGAGAAATGACCAGTGACATGAGTTTCTTCGATAAAGATTTTTCGTGGACTGTAATGGTACATAAAACGAGCAGAGCGAGGAAAGTAGATGAGAGATGAATGCACGCATTAAACTTGTCAGGAACTGCCTCGGCTCCTCCCGCAGTATCAGTTAACAAAGCAGGTCCACCTCGTGGTTCACCACCCGTTTCCAGGAAGTTACACAGTCCTCAACTAGCGTTACTATTTAAGTTAAATTAACTGGCGTTACTATTTTCCCTCACCCTTAAAGAGTCACCTTTAAAGGACGACCGTAAGATAAAGAAAAAAGAAACACAGATAATTTACGATAAATAGGGTGAGAGCATACGCTCAATGCACTTAATTAACTTACTAAGTTTGCTAGGTAAACAAGTAAAGGTTAGATAAAAATTAATTTATCGGTGATCATGTTCAATACATGATCATTACGCGGAAATACAATCGAATGCTTTTGATTGTAATCTAGTGCGTAAGGTCTAGTCTGTAAGGTCCAAAAGGCCCGGATCAAACCGATGTCACTGAAAGGCCTCTAACAATTGAAAGCAGTGAGTGCGTTTTAATACCTATAACATTTAAATATTCCGCTGCAAAATGTTGTTTTGAAGGGCGCAGAGTATTATAAGAGAACACTTTATCAATCTTAATTAAGTTGCTAAAGCTGTGTTATAAACAACGTGCCATACGTATGTGGGACCAACGAAACCCATTATTTTCCACAAGCGGGCAACAATGGATAAGGTGTAGTGCTTAGTTCACGTCACATTAGCGGAAATAATGTCAGTGATCTGAATAACGCGGTTTGCAACAAATGTCGGTCACTTGTGTGGTGAACTCTTTATCCAGTATAGAGCTCACTTTGAATCTACAAAGGCATATAATGATATTGCGAGTCCAAACGAGTAATTGTCAAGGTATCTGCGAAGTAATTTTGAGAGTAAAACCGCACCACAAAGCTCGAGGCGTGCAATAGACAGTGGCTTTGTTGGTGCGATTTTAGTCTTTGCACAAACCAACTGGACGGTGTTACTATTGTCGCTCCGAGCTTGCCTTACGTCGTATGCGACGGCGGTATCTCGTACCAATCTAAATTAAGTTGCCAAAGCTGTTTCATTAACCACCTGGCGTACGCAACTGTGTGAGAAATGAAGCCCATTACGTCCCACAGGCGGGCGATAGTATACAACAAAAAGCGATGTTACAGGTAAACAAATGCAAGCCCAATATTTTATGCATTGATTTATTGAACTCTACTTCTCCTGTAATTTTTTATTCTTATATGTTCGGCGCACGCACTCTTAGATTAGTTTCAGGAAGTCACACAGTCCTTTACTCTTGACTTATTGTAATGAATGAATGTCAGTATCCTTCGTGTTGTCGCGGTTGTTATACGATTACACTGCTGCGCTTGAGACGCCTTCAATATCCGCACGTGCAAATAGGAAGGATTAAGGAAGAGAGGGGTTAAAAATATGTACCAAGTATTTTATTACCTGGCGTTACCAGTGCGTACGCATTGAACTCCCATCCATGTTAACATACAGTCACGTCTCCGTCTCGTGCACGTGCTGATTCCGTCTTGTATGCAGGGACCTTTAGTTATCGATGGTGACAATATTCTGAATTTTAATTCGGGATAGATGAAAATGTCAATGGACCAGAGAATCCACTTACCATCTGGTGGACTGTGTGCTTGCTTGTCAGCCTTATTCTATGAAAAACTTCTAAGTTTTAACTAATTTTTTTAAAGTCACGTTTTCTGGATGACTCTAAATATCTTTAATGGAGTATCTGGCAGTAGCCAGTTACGAGTGTCACATATGGAACTGGGATGTGACCTTTCACCGCTAGTCGCATGAAAAAACTTGAGGTCGCTCAGAGAGCTATGGAGAAGACTGTGCTCAGAGTTTTGTAAAAAAAAATTGTAAATGGGGTTATTATCCGCAGTAAAAACAGAATGACTGGCACAGGGGAACGGATTAGTAGAATGAAGTTATAATATTCGGACTATATGGCTCGAAAATCCGACAACCAATTGGGAAGAAAAGTATGGTGCCTTTCCCAAGTAGATGGAGTGATGTCCTAGTTAGATGTACAGGAAGTCGACGAATGCAGGTGGTTTTGAACCGTGCCTTATGGCATTCCATAGGAGAAGCCTACGTGCAGCAGTGGTCTTGTGGAAGGCTGTAATCATGATGATGATGAGCACTTAACTTCTAGATATTTGCAACCTAACGTCAGCAGGACATTCTTAAATAAGTTGATAATATAAAAGTACCTTAGCACAAGTGCAAGATGATGTTGTGACCAGGATTAAGAAAGAAATGCTTCGGTGGTTTGGTCATGTGGAAAGAATGGATGAGGAAAGAGTGACAAAGAAAATTTATGTTGCAGAAGTGAATGGCAGAGTCGGAAAGGGACGTCCTAGGCGAAAATTTATCGACCAAATTGGCGATTTATTGAAAACGGGCCAAATTAGGAGTACCCTTAACCGACGAGCATGCATGCGTAGGTGTATGGATGTGAAGGAGGCGAGAGAGGTGTGTCAGGATCGTGCCAAATGGAAGTCTGTAGTCTCTGCCTACCCCTCTGGGTGACAGGCGTGAGTGTTTATGTTTATGTTTGTACCTTAGCACAAATGTTCTGTGATACTGTAGTTTCTCTACTAGCAACAACTTGTTTTATTTTAGTTCAAAAACTTCTCATTTTGGCAAATGTCATATCCGATAAAGAAATAGGATTTTATTGTACGCGTTGAAAACCATTCCGAGGCTATAAATTTAATGGAAAGTACTGGCATAGTGTTAACTTAACCGACAAGAAAGTCTCTAGAGAAGTATATTCGTCGTATTTATTAGTTTCCATTTTATATTCCTAAAACAAAAAGGTTGATTGATGAAAACTAATCTTATGGTTTTTGTCGCGTTTAGTGCAACTAATTTTTCTTTTTTCATTCTTGACATTTCGGGTGCTTTACAGTAAGTCTAGTTGAAATAGTTATACACCGCCATCTATCAAATGTCATTAGATTTTTCTAGTATTTCCAATAGTTACCTCTTAGGACACACTCGGGACGATATGGGGGACAAATTATTTTACGCCGCCAATCCGAATCATTCGGTCACCGGAGCCAATGAGCTATGTACGTAACCTGGTTTTGGGTAGTTTTTGGTTGTTGACCCTTGACGGATAAACACATTGCTTCATACACCCATGGACATGGATTATAGAGCAGTTTTTACTAGTACTTTAAGGTATTTTTACTAGTTAAAAACAAGCTAAGCAGAGAAACGTATGCAGGTGCCATAATAACACAAAATGTGTATATGTGGAAAGGGGTATGGAGATAACTGTAGATGAAATAATGAAAGCAATGAAAAGCATGTAAGCAGGTAAGGCAGCTGGATATGATAGAGTATCACTCGAGATGCTAAGGGCTGGAGAGGGAGTGGTGGCAGGCCTGCTGTACACCTTGTTTCATTTATCATCATCATCATCATCATTACAGCCTTTCACAAGTCCACTGCTGAACATAGGCCTCCCCCAAGTAATGCCACAAAGCACGGTCCTGAGCCACCTGCATCCATCGACTTCCTGCATGTCTTACCAGGTCGTCACTCCATCTAGTGGGGGGTCGCCCTACACTACGCCTACCGGTACGAGGCTGCCACTCGAGAACCTTTCTTCCCCATCGGTTATCGGTTCTTCGAGCTAAATGGCCGGCCCATTGCCACTTCAGCTTACTAATCCGTTGGGCTATGTCGGTCACTCTGGTTTTACTGCGGATATCCTCATTTCTGAGTCTATCACGCAGAGAAACTCCGAGCATAGCCCTCTCCATAGCTCGCTGAGCGACCTTAAGCGTCCTCATACGGCCAGCAGTGAAGGACCACGTCTCAGATCCATAAGTCATCACTGGCAACACGCACTGGTTGTACAATCTAGTTTTTAGAGATTGAGGTATACCTGACGAAAAGATATGTCGTAATTTCCCGAACGCTGCCCAGCCGAGTTGAATCCGTCGATTGACCTCTCGGTCGAAGTTGGACTTACCTAGTCGGACTATTTGTCCCAGGTAAACGTACTCGTCAACAACTTCGAGCATAGTGCTCCCAACAACTACCGGCATAGGTGTGACATGGACATTAAACATGATCTTTGTTTTGTCCATGTTCATCTTAAGACCTATCCGTTGGGAGGCACTATTGAGGTCATTGAGCATAGTGCTTAAGTCCTCCAGCGATTCTGCCATAAGGACTATATCGTCGGCAAATCGAAGGTGAGTGATGTACTCGCCATTGATGTCAATACCGTATCCTTTCCAGTCCAGTAGCTTGAAAACGTCTTCCAATGCAGCGGTGAAGAGCTTCGGGGATATAACGTCACCCTGTCTTACACCTCTCTGCAGTTGGATAGGTTTCGAGCTCTGGTTCTGTACTCGGATAGCCATCGTAGCCCTACTGTACAAACACTTCAGCACTTCGATATACCGACAGTCAACTTGGCACCGCTGAAGGGACTGTAGCACCGCCCAAATTTCGACGGAATCAAAGGCTTTCTTATAGTCCACATACGCCAGGCAAAGTGGCAGATTGTACTCTTCAGTCTTCTGTACAATCTGCCGCAGGGTATGTATGTGGTCTATGGTACTGAAGCCTTTTCGGAAACCGGCTTGTTCGGGAGGCTGGAAGTCGTCAAGTCTGCGTGCGAGACGATTCGTAATGACTCTCGAAAACAGCACGTAGACGCGGCTCAGAAGGGAAATCGGTCTGTAGTTCTTTAAGAGAGCGTTGTCGCCTTTCTTAAAGAACAAGACCACCGCACTTCTGCTCCACGCCTCTGGAGTAGTGCCACCATGGAGGACGGAATTGAAGAGCTTCTGAAGGACTACAAGTACCGGTGTTCCACCCGCTTTCAGAAGCTCCGCTGTAATTCCATCCTCGCCTGGGGCCCTGCCGTTTTTAAGGTGCTGGAGAGCCATTCTAATCTCGCTTAGACCGACGTCCGGGATATCATCGGAATAGTGTCGGATAAGACTAGCTCTTGGATCGTTACTCACACTTGCGTGTGGCTCCAACGATGATGTGTACAGCTGCCCATAGAACCTCTCAATCTCACTCAAAATCTCAGGTGTCCCGGAAACGATGTTGCCACACTCAGTCTTCAGCTTTGACAGTTGGCTCTTTCTGGCAGACAGATCTCTGGCAAAGACTTTGGAGCCCTGGTTCCGCTCGATCGCTTCTTTAATACGAGAAGTATTAAAGTTGCGTAAGTCTCGCCGCATGCATTTGGAGATCTGTCTGTTCAGTTGCCTGTATGCTGTCAAATCTGTTGACGATTGCAGCCTCATCTCCCGTCTAACAGCCATGAGATTAAGAGTGTGATCGGAGAGTTTTTGTGTTCTTCTGCGGCGGGTCTTGCAGAACTTAGCTCCGACCGCATGGACAGTTTCCACGAGCTTGTCGTTCATATCGTCCACTGCATTGCAATCTTCTAGGCACTGGAAGCGGTTACGTAACTCGAGCTGAAAGGTTTCGGGATTCTGGATTAGAGCACGAGGGGGACGGAGCGTTGACTTCATTAGACGAGACCTCTCCAACTTAACGTTTAGGTTCAGTGTGCCTCTAACCATTCGGTGATCGCTGCCAGTTTTCACCCTTGCGATCACTGAGACATCACTGAACAGTTGGCGTCTGGTCGTCATAATGAAGTCAATCTCATTTTTTGTCGAACCGTCGGGGCTCGACCAGGTCCACTTCCTGTGGGGCCGCTTCTGGAAGAAAGAGTTCATCATAAAGAGTCCCTCTTTCTCCATAAAGTCGGCCAGCTGCTGGCCCCTTCGGTTCCGTTGCCCTACTCCAAATTTCCCTACCTTCAGCTCACCGCTTTCTCTTGTGCCTAGTTTTGCGTTGAAGTCTCCCATCAACACCGTGTAGTGGGTTTTGGAGGAATGTATGGCTCTGGAAATATCCTCATACATTTCCTCCACCTCCTCATCGGGGTGTGCCGAGGTTGGTGCGTAAACCTGAATGACCTTCAGCGAATACCGTTTGGTGATTCTGAGTATCAGGTACGCGACCCTCGTCGACACACTCCCAATCTTTACAACGTTGTTGACGAGAGACTTGTGGACGATAAATCCGACACCTCCTTGGGACAGATGGTCGCCATCCCGGTGATAGAACAAGTTGCCGGATTCGAGAATCACCGTGTCCTCCCCCTCTCTTCGGACCTCGGATAATCCAATAATATGCCAGCGCAACTTGTCTACCTCTTCTTCCAGCTCCAGTATCTTCTCGTCAGTCCTCAGGGTGCGTGCGTTATATGTTGCCAGGTTGAGTCGTCGTAGGTGGCAACCGAACCTCCACCGGAGATTCTTAGCACCCCCTGCCCCGCCGTTACCATGGTCGCCACCGTAGCCAGGAATAGCGGGGCCGCCGGGGACTGGGGGCCGTCTTTTTGTGTATTTGTTCATTGGGGGGTATTTGCCGTAGTTGCCACGCTTGGCGAGCGGGTTGGCAACCGCAGTTTTTTATTACGTCACAGTTGTCATCAGGAAGATGCTGCTGCCCATCTCCTGCCTGTCTCCCTCTGTCGCCTCTTACGACACCCACGGGAAGATATGGGGTAGTGGATATTCTTAACCGCCACTACACGGCACAATTTAATTTATGTTGGGAATTAAAACGGGTGCCGGATGACTGGTGTAAAGCAGTTATAGTACCAATATATAAAGGAAAAGGGTCACAGCAGGACTGCAAAAACTACCAAGCTATCAGCTTGCTTAGTATTGTGGGTAAACTGTATGCTAAGGTGTTAATTGAAAGAGTTATGAAAGAAACTGATGGAAAAATTTGGGATGTGCAAGCGGGTCTTAGAAAGGGAATGGGGTGTACAGATCAAGTCTTTTCCATGCGCATGATTGCGGAGAAGTTTTTGGCCAAAAACCAGAAAATTTTTTGTGCATTCATGGGCTGGGAAAAGGCTTATGACAGAGTGGACAGGAATGTGTTATGGCAAACACTGAACTCATATGGGTTGAACGCTGGTTTGATACAGGCATTAAGGTCTCTTTATAGGGACTCTAGTGCTTGTGTCAGGATCAATGGGGTCTACTCGGACTGGTTTCGCATCCAAAAAGGTGTCAGACAGGGCTGTGTAGCTTCCCCTTGGCTGTTCAACCTATTTTATGGACCGGTGTTTGCAAACTTTGAAAGATGAAGAATGTGGGTTAAGAATGGGCGAGTTGACCGTCAAATGCCTTTTGTATACCGATGATCAAGTCATATTTGCGTCATCGGCGGCTGAGTTGCAAATGATGGTTACATTAATGAACTGGGAATTAAAAGAAAGGGGAATGAAAGTCAACGCATGTAAGACGAAAGTGATGGTTTTTGATAGAGAAGAAAGCAAAACGGTATGTGAAATAAGAATAGAAGGAGAGTTAATTGAGCAAGTGGATGAGTTTGTGTATTTGGGATGTGTATTTAGCAGGGATGGTAGATATGATAGGGAAATAGAACGACGAGTAAATGCAGGGAATAGAGTGAATGGGGCACTACACTCTATTATGAAGAACCAGAATGTGTCAAAACAGGCACGTATGGTAATTCATAATGCTGTGTTAGTCCCTACTTTAATGTATGGTAGTGAAAGCTGGGTGTGGCAGAAGAAGCACTAAAGTAGAATAAATGCTGTAGAAATGCGGTCTTTAAGGAATATGCTAGGGTTGAATCTGAATGACAGGGTGAGAAATTGCGTGATAAGAGATAAATGTGGTATGCAAAATGATGTTGTGACCAGGATTAAGAAAGGAATGCTTCGGTGGTTTGGTCATGTGGAAAGAATGAATGAGGAAAGAGTGACAAAGCAAATTTATATGGCAGATGTGAACGGCCGAGTCGGGAAGGGACGCCCTAGGAAAAAGTTTATCGACCAAATTGGCGATATTTTGAAAATGGTCCACGTTAGAAGTACCCTTAACCGAGGAGCATGTATGCGTAGATATATGGATGTAAATAACAGGCGTGAGTGTTTATGTTTATGTTTTTTTATGTGTATATGTGAATATAAATATAAAAACATATTTATATACCATACGTATAAATGCTCTTATATATTACTGCAAGTAATCTAAACAACATGGTTTATACCTAGTACATACCATACGCAATTTTTAAATAATACATAGAACACACATTTTAGGTATTTATTGTACACATATATATGAACATATATATACAAAATTTACTTAAATATTTTACTTAAAAAATAGTAATCCGTAGCTTTAACTTTTCCGTTTCGTGCTTTAATTGTCAATTTTCTCACATAAAACAAAATAGCAAGGCTTAAACTGTTTTGTATGGTGGAGTGGATTACCGGAGACCTGTTTCACTAGATTTTAACTGAGGGCCACAGCATCTACTCACTATCAGGTGGACTGTGTGCTCGTTTGTCAATCTAATTGCTTAAGAACATAACTTGTACAAACGAACAGAATCAGGCCTTTAAAAATAATAAAAAAAGCGGCGAGAAGCGCGAGTCGGACTCGAAGGGTTCCGTAGCAGCAAGTAACATAATATAAAAATTCATGTAGTTGATTGAATGAAAGGTAAATTGAGGTTTATAATTTAAGACGTATTAAAAAAACTACTTACTAGATCTCGTTCAAACCAAATCGGTGGAAGTTTATAATGTACATCGTATTTTTTTCGTTTTATCATTCTCTTATTTTAGAAGTTACAGGGGGGGGGGGTACACACATTTTACCACTGTAAAAGTGTCTCTCGCGCAAACTATTCAGTTTAGAAAAAAAAGATATTCAAAACCTCAATGTAATTTTTGAAGGGCAATCCAAAGATACCCCCTCCCACACCGTAAATATTCCATTCAATATGCCCAAAATTGATAGTTTTTTTTTCATAGTTCTTATAGTTTCGGAAAAAAGTGGCAGTGAAATACGGACGGACAGACAGACAAGCAGACATGACAAATCCATAAAGGTTCCATTTTTTGCCATTAGGCTACGGAACTCTAATAAAAAGCAATGGCATTGTAGAATGATATATCGAATTTGGTTTGAAAAACTAAATTTGTTCATTCACCTTCTGTTAGAAAACCTTGCAGCATTCGCTTGGAAAAGAAAAGTTTATATAAATATTTTGTTCCAAGTGTAAGCACAAATAAATATGGGTTTGATTCAAAATTTCAGGATTTTGATTAAAAAACGAAATATGTTGAAATTGAGACAGTCAGTTAGCTGTCTTTACGAGCGCTGGACCAATGAGACAGTTCAAATCCCGGGTTGGGCCAAAATCAGTTACAAAATTGAAATATTGCTTTACGTTTGACAGCCTCGCTGGTCTATTGCGCGTAAATGTGATTGTTGATCATGGTCTTTAATTCAAATTCCGGGTCAGGTCAAAATCAGTTATTGGGTTTTTCTGGCATGAAACTCTCAGAAGGAGTCCGGAGTTAAGATTTTGGCGTTCTTATTGTCTTCCTGCGCCTGATTTCTTACGTCTCTGAAGTACATCGGACTATGAGAGTGAATGGAGAAAGTACACATGTGCTTCCGAACACACTCGTGTTCTATTATACAGTCATACTCAGATGTATAGTCTCCATTGTGATTGTCCACTGTGATGGAAATTCGGTCTGGAAGATTGTATATGTGAAATTTATTTCATTACTTTTACTTTTTTGAAGTTGTGTTTTACTTTTTACTTTAAGCCAACAAGGGTGGTGTGGATAATATCCGATGTACCGACATACAATGCTAATGCTAAGATAGGAGTTATTGTCAAATTAATAAATAATTGTATACTTACATCAAGCAAAGTACCCAGCTGAATTAAAAATATGTATTGTGAAACCGATATATGAAAAGGCAGTCATAATGTTTATGTCATTGACAAGATTTCAAATATAGGGAAGTTATTTGTTTCACCCCGATTTTTGAAAATCGAATTTTTATCAGATCTCGACGTTTTGAGATCCCAGGAAGCTATTCTGACTAATTTCATGTAGACGTCCGTACGGATGTATCACCTTTAAGGAAACCTTCGGGACGATATGGATTAATAATAAATACTCTTCAACGCTACTATCTTTTTCTTCTTCTACCTAGCGTTGCTCATCCTGCCCAGCGTGGGAGAACCCAGGGTCCGCTTTCCTACACTTCCTCCTCCACTTTGCCCGATCTTCGGCGTCCCTCGTAACTAGCCCATTTGCGCGCAAGTCATCCTGTACGACATCAAGCCAGCGTTTCTTGGGCCGTTCTCTACTCCTGGTACCAGGTAGGGTCATGTCCAGGCATTTGTTTCCCACGTAGCTTGCCGGTCGTCGTAAGACGTGGCCGTACCAGCGGAGACGACTTTCCTGGAACTTGTCAGCAATGTCACGGACATGGAGGCTGCCGCGGATATATGTATTCCGTACATGGTCTTTCCGCGTGACGCCACATATCCACCGCAGCATGTTCAACTCCGCGACATGCAACAACTGCCGGTGTCGCTCCAGCACCGGCCACGCTTCACTGCCGTACGTAAAGACAGGCCCTATGATGGTCTTATAGACCTGTCCCTCCAGCTTGACCGGCATTTTGGGGTCACAAATGATACCCGTCACCTCGCGCCATTTCGCCCAGGCCGCTGATATACGAGCCTTGATGTCACGATCGATGTCCCCGGACGCATCAAGCACAGATCCGAGGTACCTGAAGTTGTCCGTGCGCTCGACGGTGTCGTCGCCTATACGGAGAGACGTCAGATCTGTGCTGTTGCAGGCCATATACTCCATCTTCGCCACATTTAGCTTCAGCTCGCCGTTCTAAAGCGCCTCCCTCCATGCGTGCACACGTCTGGTGAGACGTCCTTTGTCCCCATCTACCAGTGCGATATCATCAGCGTACGTACTCTTCAACGCTGCTATACGGTATATAATTCATAATTAATTTTATGTACCCTTTAGCTTAAGGTGTTACATTTAAGTTTTAAATAAATAATATTTACATTGGGACTGCTATTTTTTATAAATATAGTGAAATCAGTGTTCTGGAAAATATTTGTGAGATTTATGAAATGTAAGTAGCAACAATAATAGTATCGTTTTCTCCCTAGATTCTTTAAGCCAGTTCGAGGGAAAATAAATATATTGAGCTCATTTCAGATTATTAGATATTGTGGACCTTTTTCCTACAATAAATAACGTATTTTGTTATAGTTACTTGGCAAAAATAAGCTGAGCAATATTAAAATCCCGGTATCCTACATTTATGATTAAATGCCTTCGATTTCTGTTAAGAGAGATTGCATGTTATATAATATATTATGTATAACCAAATGGTGTTTCAATAATTGAAACCGATTAAATTAATATTTATATTATAGAGTAGCTGTAATGATAATGCTAAAGTGTCCACTCAGTGTATTTGTGAAAACAAACAAAATAAATAAAATATTATAAATTTTAAAATATAATAAATAAGATTACAAACGAGCCACAAACATTGGTTTCCAAACGAGCAAATTGTCTTCCGTCAACTCAGCGATGGAGGATCTACACCTTAACGCCACAGCTGCCACTTTCGTGTTCTGATTCAGCAGTCTACAGTAGCCAGCGCATAACGTCTTCTTCTTACTAAAAGGACTAAAACATAAATGAATGTAATCTTTAATTTAAGAGTTTTGCAAGTATGCTACTCTTGTTGCAAATTCCGACAAACTCGAATTTTTAGTCAGCGGGCGAGCGACTTAGATTCATGAAATACGGAGATACCGTAGTTTACCGCCGCATAACATCACAACATTCCTTATTTTTGTTAAGTATCTATATAGTTTTGTACTTTTGTATTATTAGTATATACTTAGTACTTTTCTTACGGAGAAATAAATATTTTCATTTCATTTCATTTCTCTTTCACATAATCTCATTTACATTTGATTTCATTTTTAAATATTAGTACGCGTACTGCGTTTTTACGTGGTAGAGCCATGCTGCAGCTATATTATGGTTGTAGCACGAATGGCTCGGCTCGACCGGGGAAGGACTACGCTCTCACAAAATACCAAAGTAAAATAGCCGCTTAATACTGCTGTGTTTCGTATGGTGAGTGTAGCGATCCGGAGACCCTTTTTACTGGAAACGAGGCATTCCATCTAATTCCTCAAGGGTGACAACGCATTTGCGTATTGATTCTTAATCGAGAATAAATGTAGTATCTATGGGCTACAGTATCCACTTACCATCAGGTGAACTGTGTGCTCGTTTGTCAACCTTTTTCTGTAAAAAAAGCGTATTTCATAGATCTGAAGTAATTAAAATTTGGAGCTGTCGTATGGTGGTGGCATAAAAATCCATCATCCCATTTCGTCCCATGGATGCCGTAAAACTTGACTATGGTAATGGTCGTAACTGCGGAGCTCAACGATTTCGGTAAATCCTCTCGAGAAAGACTCATATCAAGCGATGAACTTTTAGGAGCTGATAAAGAAGAAGAAGAAATTTTGGAATGATCAGTAAAACGTATACATACGCTTATATTATATTCTGTTTTACACGAGTTCAATGGCGCATTCGTCACTCACAGACTCATTTCTGTTTATTACTATATACCGTCAGTGGACGTAGTTAAAAAGCTTTTTTGCCGGCCACAAATACGTTTGATTTTTTATTAAGAATGTTTGATCATACCTCTGCTAGGGCCTCCTATACCTTACTTCTTTTTTGTATCCTAGTCGAAACGAAAGAGCGATAATATTATTATTAATAATAATGTACCTATCATTTTTTAAATGTAGTTTACAATATTATATGTATATTCATCATTTATTTTGTATATTTATGGAGCCTAACCAGGTGACAAAACTACCTTCGTACCCCAAAATAATCAGACTTAACTAAGCTAATAATAATATTACAATAATAAAATTTATTGCAATTTAACAAAAATACAATACATACAAACGATAAAATAGTGTAATTTTAGGCTAATTAAGCACTAATTTTATCCTCCCATCTCATGAAGGGCCCTTCCATGTGGTTACAATTATAGTCCACCTGTTGTCATCGCATCGGGCTATATGACCAGCCCATCTGAATTTTAGTGCTTGAGCGTAAGCCAGCGCGTCTATTGCTTCAGTATAGTTTCGTATTTTCGTGTGTCGTATTTTTTGTATTTTCTTTATATTTAACATGCTGCGTTCCATTCCTTTCTGACATGAACTAATTTTGTTTTTAATTTTCTTCGTAATTTTCCACGTCTGGCAACCATACGTTAGAGAGGGCAGAATGCATGAGTCCATAGTTTTCTTTTTGAGCTTTATTGACATGTTGCTTTTAAATACTTCTTTTAGGCTCCAATATTTGTTCCACGCGATTTTTATTCTACGCTGTATCTCCATTTCATTACTGTTTGTTTTGAAACTTATTAGTTTTCCAAGATAGATATATTCATCCACGTAGTCTAGCGGCCTATTTTCTAACCTGATACACTTTTTGATACTATTTGTCATGGCATTCGTCTTTGACAGGTTTATCTCTAATCCCACTTGTCTGCTGCTTATATTAAGGGACTCTAACGTATATTGCAAGCCACAGCTAGTTTCTGATAATAACACTATATCGTCTGCGAATCTTAGATGGCCTAAATATTTGCCATTAATGTTTAGACCACATTTATTCCAGTTCAGTTTTCTTATGACGGTTTCCAGTACAGCTATAAAAAGATTTGGTGATAACGGATCGCCTTGCCTTACTCCTCCCTTAATAGGAAAGCTTTGGCCAATCTTTTCCAATTTTACTTTGCTAGTGCTTTTGCTATAAATGTTTCTTATCACTTCTATGTATTTATTTTCTACTTTTTGAGCTTTTAAGGCTTCCCAGATACTCGTGCGAGATATTGTATCAAATGCTTTTTGATAGTCCACAAAGGCGATGTAGAGTGGTCTCTGTTTTTCCTGGTACTTTTCAATAATTAGTTCTAGGGAGTGTATGTGATCTATTGTAGAGAATCCTTTGCGAAAGCCTGCCTGTTCTACAGGTTGCCATGTGTTTAATGTTTTGCTTATTCTCTTATTAATGATTGAAGAAAATAGTTTGTATAGAGTCGGTAAAAGGCTAATGGGTCTGTAGTTGCCAATATCATGGGGGTCTCCTTTTTTATAGAGTAAAATTATGTTTGATTCGGTCGGGTTTTATTTTATTTATTTTTATTCAAGTGATTCGTTGCTCTTTGTACTTCCGATTCATCTGATTACGATTTTGGTGAGTTACTGTGATAGTGAACCTCACTACTGTGGTGAAATGCATGCCGGGCAAACTAAGTTTTGTTTAAATAAAAAAGATTTAAATAGCTTAAAACAATGACGTTTCCCTAATCTTAGCTAAGTATTATTCTTGAATGAGTAATGAATTTTTACAAGCTTTTTTGAGAAGCACCTATCTCACTCCCGCAGTCGCATGAACTATGTGACTATAACATCAAAACACATACAATTGAAAATTGTGTAAACCTCTTAATGTTAACATGAACGATAGTGGACACTAACAGAATGTTATCCATGATTATGTGCTGCTAAAATCGGATCCAACTAAAAAGTTTACTCCAGAAAAAAACGGGTTTTAATTAAATTAATTTTGAAGGTTTATTTACGACTACAGTTTCCGTCCGCTGAAAATTACGTGGATCAATATTTATATCGAGTGTGCAGTGAAATATCACCAATTAACAAATGGATATCCTCTGTGAGTAGTTTGAATTGCGTATATAAATTCGAATAAATTGCGATTGATTTGATGGTTTTTCATAATTACTCTTGCTTTAGTAGCAAATTCTATTTTAATGAAACTAAAACCTCTGTCATCATAAGCCCTCAGTCATAAGCCCACTGTTGAACAAAGGCATTCTCAAAAGATTGCAACAACACACGATACCAAGACACTCGCATCATAAACTTTTACTTCAAAATCTGCTAACGCAGTTTTCGGAGTAAATTTTTTTTAGATTCGTTGTTACACATTTCACATTTCACAAGGATAAACATCCAGACCTTGAACAATTATCTGTAGACCATAAAAATATTTGTTCCGTGTGAGATTCGAACAGGCATCCTTAGCACTGCAACTTATTGCTAAACTATTGTGCCACAAAGCCGCCAAATCAAGTTCAGTAGTGTTATAAGTGTTGTACAAGAAAGTGTTATTTTATTCGTCATAATCAGCATCTGTACATATGCAGATGACTAAAATGATTTAGCAATGTGAATTTCAATACTGGCGTTATTATATCTCCACAAGTTAACTTTGTATTTATTACAGGATAAGGACGACAAACGAGCATACGATCCACCTGTTGGTAAGTGGACTCGATTCGGAATCAAAATGCAGGTGCGTCTTCACCCCTAAGGAATGAGATAGAATGCCTCGTTTTCAGTAAAAATGGTCTCCTGTTCTTTTCACTTGTTCAAAGAGACTCAGCAGAATTAAGCTGCTATTTTGCGGAGGGTATCTTTTGAGAGCACCGTCCATCCTCAGTATTCGTGCTACAACCATAATATAACCACAGCATCGCTCTACCATCTAAATATATGAACTATATAAAAAAGTATATGTGTAGAAGAATATAATAGAAAATCAAAGCCTCAACTCTGAGAGGAATTAAGCTTATCATGCCACGAGCAAAGTTTAATCGGTTTTTTGTTCCCCAACTTTTGCAATCTGTGACAAATTAAATTCATTTGTTAAATTTCTTGATACCTTTCAAAGCGTAGACAGAGAAACCTATAGACAAATTGACGCCTTCTTTCGCATATGCACACGAAAAAGATCGTAAGCATAAATCTGCTTACGTTTTGCATATAAATGAGACAGAGCGGTGTGATTGTTTGTCCCTTTCTCCGTGCCGGTTTTTTTTGTTTAGCAAACTACACTTTGCTAAACAACTTTGACAGTTCGTAGCGATCTAAGGAGTTTACAAGTTGGGTTATGTGAGAAAGAAAGTGTTTCGTGAGCTTAAGATTGGTGAATCTTGTTCAGTTCAGTTCTTAGAACAATTAAAAATTCTATCTAAATATGTTTAAAAGTCGTAAAGATTATTGTATAACCTAAAACTACGTTATCGTCCTTTCTCATTCTAGGTCACGCTAATCATTAGTCTATAGGTTTCTCTGTCTACGTTTCAAAGTGTTTTAAAATTACAAATTTCAATTACTATTTAAATTGAGGTCACCTAGGGCAAGTGTGACATAAATTAATTAAAACTATAATCAACATTTAAGTACTTCTAATCTGTAAGAATTTAATATAGAGAATTCAATCGCAGAATAAATAATAGAGATAAAAAGTTGCACTCCTTTGATGTTGACTGCTTACCGACGTTTAATAGCCTACATAATTATTATTAATCAGATAAATCGCACACGCAAGCTAAATAAAACTTTATTGCTGCGCGCTAGTGTTCATATTACTTTGCATCTTTTTCGTCACGGTGGACTTTCCGTGGTTATTAAGGGATGTCAATAGAAAGTAAAAAAATACATCGCGAAATGTTAATTATGTTACTTAGGTGAAGTACTAACTAATATTCTGACTCTGATTGACTAACCATACTTTCGCCCATATGTGAGTTCTGCGATGCCTAATGCATGCAAATTGTAAGGTCATTCGTCGAGAATCGTAACGCTTGGGAGAAATAGGTAGATAGTGTAAACAACAAATAAACCTAAAATACGATTTCTAACAGAAATATGATCTATTTTATTTAGTTAAAAATCTTGTTAGTATACAAAGTTTTAATTTCAGTATTTTGTGTTATTATAACTCAAAATATTTTAATTACAAAAGACAGGTATAGGTATGTAGGTAAATACTTGGATAGTGAAGTACATTTTAACTAATTTTTGTAATGAATCACTTAGGTATTTCTTCTGTAGACCAAATTATTACTTAATTCTTTTTTACTGTGAGTACCTATCTAACAAAAAACTTCACCTTTCATAATTTCCTTCTAAAATTCTTCGGTAACTTAAAATGATATGAAACCTTTTGTTGGCCATTTCATTTAGTATCCACCTAAGCAACAGTTATAGTAGGAATGACGTTTTGCTACTATAATTTATCAAATAGGTAATATACATATTATATAATTTTTAAAATACATTAAACTTTTACAACTATTTTTACCTACAATTAAATATACTAAACACTAAACCAAAACTATTTCAACAACTATTTACGTAAACAGCGTTAAAAAACTTTAACATTCAATCGCCTCCAACGCGCTAGCCCTGACTGCGTTATTTCGCCCGGGCGCGGCGCGATTTTAGGTAATTATTTCTCGCAGTTAGCAAGAGTGATAGAAGCCTGATTCAGTTTCATAACATCAATTATTATGTGGTTAAAAATTTAATTAATACAAGTAGCATTATGTAATTTGAGGCAATTAAAACCAATTGAGGTGGAAGACTGTCACACTTACCCATCAATGAGGCAAGTGTGACAGTACGCTTCTTTTGTAGTTATTTTATTATTATCTGTGGTTTTCAACAAAATTGATGAGATGATACTAACGTCGATATATTTTATGATTTATGGAAACGATTTGAACGTCTATTTTTGTGTAACCATGAATTTTCCCCAACATGGGGCAAGTGTGAATCTTTTTAACCGATATAGTGGTGTGTGGTGTTTAAATGGATTTACTATACTAGCTCTGGATGTTTTTAAGTACAATAAAAGCAGTGCCGAGTGAAAATTTAATTCAGAACGTTAACAATTTATAATAATATAATCGTAATAAACGTGACACTGTCACACTTACCCCGATGTTAGGTCTTAGGTGAGGTAAGTCTAACTGTATCCGTATTTCAAAGAATAGTGAATTTCAGGTCGCAGATACATATTACTCCATAAGTACCAATATTATTCTTTATCACTCACCTTGTATCTGGTTTAAAATAACTTCACGACATATCGAAACATTTATTAACTTCATCTCTTAAAATTGCGCTGTCTGTCTCCAGTTGAGTAGTTTTTAAAAATAACGTCTGGTGATAAAATAGTTCAAGCTAAAATTTCCTGTGTTATTTAATAGATGGAATTTAACCAAAAACCGTGTTTAGGTAGCATAACTTCCATTTGTTACACTTCCCCTACTGTCACACTTGCCTCGGGTGACCCTAATTATGTAATTGTATATGCGTCTTGGCATTCACTTCCGTCAGGTGGACTGTGTGTGATCAAAAAAGTGACGCACAAATCGCCCCCTGACCACAAAATGTGGTTACTACACCCCATGAATATTTCCAGCCGACTTAAAATACAAACGGGTACTGAGATTATTGTGCGTAGATATTCAACCTGTATGATTTCATTGAGATGTTTAACAGAGTAATTTAACTGGCAGCGCAAGATACGGCATACTAATTGCTCTGCAGTTGTCTCACACTCGAATTGTTACAATTAAGATATCTCGAACGCTATAACGCGAACTACGAAATCAAAAGGTTATTGGCTCCAATGCGCCATTCCACTACTGTCGCGACCCAGTCCTAATATTAAGCTAACCAGGAGTGGGAAAGGGAACATTAAGTTAATGTTTAATAAGATTGCTAAGACTTAAAAAATACTGAATTTAATGTGATGAGTTTTTTAGCATTCCATCTTAGTCATGCGTAGTAGTTATCTGCATTTTGATTTTTATTCGAAGATAGAAGTTGATGTCTATGAGTCGCAGCTTCCTCTTAGCATCAGGTGGATTGTGTATTCTCTTCTTACCCTTATTGTATATATATAAATATAATAATAACAGGAAAATACCAGAGCAAAACAGACTTGATATCCACCTGCACCAATGTCATTAGTTATTGTAATTTAGGTGTCTTTAAGCATTAGAAAGCTGAAGTGGTAGTGAGCCGGCCATGTGTAACTCGAAGAACCAACAACTGATGGGAAAGCAAGGCTATCGAGCGGCACCCTTGTACAAGTAAAGTGTGAGCCGACCTCCAACTTGATGGTATGACGACCTGGATGACGATGCAGGAAGTCACTGGATGCAGGTGCTTTGTGGCATTACTTGGGGGAGGCCTATGTTCAGCAGTGGACTTGTGAACGGCTATAATGATGACGATGACAAAGCATTAGTATTAACCATTGCTTTCCTATGAATTTGACCTGACCCTGGATTCGAACCGGAATCACATCATCAATCGCGCTTAAGACCACTAGACCAACGAGACAGTCAACGATGTGTAAACACGCATTATAACTTATATGGCGTGCGTACACAAAAGGTTTAAACAACAAAGCAAAACCATTGAAGTGTCTGTGACCCTCTTCTTTACTCAAATTAATTACTCTAATTATAATATGACTTTATATTGAGGCCGGTCGCACATTGTCAGGTATACAGTTCGGACAAATGCTGACCGATGCCGAAAAAAACATGTGTTTTGTATAAGAATCTATACCTAATATTCTGCGGAGTTTTTTTCCAAAATCGGGGTCACATATAGGTGTGGTGATTTAGGCTTGAAAAGTGTCTATGTTAGGTTAGTTTTTCATTTATTTTATCATAAAATTAAGTAAGAAGGCTCCATGGCGCAAATGCAATGAGTTCATACATGTTATATATACACCTGTTCGAACCCCGCAGGTAACAAGTATTTGCATAGCCTATAAATCATTGTTTTTTGCCCTTGTGAAATTTATGTATGTTAACTGACTCCACAAGGATCAAATCTTAGTGTGGGTGGACCGTAACTAAAGAAAAAGTTATAATTTATATATATAGTGATATCACATAAAACCGGTAACACATTTTCGCCGCCAATGCGAATTTAGGCACATTGATACAAGGCGAGTGCCACAGTCTACGTGTTGGCCAAGTTTATGACATGGTGCACGAATTGCCGATTGCAAGCGAGCGCCTTTGATTTGTGCAGGAAAACCGACACTATCCAGAAGTGAGACGAGTCGCGTCGAGAGATTCCAAGTGGTGGCGGGGTACACCAAACGAACCGTATACATCATGTTGGCACTCGCCTGTACTTGGTCAGCTAGGCGAGCGACGACGAGCAATGGTGAGGCTAAACAAATGAGCTGTCTATAATATGTCTTCCTATACGCTGGTACTCGCCTTCGCTCGGCCAACATGCATAGCTGACTTAAGAAAATACTAAGTTGTATAACCGAATTATCGAGACTATACGATTTTATAAAATAGGGGCTGCCCGCCCCGGCTTTGCCTGGTTGAATAATTATCCCGCTACGTCGATCGCCACAATACCTATGTGTTTTATACTTAGAAAATAGACATATCCTATCAACGACTTTTTAGAACATTTCAAGAGGAATAATACAGCCATACACTATTTTCGTTCAACTTTAACTATTAACTCAGCACACTCTATGAAAGCTCTCAAGAGGCTCAACTTTTTCCGACTTAGTTGATGAATATCATCATACGTTTAAGTCATTAAATATATACTTGTATGTTCATAATATATAGCCTATATCCATTTGGAATCATTATCTTTCAAATGGTGAAAGAATTTTTCAAATAAGTAGTTACGGAAATTAATACCACATTTACACAAACTCACCAAATTCGTACTCTCTTTCTAGTGTTAGGTGGACTTACTGGCAGGCTGTCCTATAAAAATCATAAAATTTGAAATATATACACACCGGCACAATTAGCGGAACAGAAAAAAAAACCGGCCAAGAGCGTGTCGGGCCACGCTCAGTGTAGGGTTCCGTAGTTTCCCGTCCGTCACAATGTTCAAGTTCAAGTTTCAAGTGTTCCCACTTATGAGTTGAAAGGTGGGTATCCAATATGTTCGTGCTCCAGCAGCGCTCCGCGCTCCTGCAACTGCTCCCGGTAGTGGGTACGTGCGCGAACATGGAGCGTGCAACATTGCACGGTCCGCGGCAGGCGCTCCGACTTTCCATCCAAGTTCAAAATGATTTTCCTAGAAAGTCCTTATAAAGTTCTACTTTTCAGATTTTTTTCATATTTTCTAAACTTATGGTTCAAAAGTTAGAGGGCCCCCCCCCCTCACATTGTTTTTTACTTTTGGAGCGATTATTTCCGAAATTATTGACATTATCAAAAAATGATTATAGTAAACCCCTATTATTTTTAAATACCTTTCCAACAATATGTCACACGTTAGGGCTGAAATTAAAAAAAATCACTTCCCACTTTACATATAGGGGGGCTACCCTAGTAAAACATTTTTTCCAATTTTTATTTTACCACTTTGTCGGCGTGATTGATACACATATTGGTACCAAATTTCAGGTTTCTAGTGCTAATCACAGAGATTAAGCGAGGACGGACAGACGGACAGACAGACATGGCGAATCTATAAGGGTTCCTAGTTGACTACGGAACCCTAAAAAGTGAGACTATGAGATAATAACGCATATATTTGACGAAAATGTAATTAGACACAAAATAACAAATTGATTAACATCTTTTAACAACGACTTTGAAGTCTTCGTTATTTTTTATTGAAAAATAAAGAAATTTAAAATAAGTGAAATTTTTAGATGATTATGAACCATCACAAAAAATAAAATAAAGTAAGCATTAAATGATTTAACAATAAAATTAAAGCAAAATTAATAACGAGTGTTTCCCCCTCTTGCTCTGATTACGGTTTCCATTCGTCTGGGCATGCTACAGATTATGTTATCGATGATTTCTTGAGGCAACCGCTCCCACTCCCCAAGTAATGCGTTTCCAAGTTCATTCAGATTGTTGGGGGGTGGCATTCTGGACTTAACCCTTCCTTTTAGCAAGTCCCAGACATGCTCTATCGGATTCATATCGGGGGAATTTGCTGGCCACTGCATCACCGGTATACCTACGTGGCTCAGATATGCCTGTACCGATTGTGCACTATGAGCACGAGCATTATCTTGCATTAGAATAAATTCGTCACCAATAAATGGGGCAAATGGTACAAGATGTTCTTCTAAAATGTCTCTGATGTATCGATCTGCTGTTATGGTCCCTCCTGTGACTATCACTAACTCCGTGCGAGCTCCCAAACATATCCCTCCCCAAACCATAATCGAGCTGCCACCATAAGCCACTGTGTGTTCAAAATTAGACTGTATGTGGCGTTCTCCTTTGCGTCTCCATATTCGTTGCTCCCATTGATCTGTTTTAAAAGAACTCTGCACTCATCAGTAAAGAGAACCTGCTGCCATTCGTTCAAATCCCAATGACGATGTTCTTGCGCATAGCTTAATCGGTTTACGCGGTGACGTCTCTCAAGTTTTGGGCCTTTGGCATGTATATACGACCCTAAACCCACTTTTTCAAATCTCCTGCGAACTGTACGCTCACTTACTCGTACTCCTCGAACGTCTTCCAGTTCATTTCGAGCTTGTACAGCCGATAATCGCGTATTCCTACGAACTCCAAGTTGTAAAAAACTGTCATCTCGCCTCGATGTACATCTTTTTCTACCTCGACCTCTCCTCCTCACAAGAGAATTAGACGATCTGTACCGCTGGATGCTGCAATGAATCGCTGATACTGGTCGACGAAGCCTTGAGGCAATCGATCTGTAGGTATGGCCATTTCTTCTCATTTCATCAGCCCTAATGATTTCCAGTGATGTTAAGTCAGGCATAATAAAGACCTTTTAATAAACAAAATTGCCTATAGAATAACAAATTTATAAAAAACCATTAAGTGCAATTTTTCAAAAAAAAAATTACAATTACGTAGTTATTACTCGAACAAGTTGACAATTTGTTCAGTGAACTAAAGACAGTTTTAACGACATTTGATTTTAATAACTGCATCGAAACTTTAAACAAACGAGAAACAGCAAAATACAATGAATGCAAAAATAAACAAATAGAAAAATACCAAAAATTAACAATCAAATCAAATGCCAACCATCTAAGTCAACGTCAGAACGAAACACAACCGTTGACCACAGACGCAAACAATAAACAGCGCACGGTCTATAATCTGTCAAAACATACACTGGAGGAACCAACAATAAAGGTGTTAGCGAAGGGAATGAATTTCGCATTAACACCGCGAAAAATCCCGTACGAAGAAATTATCTGCAGCGTTGAGGATTGTCTGTTTAAAAATAATATTGGTAAGGAAGATTTAGAGGCTATACGTCAAGATATTTCGTCCTTGTTACGTCGTAGTTCAGTGCCGAAACCAAACCTTCCTAAAGACGAACATACAGCGTTGATTAACTTACGGAACAGACCAGAGCTAACGATTCTCCGCGCGGATAAAGGAAATGCTACGGTAATAATGGACACGTCAGAGTATAATTTTAAAATACTACAGCTTTTATCGGACGGAAGTACATACAAAAAGGTCAAAACAGACCCCACAACTAACACGCTTAAAGCAACTAGCGATTTAATAAAGAAATACTCCGAAAAATTAAATCTCGACGTGAATTCGCTAATACCATCATGTACCAAATCACCGAGGTTGTATGGGTTACCAAAGATACACAAACCAAACGCTCCACTACGTCCTATAGTGAGCCAGGTTGATTCACCAACTTATAAGCTGGCACAACACTTGGCAAAAGTACTGTCACTACTGAGAGGACATACCAGAGCGCACACAAAGGATTCATACCATTTTGTTAGTGAGATAAAAGACCTACATCTTGCTGACAATGAAACTATGGTCAGTTTTGATGTTCAGTCACTATTCACATGCCTACTTATTGAAGACTGCATATCAATAGTAACTAGGAAGCTAGAATATAATAACATGCCTGCTGAATATGCAGTATTACTCAAACACTGCCTCACATCTGGCTATCTATTGTGGAAGGAAGAGTTCTACAAGCAAGTAGATGGTGTGGCGATGGGCTCACCTGTATCTCCCATAGTCGCTGACATATTCATGGAGGACTTCGAGGAGAAAGCCCTTCTTACTGCTCCTGTAAATCCAAGATTCTACAAGCGGTTTGTAGACGACACTTTCACAATTTTACCATCTGACAAAGTAACTGCATTTTTAAACCACCTTAACTCTATAAACTCTAAAATACAATTCACAATGGAGTTAGAGGCAAATAATTCTTTAGCTTTCTTAGATGTTTTAGTCATTCGAAATCCTAATAACACAATTGGTCACACTGTGTATAGAAAAAAGACCCATACCAACCGATATTTAAATGGTGAATCTCACCATCATCCTTCACAGTTAGCTACCGTGGGTAAATCTTTGTTTCAGAGAGCACGAGGGATCTGTGACAGAAAGCATCTGGCCGCCGAACTTCAGCACGTCAAGCAAGTATTGCAAGACAACAAGCTTCGGGTCCCGCGCCTACGTCACAGTGACCGAGTGAAGCCGGCCACAGTCGAGCGTGTACCTGCTGTACTACCATATGTCAGAGGAGTCACAGACAAGGTTGGCTACATCTTGAAGCGAGCTTCCATTAAAACATACTACAAGCCGCCGAAGAAGATTAGTCAATTTTTACCATCCGTCAAGTGTAATATCCCTCTAAAAGATGCAGGAGTGTACAAGTTAGATTGTGAATGTGGTCTCTCTTACATAGGTCAAACAAAACGATCCATAAAAACCCGCGTGAAAGAACATATAGCTGACGTGAAGCACCGACGCTCCGGGAAGTCTGCAGTCTGCGAACATGTTCAAGATCGTCCCCACCATTACATTCGATTTGATAAACCACAAATTCTCGCAAAAGAACACCGATTCCTACCAAGGATGATACGCGAGGCTATTGAAATTAAAAAACATCCAAATTTCAATAGAGAAGATGGATGGGTGCTGCCACCTGCTTGGGATCCTATAATTAACAAAATTAAACCCAAACCTAAGCATACCACTGCAAGACTTCGTGATACTATAAGCTCGTTTTGCGTAAATCGGACCAAAAATTAATATTCAAAAACTGAAGGTAGCCGGACTAACTATGACATTGGGACGTCAAACATCTCAGTCCCCCCCCGTGACCATGGTTGCGGTAAAGCACCCGAAACGTCGGGAATTAAAAATAAGTAAAAGTAGTGAAATAAACGCGATAAAATCCGTAAATTTAGTTTTATTCAATGTGTAGTGTTCGCGTAAATTTAAGAAATCATTAAGTTGACAAAACGTATTGTTCGGGAAAATAAAACAAATGAATGAAAAAAGTGTATGTCATCTAATTTTCTATTTTCAAATTTGACAATAAATTAAAAAAATATCATAACTGGCCAGTTTCTCAAGTAAAAGATTTTAAAATCCTGCTTTTTTGTGTTCCGCTAATTGTGCCGGTGTGCATATAATACCACTCATTAATTCTACCTATTATCGACTATGCCGATGTATGTTACCCAGATCTGTCAGAAAATCTTCTAAACAAGTTGGAGCGCCTTCTTAATAATTCCATAAGGTTTATTTTTGGTTTAGATAAGTATGACCTCATATCATCCTATCGTTCAAAGCTTAAATGGCCTATACGTCAAAGGTGATGCTCTACAATTTTACTTGTACTTTATTCAATTTTAAACGATCCAAGGTTCTTATCTTAAGGATAATTTTCATTTTTTTCATTCGATCGACCGTCGAGCATCCCGACAGTCAAACCGTCTGAGGTTAAGGTTTCCACAACATAAGTCAATTTTTTTTATGACGTCTTTTACGATACAAGCTATACAACTTTGGAACACCCTACCCAACGATATTAAGAATGCCACAAATAAAAAAGTTTTCAAAGTTCTTATCTAAAAACATTACCTGAAGGCAGTTACTAATTGACATTATTTTTCCCTAATTCTTGTCTTTCTTTTCTTCTCTTTTTTATTTCAAATATTTATTTAATCATATATTATTCAAACGTTATATTATATATTATAGATCATTCATTTGGATATTTATTTATTTACGAAGTTTATAAGCATGTATATATATATATATATATATATATATATATATATATATATATATATATATATATATATATATATATATATATATATATATATATATATTATAACATATATGTATGTATGGATGATTGTACGTATATTTATACTATATGTGTGTATATTTAGATGTATTGTGTATATATGTACTTTGTATATATGTATATTTTAATGTAAATGCCAACAATTGTCCTTGGCACCCAGGGTTGACTGGCAGAGAATGCCACATGGCATTAAGTCCGCCCTATGTACCCTTTAGCTTAAGGTGTTACATGTAAGTTTATAAATAAATAAATAAATAATATTGTGGGTATTATTATTATTATTTTCTTATCGAGATAAAATATTCGATCTCTCGAGCCGGAGCAACCAATAAGTTTACAAAATTTCTCGAATTATCGAATATCGGAATGGAGAACGTGTAAAAATTATACCCGACTAATTTTATTTTATATTTAAAGCCGTAAAGTGGCAACGTAAAAAAATCCATCATCATCATCAATCCATCAATGGGAAATATCGGAAATTTTTAATGACTTTCTGTAGATGATGATTCAGATAGACCATTCCTATTAACAAAAGACGATATCATCATATCTTTTACGCCAGCAGTAGCATTAAAGATGCGAGGCATTTGGTACAGATAAGGTGACAAGAGAAATCCTCTCTACAATGGAAGATACACATGTCCAGCAGTGGACTTGTAATAGAATAATGATAAAGAAGAAGAATAACTCACATTGGAGCCAAATTTCAGCAGTATTATGGTTGTAGCACGAATGGGCCGGCTTACCTAGAGAAAGACCAAGCTCTCATAAAATACCAGCGTAAAATTGCAGCTTAATCTCGCACATCAGCAGCACCTTCGTGATGAAAATATATTGAAAGAGTTTGTTGTGACGTAAATATTATGATTCTGAATGAGAACAAATGCTTCCTCGTAAAATACACCAGGAAAAAAATCACATGTCTAGCTACTCAATTTGTAATGCAGTTTTGCAAGACTTTCCGGAAAAAAAGACTTAGGAGTTACTATTGATAGAAAGCTAACATTTATATCTCAAATTCTTAACATAAAAATCAATTGCTGCCCGTTAGCCTCACTAAAATCCAAAAAACGTTTCGACCTACTTTGATGAATTTTGTGTGTGTTCGAACAGGTCCCTAGATTGTTCTGATTCACATTTGAACTCAATAGGTGGCGCTGTTTTCAATTCGGAAATCTCCTGCGCAAAACCGGCGCAGGAGATTTCCGGTATAACCGGTAAACAATATTGTTAATGAATCCGCGCAGGTCTTATGATTTATTAGTGTTTATCTTATGAGTTTTAGTTGTGGTAGAAACACGCTGCAAGTATATTGTGGTTGTAGCACGCATAGGTCGGCTTGACCGGCGTATGGCCACGCTCCCACAGAATACCAGCGTGAAATAGCAGGTCAATGCTGCTGTGTTTCGTATGGTGAGTGTACAGAACCGGAAACCCTTTTTACTGTAAACGAGCCATTGCATCTAAGTCCTCAGTGGTGACAACGCATCTGCATTTTGATTCTTTATTGATGTATGTAGGTCCACGGGCCACAGTATCAACTCTTGAATTTTTACGTCATAGAGACATTTTTTAACTATTTTATAGCTGAAGGACGAATGGGTCAGCTCGACCGTTGAAGGATCACGACCTCACAGAATACCAGCGTAAAGTAGCATATTAATACTGCTGTGTTTCGTACAGTGAGAGTAAAGAACCAGAGACCTTTTTACTGAATACGAGGCATCTGGTAACTACTATATATAATACTGTATTCTGTTTCAGAATACAGTATTATATATAGTAGTTACTAGATGCCCGTTATTTGGAAGGCTTGGCCGTATTTTAGAAGCCGGCATTATGTTGAATACTTAGGCCGATCGGTGGCCTAACGTTGAAAGCAAGGTTCAACGAGGGAGCTAATCGTCGTTTAGCCGTCTCGTTGAATGAAATTAATGTGGTGCATTAATAGGGTGATGACATGCAATGTCAGTAGTTTGTGCCTAATTTTCAAACAAAAAAAACAAAACTCATTCATTAATTCAGTCATTACAGTCCCTCACAAGTCCACTGCTGAATATAGGCCCCCCTTAAGGAATTCCACAAAGCACGGTTCTGAGCTACCTGCATCCATCGATTTCCTACGTGTCTTACCAGATCCTTACTCCATCTAGTGGGGTACCACCCTATACTGCGCCTTCCGGTACGAGGCTGCCATTCGAGAACCTTTCTTTCCCATCGGTTATCGGTTTTTTGGGCTATATATTCAGCCAACTTCCGCTTCAGCTTACTAATCTTAACCCGATAGATTGCTCAACAGATGTCGGTTACTCCGGTCAGAGAAACTCTCCACACCTCACTAAGTGAATTTGAGCTCCCTCATATGGCCAGCAGGGAAGGACCACGTCTCAGATCCACAAGTCATCACATGTTTTGAGCTATACGCTGCTAAGCCAAGTTGAAACCGTCGATTAACCTCTCGGTTAATGTTGGACTTACCTAGTTAGACTTTTTGTCATAGAAGAAACATTAAATTAAATAACAATAATAACAGGAGTAATTATGTTACCAGCGTTGCGATCCACAAAATAATATTAAATTAATATGATTCACTGTGACCAAAGTTTAAGTGAATAAACAAATAAAATTGAAAGTACTCAGCAATATGAAACTAGAGAAAAAAGAGAAAAAAGGGAAAATACCTAACAATAACCAATCTTTCATAATAAATATTTTAATACAATTGAACATCTAACAACCTTCTTAGATACCATTGAATGTCTTACAACCTTATCAGCTATTTAATGTCTAACAATCTTGTTAAAAATCTTTCGTATTTCGTATATTTCCGTTTAACTGTATTATAACAACATATAATATAACTATATATACATATAAGAATATTCATTTACTAAAAAGGCTAGCACGGCCGATCCGAAGTGTTTAGAAACAAGCATGCGACCTGATGGTAGGTGATCACCACCTTCCGTGAAAATCTACGATGCTTGAGACATTGCATATATAATAAATCATCTCTTGAAAGTCCCTAACTAAAAAGGGATATAAATTCTTCAAAATGGTCATGCGTGACAGAAAATTTCCGACTAACTCAATAGATAGATCACTCGGTGCTAGAACCCACTTTCTGTCTAAGAGTCTATCTGGGTAGGTGCCATTGCCGTACCGTTACCTGCTGTCATGCAGCATCACCAGCACTGTGTTCAGGTCTGAAGGGTGTATGCAGCCAGTATAACCACAAACTGTGAGACTTTTCATCTTAGTCCTCAGAGGTATTATCTACAGCCTTTTTGTTTGATGTCGGTTGCAGATATCTTTGTGCTGCAGTGTTGCCTTACCATCAAGTGGACTGTATATTTGTTTGTCGCTTCAATTAAATTAAAAACATCGTCTTATCACACTACATGGTCTCATTAACTGTGTCACACGCCTCATTAAAAGAATTCGCGTCAATAGTTTCGCCTTTAGTCGCCTGATATCTTACTTTACATAAATTCATAATGATTTATAAAGCAAAGGTAAAATATTACTACAATGTTTATTACAATTTATCTTCCCTCCTAACGACCACTCATTTGGAGGGACGAATATCATGGGACATATTTTTTCAGGGACCATTAATTATTCGTCCCTTTTCGCATAGCTTATTATATAATTCTGCAAAAATAAACGTTGGCGAGCGGAACACGTTCCGGAAAATATATATGGGTCACAGTATCTCCCTCTGATTAGAACTTTCATTTGTCACTTAAACATATTTAAATAAGTTGATTTCGATCCTGACCCTGTAGTTTATAGTTTTTTATGGAATAATGAAAAATCAGAAGAGAAATATTAAAAATAGAACTTGTTGTATACTCGTGATTAAAAGAACTTTTTACGTGGTACAGCCAAGCTGCAGCTATATAAAGTTGAAATACGAATGGATCGACTAGACTGCGATAGGATGTCACAGAATCTCAGCGAAAACACCGGAATAATGCTGCTGTGTTTAGTAGAGAATCGCAGACCCTTTTTGCTGGTAATTGGGCATTCCATAGTAGTCTTCAGGGTTGACGACGTATTTTTAAGTAATTTTATTTATTTCTGGGACATGGTACTATTATATAGTATATAGCTTGTGAATTATAACATTTATGATCAATATCATATCTTAGAGGCCGATACGTAGAAATAGCACTTTTAATTAATTATGAAGTAATAATCAAAATATTCAATTATTCTAAACCTTTATTCTAAATAATATTATTATTTAAGAAAACTTTAAAAAAAAAACAGCCATTTATCATGAGCTGTGATTTTTCTAGAGAGAGTTATCCTGGTGATCCTGATTAGGATACTAATAAGATTAGTGTATTTTCATCGGTCCTTGATATGAGTACAAATTTTCAAGTCAATCAGCTGTCTATAAGTTGGTAAAATATATTAAAATAATCTGTCACATAGATATATTGGTGACCTACGAATCTAATAAAAGTGTGTAGAAAATATTTTTTTCACTTCAAATTATAATATGTTTATAAAAATACGGGCAATACACCTGTTAATCACATCAGGTAGGCTTCAAATGCTTGTGGTAGGAGTGATTCAGGACAGTAGTAAAATGCTGAATTTGAACCCACAACCTTTTGTTCATTTTAGAATTAATAGAGAAACTAGCGACCTACCTAGGCTTCGCTCGGTTACTTAGATTTAAAATAATCAAAGCCAAATGGTCTAACAACTTTACGTTTAAAAAATTCCAAGTTTTCAGATATAATATAAGCTAGATTCCTACTGGTATTGCTTTCTGTTTGTTGGTAATGTTTCATCACAATCAGTTCAGCCATACCGAAGATTACACCAGGTAGACAGACAGACGAACATTTTGACAAGTTTAATGGTTATAACGGTATTTGAAAAATTGCATGCGTTAAAAATTTGAAAACAACTGCCACTCCCTTTTTTGCATTTGCAGATGCAATATATAAATATTTATAGACACCTCAGTTTTTTAAATCCATCAAACCGTTCAGGCTACAGAGCGTCCCAATGAAATAGTCATACACATACTCTCCAAAAACGTTTTCTGCTTTCTGGAGAAGTCAAGTAAAAATAGTTATTTATGTCTTAATACCATTTAAATAACCCCATTAATTAGAAGCTATTTCAATGTTACACATACACACACACACGCACACGCACACACGTCAATTGTATTTATATGTATAGATTAAATATATCAGTATGATGAAATGTTTCAATATGTAGAGAATACTCTCATCGCAATTAGTAACAGGTCACTCACGTTGTTACCTATTTCGCTTTATTCAAACAAAGACAAAAGGACACGTGTATAGCTACCGCAATCGCTACACCACAAAGAGTAACGGATTAAACACTCTCAGAGTAATTTCAAACGAATGTTTCATGCATAGTGGAGTTTCCTTTGAAGGTCACGTTTTCGTATTGCGATTTTCGAAACATATTAATTCGGTTTAATTTAATATTGAATGGTATACATAGTTTATAATACGCAAACCGTTGATCCTTTTAGGGACGTACATACAGGCATAGCAAATATGATAGATATATTTTTGGTCGTTATTAAAGACATTTTAGTGTTTATAACAGACAACTTATAAAATTTTATCTTGTAAGAAAATGATTCACATCTGACCTAATTATTTGCCGGTGTCTGTCTTTCTGTACGAATATAATTTGAAAGTCTTCAAGGCAAAAGTTTTTCCTACCCTTCCCTTCCACCATCGAACAAGCAAACGTTCAACCATTCTCCACCCCATCGTGGTTGACTATGACGCATTTGAACAAAACAGTTAGCTAAATTGTTCGTCATGCATACGGCAAAGGAGTGTTATAATCTGCAAGCATCTGTTTTTCTATCCGATTACAAGTGTCTTCAAGGCTTTTGTTAATTTGCTTTTAATTTTACTTATCATGTGGGATCAGTTTGACCACATACCATCAGGTAGGTTTTTTTATCTTTTTTAAAAACGTCACCTCCACACTAGGATTTTTTCCTGTATCTTGGGGGCAGTTTACAAACATACATTTCACAAGGACACACATCCAGACCCGGAAAAATTACTTGTAGGCCATACAAATACTTGTTCCGTGCGGGATTCGAACCCGCAGCCCTTAGCGCTGTAACTTATTGCTAAGCCACTGCGCCACGGAGTCATCATACGTGGCGAGCTACGCTACAGCTGTAATGTAGTTGTAGCACGAATGAGTTGGCACGACCGGATCACGGATCGCAGGATCAAGTTTTCACAGAATACCAGCGTAAAATAGTAGCTTAATGCTGCTGTGTTTCGTATGGTGAGTGTAGAGAAACGCAGACTCTTTTTACTGGAAACGAGGCATTCCATCTTACGGCCTAGCCACGGGGATCGGCGGCGCGAAAGGCGAAGCGACAGGCGGGGCGAAAATTCGCGCGGCGCGATTTGAGGGCCACGGGAAGTCACGTTTCCCGCCGTGACCATATAGGCCGAGAGTGAAATGTCTTTATCAAAGTTATCTCGATATTGCTTAGAAAGTAATTGTTTTTTGATTCAAGACATAATATTTGGATGAGATTGCGGAGTACTTGATTTGAATAGGAATCGGGTTATAGATGAAGAATTCCCCAACAAATAGGTTGTTTTCTGAGGTCGCTAGTGTCCGAAGGAACATTTATTGTGACTAGAGTCATTTAGAAAAAAAAATCGAGTAAATACCAGAATGAGTGTTGAAACTTGCGATTATATTCTTGTTAATATTCAACCAGAATTGGAGATAAAAGTCAATGCGGTTAGAATTTTTAAGTTGTTTTATATTGTCTATTCGCCGCGATTGCCCCCCGACTCTGTGGCTTGCACCGTACTGATTCATACATTTGTTTCAGTCGCCGCCGCGCCGCGAGTCGCCCGCGCGATTCGCCCGGTAAATTTCGCCGGTAGCGTCGCCACTCGCCGCTACGCGTGGCATGCTTCATACATTTCTATACATTTGTTTTAGTCGCTAGACGCCTCGCCGTGCGCGCCGCGCGAATTTTTGCTACGGCGAATGTCCCGTGGCCAGGCTATTAGTCCTCACGGGTGCATTTTAATTTGTAATCGAGGATAGGATAGTAGATGTCTAATGGCCGCAGCGACCACTTACCATCAGGTGGACCGTGTGCTAGTTTGTTACCCAATTCTAATAAAAAAAATCAACATAATAGCTTCTAAAATCCTGCCTCAAATTTTTTGTTACACTATGTATTAATCGGTTCTTACTTCTTATAAAATATTTTATTTTTTCAACTCTTGAATGGTTTAAAAAATATAATATAAAAATCTTCATCCCAATTTTTCACGCTCAGGAAAGGTTTTTGTCAGCCTTTTCCGAGAAATTTCCTAACATACATAAAAAACATGCATGTCGTATATCCTCGTTTGGTAAACTCTGTAAAAAATATATCATTCTAGACAGACAGCTCAATCAAAATATACTCGGCCAAAACTGGCTACCAACAGCAAACAATAAAGGACCCTCGAAAATTTTTTTTCAATGAGTTTGTTTTTACCCCAAATACAGAAAATTACTTTTAAAAATAGTAGAAACATGAAAACGAGTGATTTTTCTCGATATATGCGTATTTTGATTATTCTAAAAGTGCAATAGTAAAAAAAAGTAAAGACATTTTTATCTCAGAAAATTTCTGGATTTCCATTAGGTGAGAGTAGAGCACATACTCAAACCTTATGAGACATGCAATAGATTTTTTTATTCAACGTAGATTATGATTATTGCTTATTGAAAATAATTTAAGCTTTACAACTGGTTTGCAAAAAAACCTCTGTCCTCGGAAGAACTAACAAGAAAACCAAAGGGGCTATTTTTAAACATTAATTTACAACATAAAAATGTGTTATAGAGAGTTTGAAGAACCAGCAAGAAACCCAGTTGGACATTTCTCTCCCATTGTAGAGAAGATTTGCCTTAGTCTTTATTCTTAGCATAAGGATTGACGCAGTAACAAATGTTTAGCACCCTTACACCTGACCTTAACGAGACGTACCGCCATCTATCGGAAACTATAAAATTCTTTGCCAAGAGGCAGATACTTAACAGTTCACTACTGTTCTTTTTAGTTTTCAATTAACTTATTAGATTTCTGCCGACGAAATATTCAAAATTTCAAAATATTAACTAATTTGAATCTGTTTTTTGATATTATTTAATTTGATTAGTTAGTCAAAGCACATAATAAATAATAATACTGTCAAAGCAATAGGATCAGACCAGACTAAGCTCTATGCCCAAGGGTCAAACTTAATTTCATTAAAAAAACTAAAAGTTGAGTGGTAGAGAATGCTTCAGGCATTAAGTCTGTCTATACATATTGTATGAAGTTTTAATAAATAAATAACTTGAAAATATGATATTATATTTCAATAAACGTAATAGGTCGAGGAAAAAGTTTTTTCGTATTTTGTTTGAATAAAATTGAAGAAAATCTTTTTGATTGTACCGTTTGTATCTGGATGGTTTTAATATCAATACATATGGTACATTAAGAAAAAAAGTATAAAACACTTACCCGCCATTTTTCTATTGTTTTTCTATCGGCCAAAATGGGTGAATCTAACGAAAAAATTCGTTATATTCTGAAGTTTTACTACAAGGAAGGGAGAATGCGACTAAATTTAGTTTATAGGCCTAATGCAGTGTCAGTAAGAGTAGCACAAACTTGGTTCAAGCGTTTTCTGTCCGGAAATTTTTATGTCAAAGATACAGCTCGCTCTGATCGGCATCACGGATAAAGTTGATGTCATATTTGAAAAGGTTAAGCAAGATTAGCATATTAGTAGGTACGATATAGCCTAGGATTTTTTTTGTTTGTGAAAATTTTTATGTCAAAAATGCAGGTCGCTCGTGATCGGCATCACGGATAAAGTTGATGTCATTTTTGAAAAGGTGAAGCAAGATTAACATATTAGTAGGTACGATATAGCCTAGGAATTGAGAAACAGATTTGACCCATTTTAAAAAGTTTGGCTATACAAAAAAGCTCAATATTTGGGTACCACACGAGCTCACTGATAGAAGCTTAATGAACCGTGTACTCATTTGGGATCCTTTATTGAAACGTAATAAAACCGAACCATTTTTGAAAAGATTGATCACTGGCGATATATATATATATATATATATATATATATTTGCTCTGTCTTCGCACGGGTGTTTTCTAGATCTTAACAACAGCGCCACCTATCGGATCCAATTGTGAATCTAGTACAAAGTACAAAAAATAATTTACGAGCATTATAAAACACATAAAATAACCTGAATCTCGTAGTAATGGAATCACTATCAAACGTTTATGTCTCTTTGCGTAAACTTGCTATTACGGAATTGGCGACTGGCATAATGTGATTTAACGATGGTTTGCTCTTCGTAAGATCACTATTACTAAAGTGACGACCGGATTGCTCAGTGGTCAGAGGACTGATATTCCACAATTCGACTTCAAACCCAAGTCAATATTAGACAAATGGGAGCCAAATTTTATGCCCCATGTTTATTTATATATTTTATTAACTTCATATACACTCTATATATTAGATGTAATGTCTAAGGCATTATCTACCAGTCTACCTTAGAGTAGTGCAGAGATAAAAAATTACAGCCCATCAGAATTCTAGTGAACCCGGGCCTCCTCCATAGATTGCCTCATACGGAGGATTTATTTGCCTAAACTAAGGCAGGAGTTGACAAAGCATCTGTAGCCTATACTTTGTTTGGAGTTGGTGGCAGGTAACCACCGACTGCAGTAGTCATTAACCATCAGGTGGACTTTAAATACGCTGGTCACTCCAGTTTCATTTTAAAAAAATCCATTGAAAATCCAATTCTCCTAAAGAAAAAAAAACGATGTGGATTAATGTTAGCAATTGCACTCGAATATTAAGAACGACGGTCGCAAGTCTATTTACGTTTCGTAAAGAGTAATTTATTATGTGTAAGAAAACAGTATTAGTCTCAAAATCGCTCAGCGAGTTATGGAGAAGGCTATGCTCGGGGTTTCTCTGCGTGAGGCTAAGAAATGAGGATATCCACAGTAGAACCAGAGTGACCGACATAGCCCAACGGATTAGTAAGCAGAAGTGGCAATGGGCCAGCTATATAGCTCGAAGAACCGAAAACCGCTGTGGGAAAAAAAGTTCTCGAGTGGCAGCCTCGTACCGGTAGGCTAAGTCTAAGCCTATATAATGCTCTAGTGGAATCGGTAGTATCATATGGTCTTAGTAGTTATGGGCGAGCTTTTCGCACTTACCTAGATAAAATATACAGCTTACAAATAAGAATTTAAAAATCTGTATTGCCTCAACACATTAAGGACAAATATCGAAATGATTACTCATACCTTTTCACGTACTGCAAAGTTTTACCCGTACATAAAAAGGTGAAATATATGATTTTAAAACAATGTTATGAATACTCGATGTACCCAACCCCAAGGGAACGCATTTATAGCACTAGCAATAAAACACCTTATTCATCATTTAGAACTAATAATTACAACGGTAAGAGAACACGTAAAATTCTAATACCATACAAATATTAAATTACATATATATAATAAAGATATATAAAGTATATATATATATATATATATATATATATATGTGTGTGTGTGTGTGTGTGTGTGTGTGTATGTGTGTGTGTGTGTGTGTGTGTGTGTGTGTGTGCGCGCGTGTGTGTGTGTGTGTGTGTGTGTGTGTGTGTGTGTGTGTGTGTGTGTGTGTGTGTCTTTCTAATAACAACAAAAAGTAAAAACTGCGGTTACGTGCAAACGTGGCAACTATGGCAAATATCGTTCTATGAAACTCTGTATCTATGGATGAAGGCCTATATATAGGTACAGCAGTGGATTTTTCATAGGTGGTAACCGTTACGGTTTTGCAGCTCTCTTCAATAAATGGTGTGACAAGAATCTTAATAATGTTACGAATATGTAGTAACTTAAAAATTAAACATTGAACCAATTTCATAAATTGAAACTTCAGGTAATAAACTAAGACTGCATTTTAAATAAGATAAAGAACCAGCGTATTTATATAAGTGAAAACTCTCTTAATCGATAGTTTTGTTATTCCTTTGAGATGTTTTCATTAACTTTTTCTAAAGCATTCCAAAGTAAAACACAATAAAGTTTTGTATAAGGTCCAGTATTTCTTGGTACCTTTTAAAATGTTCTGTTTATAAAAATAAAGTATGATTTTTATTTCATCATAATTGCAGCCCTTAGCAAGTTCGTTGCTAAACATAGGCCTTCCCCACTATCCTGAGCCACCTGTATCCATCAATTGTATCTCTTAACAGCAAGACTTTTCACTAATTTCGTTGATAATCAAATGATACCCATTTTGTAGTACATTGCGCCATATGCGTAAGCTTTTATAAGATGCACGGCTCATAATGCATGGATGTAGGGCTGCAGGTCACCACTCTAGAGGGAGGCAACACCTATGCCTTACTTACCGCAACAAGTTGCCCCTCGAGAACCTTTTTATCCATTAGATGATTAGATACTACTAGGGATATCTGGTTTATATAAATATATTAAAAGTTAGTATAAGATATAATAAGACAAAATGTGGTCACGTGTGAATAGTGTCGGTGCAGCTTTTTGCAGTTGCGTTGTGGGTATGCGACATAATGTCAATGTCGTTGCACTGTCGCAATTAGTTGCGATGTGGTTAGATCGTATGCAGGCACAGTTCAACTCCGGCTCATAAAATATGTTTTATAAATAACGCTAAAAAAAGTAATTTTTTTCTGACAAATTATACTTTTTTCTTATCTTTAAACACCAATGTACTTTCATTGCAAAAAAAGGTGGCAACCCTAGTTGTGGCGTTGACGCAATGTTTTCTTTCCGATGTGACCGGCCGATAGTTCTCAGCGGCGATGGTGTTTGCTTCGTGGTTGCATTGCGGTCGGTATCACTTACGCAGTCGATAATGATGGCAAAATGTGGTACATGTAAATTATACTATTCATTTTCAATAGAAAAGACGCCCGCCCACGTGTTGTGGTTGTGTTTGTGGTGTGCTTGTGGTTGTGGTACGTGTGGGTAGACCCTAAATAGTTTAACTGTTCGTGAAAAAGACACAGTAGTTAAAACATCAAAGTGTTGTCGTCTGTAACTCACGGGACGCTGATATGGCTAAAAGTATTTTTTTTTAAAGAACAACATATGCACCATCAGCATTAATTTAAAATATTTGCTATTCCAGAACATACTAACACGATGACTTCATTTTTATAGAAGGGATGTGATAAATTCTTAATATGTGATAAATTTTCCCTTTTTTAAATCACGATGTTATTGCGTGGCTAAAATTTTTTATCGCAACTCACTGTACTATATTTGAAGCTAATTTATCTATGAGAATAAACGTCAATACAGTGCCTTCAATATGTATGAATGCGATGAAAATTGTAGGTTGTAAGGATAAGAAGTTGTATTACTTTTTATAATTAATATCCTCGGTAAGTCTGTGAACATTTTGTAAATTCAAACCCCCTAAAATATGTGTACAATTGTGATATTTTACTCGTAGGATTTATTCAGAGTTTAGTTTGCTGTTTGATTGCAAATTAAAGTCTGAATACATCACGGCATAATTTACATATTTCAACGCTCAGGAACTTTCATATAATACCACGAAATAAGAACTAAGATTTACATAACAACCAATAAACATACGTATAATTTTAATGTAGTAGAAACGAAGGCATGTACTGGTTGGTGACTTAAGATTATCGACTGATCCATATATATTCTTTATAGAATAAGAATGGCACCTTATATACCTAGATTACGAAGTAAAATGCAGAAGCAATGTCACCCGTGAGGACATAAGATAGAATGTTTTTATTAAAAAGGGTATCCGGTTCTCTACACTCACCATATGAAATAGAGCAACGTTGAGCTTGTTGTTTTACACTGGTATTCTTTGAGAGCGTGGCCCTTCCCTGGTCGAGCAGAACCATTCGTGCTACACCTATACTACTAATATAGCTTGTAGCATAGCTCTGCCACGTAAACCATATTGGCACATCGCTGTCGTAAGAGGCGACTGAGAGAAATGAAACGGGAGATAGGCAGCAACATTTTCCTGATACGCAACTCAAAATAATAAAAAGGTGCGATTGGCGACCCACCTACTGCGCTTGGTAACTATGCCAAACACGGGGCATCTCTGTCATGAGGTAATCTATATGGGAGACCCATTTCAGTAGACCCTTTTAATAGGCTGTAATAAAAGAATAAATGAGTTTAAGCGAAATATTTAGTTATATGTCATGGAAGAAAATTAACAAACAAAAGCCAATATCAATGATGAAATAGTAACCATCGGAAAGGTCTTACTAGATATCTTTCAAAGTTATCGTATCGTAGTTATATATATATATATGACAAATTCATCATCAAGTTAATCGTCAAAGAAAGTAGACTTCTCGGAACAAACACATTGAAATAACAAAAAAATGGACGCAAATGTAGTAACATGTTGAGCTTACATATTTTTAATAAAACAAAATAAATAAAAGATGAAAAATAGTCAAAAATCGATATATATATATATATATATATATAATAGGTCTTTACATATGACATTGGCGTTTTGTACGGAACGAACGCAATCAATTTTTTTTCTAAAATATAGTTATTTATCAAAGTTTGCATATTTATTTATCAAAGTTGGCACCGTTGCTATCTATGCACTTTTGCCATCTTATAGGTAGTTCATTGATCCCTTTACTAAAAAAAAAAACATGGAGCGAGAATCAATAAACTCTTTGAAGGCGGTGTGGACTGCCGCTTCGGAGTTGAATCTTTTCCTTGTAAGAAGTTGTCCAAATTCCGGGAAAAAATGGTAATCTGTTGGAGCAAGGTCCGAGGAGTACGGTGGATGTCGCAGAAATTCCAATTGTAGCTCATCTAACTTAGTGGTTGTTTGTTGTGCAGTGTGTGGTCTTGCGTTGTTGTGAAGCAGCAGTGGCCTAGAGCTATTGACCAATCTCGGTTTTTAGCAGCTAGTTCTTCCTTCATGGTTTGCAGTTACTGGCAATAGATATCTGCCGTAATCGTGTGGCCAGATTTTAGAAAGCTGTAGTGAACGACACCGGTGGTAATCCATCAAACACTCACAAGTAATTTTTTCTAAGTCAATTTTAGTTTAGGGCAGGATTTGGCTGGGTCTCCAGGGTTCAGCCACGCAACGAGCGCTTGCTATTATCGTACAGTATCCACTTTTCATCACAAGTAATGATTTGATGTAAAATTCCTTCATTTTTGTGTCAGTTGAGCAAAGTAACATAGCAGTTGACGCGTGTTTGCAAGTTCACTTCACTCAATTCACGAGGTACCCATCGTTCAAGTTTTTTTTTACTTTCCCGATTTGCTTCAAGTGGAGTAATACAGTTTTATCACTTACCCCGAAGCCTGCAGCTATCTCTGAAGTGCTTTGTGATGGATCCGCTTCCACAATAGTCTTAAATTCTTCATTTTCCACTTTGGTCTCCGGCCGTCCACGGGGTTGGTTCTGAAGGTCGAAATTTCCAGAACGAAAATGTTGAAAACAAAAACGTACCGTACTTTATTTTGCAACATCAGCGCCGTACATATCATTAATCCTTCGAACTGTTGCTTCAGCACTGGAGCCACGGTAGAACTCGTACTCGTATACCTATATTTCATGTTTTTCATTGTAAAAACAAATGAATTACTGTTTTCAAAACTCAAATGTACCAGCTAAATGGATTTATGAATTTTAATTTGGAATTCTTAACCAAAGAGATGTTTCAGATCAAAATGGTCAGTACGACAAAACACTAATTTCATATGTACGGACCGAATATACATAATATATATTTCAATGCTCAGGAGTACTATATATACTACGCACAATGCCAAAAATATGGGATTTTAGTTAAGTGCTGGCTTAGAATAGTAAAAATAAGAGTAAATCGGCTTTTGTTACGCTAAGACAGTGTGATATACTGTCTGGGCTTCATCACTACTTACCACCAGGTGAGTTAAGCCCTGGCCTATAATTAGTAAAAAAAAATCGCATTGCCTAAGAAGACATGAAGACATTGTGAGAAGCACGAGGACATTGAGAAGCTTTAATATTAGAACTCGCAAATGAATACTCCGATACTGAGACCACCAGATCCGGTAGATCTTATAAAAGAGATAACACGGCAATTGAAATCTAATTTGAATGTGAATTAAGTTCTGAAAGTGTTTTTTTTTTTTGTTTGAGTATAATTCATAAGGCGCAGCAAAGAATCTTCTGAGTTGAAAATTAACTTTGAGACTTTTTGTTAGAAGTTTTCAAGTGATAACAGTTTGCTTAATGAGTTTTCTAATAACCTTATATTATAACTAGTGACCCGCCCCGGCTTCGAGAGATTGGGATCATTGAATGTGGCGTTATTAAGATTTAAGATAATCGTAGATCAATGATTTTATAAAAAAAATTTAAAAAAAAAACAATTTTTCGGATACATATTGCCGCGATCAATTAAAATGTTCTGGAAACTCGTAAGAACTGCCAGGGGATGTTCAAAACAGCCTATAATGAATGCTATAAGAGATGAGAATGGCTATATTCTGAATGATGAAGTTTTGAGTTTAAAGAGATGGAAGGAATATTTTGAAAGCATGTTTATGAGTGAGGAGACAACGTATGAACTGAATGAAATAGGAACTCCGAAGGAAGAGGAAGGAGGTAGCGAGATAAGTATAGATGAAATAATGAAAGTAATGAAAAGCATGAAAGCAGGTAAGGCTGCCGGATATGATAGAGTTTCACTCGAAATGCTAAGGACTGGAGAGGAAGTGGTGGCGGGCCTGCTGCACACCTTGTTTAATTTATGCTGGGAACTGAAACGGGTACCGGGAGACTGGTGCAAAGCCGTGATAGTCCCAGTATATAAGGGAAAAGGGTCGCAGCAGGACTGTAAAAACTACCGCGGTATCAGCCTTCTTAGCATCGTGGGAAAACTGTATGCCAAGGTACTAATTGAAAGGGTCATGAAAGAAACCGATGGAAAAATTTGGGATGTGCAAGCGGGATTCAGAAAGGGAATGGGATGTACAGATCAAGTCTTCTCCATGCGCATGATCGCGGAGAAGTTTTTGGCCAAAAACCAAAAGGTTTTTTGTGCGTTCATGGACTTGGAGAAGGCCTATGACAGAGTGGATAGGAATGTGCTATGGCAAACACTGAACTCATTTGGGTTGAGCGCTGGCTTGATACAGGCATTGGAATCTCTTTATAGGGACTCTAATGCTTGTGTTAGGATCAACGGGGTCTACTCGGACTAGTTTGGCATCCATAAAGGTGTCAGACAGGGCTGTGTGGCTTCCCCGTGGTTGTTTAACCTATTTATGGACAGTTGTTTGCAAAATTTTAAAGTTGAAGAATGCGGGTTAAGAATGGGTGAGTTAACCATCAAATGCCTTTTGTACGCCGATGATCAAGTTATTCTTGCGTCGTCGGCGGCTGAGTTGCAAATGATGGTTATATTAATGAACAGATCATTAAAAGAAAGGGGTATGAAAGTGAACGCAAGTAAGACGAAAATTATGGTTTTTGAAAGAAATGAAAGTAAAACGATATGTGAAATAAGAATAGAAGGGGAGTTGATCGAGCAAGTAGATGAGTTTGTATATTTGGGGTGCGTAGTTAGCAGGGATGGGAGATATGATAAGGAGATAGAACGACGAGTGAACGCAGGAAACAGAGTAAATGGGGCCCTGCACTCTGTTGTGAAGAGTCAAAATGTGTCAAAAAAGGCACGTATGGCAATTCACAATGCTGTGTATGTCCCTACTTTAACGTATGGTAGTGAAAGTTGGGTATGGCAGAAGAAGCACGAGAGTAGAATAAATGCAGTAGAAATGCGGTCGTTAAGGAGTATGTTAGGGCTGAATCTGAATGACAGGGTGAAAAATTGTGTGATAAGAGAAGAGTGTGGTTTGCAAGATGATGTTGTGACCAGGATTAAGAAAGGAATGCTTCGGTGGTTTGGTCATGTGGAAAGAATGGATGAGGAAAGAGTGACAAAGAAAATTTATGTTGCATAAGTGAATGGCAGAGTCGGAAAGGGACGTCCTAGGCGAAAATTTATCGACCAAATTGGCGATTTATTGAAAACGGGCCAAATTAGGAGTACCCTTAACCGACGAGCATGCATGCGTAGGTGTATGGATGTGAAGGAGGCGAGAGAGGTGTGTCAGGATCGTGCCAAATGGAAGTCTGTAGTCTCTGCCTACCCCTCTGAGTGACAGGCGTGAGTGTTTATGATATGATGACATATTGCCGCGATCACTCCTAACATTGCACTCTTGTTGTTCGTAAAGTTTCATTACAATTGGTTCAGCCATTCGGAATATTACCCCGAACAGACAATTTTTTTTAATAATGATTATTCATGTTTAATGAGATGCAAATAAACAACTCGGCTTAATATATTAAGTCACTTTTTTAACTATTCTAACCCAGTGCTAGACTACAATGTCACATGGTGGTAAGTGGTGATGGAGCCGAAGATGGAAAAGCGCACTCACTCTTGCCTTATAGACACCCAAAGAGTTATTTCGATATAACGGTACAATGTTTCGATATAAACAACACAATTTTATTTGTAAGTACAGATAATGAACAAAACTAAAATACGACAGCTCGCTTTATAGTAAGCAGTCATTAAAGTAATTATGCTGCATACTTTTCTTCAAGATTGAATCAAGTTATGTACGAGTATGTACTACCACTGATGGTTAATTTATCAACCACTGTTTTTGTAGTGCATGCGCTAGCAAAAGCTCTTTAGCGATAAGACCGCCTTATTGTATATACGTATATATTAAGTTTCCTCTGTAATGTATTTATTCGTCGTATATGTGTGGTGTACAATAAAGTATATACTGCTACTACTACTCTCTCTTCCTTCATTCTCATGACCCGATCGGCAAACCGACACGACTGGAGAAATCAGGCGTAGCACCAACGTCTTTACATGTTTTGGGAGGTACATCGCCAACTTCCTGACTCCGGACTGCTATTGAGAATTTCTTGAAAGAAAACCCAAAACTTAGTGCGGTGCAATTCGAAACTCGAACCCGAGAACTGATCATGAATGCGTTCAGTAGTCGCACTAACGACAGGCCCTTAACTCTCCAGAGACCAGCCACGTAGTCAAAGTTCGCGTATTTTAACAGCCACCATCAGACGAACAGTTAGCTTGTTTGTCAATTTTACATTAAAAAAAAGAAAACAAAATTAGCGATGGGATTCGGGATCTTGAAAATCATTAACACTTACTTAAAAATGTTTGTGATAAAGTCCAATTACGCAAAAAAAATTAACAAAAAATCATAATATTCTGTTCGTTTCCTTTTTCTTTTTTTATAGGGTAGTTTACATATCCACTTTTTTCAAACTTTATAAGGACAAACATCTTGACCTGGAACAATTATATGTATTGCTAAGCAATGGTGCCACGGAGTCAATTTTCTACTCTATTTAATTCTGTAACTCAGGGAATCCTAAATCACGAGGACATCCTATATCACTTCTTTTCTTTATTTGATTTGAAAACACTAGTAGCTAAGCGGCTTATACGTTGGTCGTCGCCATTAATGTATCGTCAATCAAGGCCGGTGGTTCAATGAGGAGTGGATTTGTGAGTTTTAATTTATTGACCACAATTTTACACTAGTCTGTGACATAAAACTAATTTCCACATAATGGCTTCTGTAATCGTACCTTTAATTATTTGTTACAATATGTACTAATCAGTTTTAATTTTTCATGAAATTTTTAAGTTTTTCAACTCTTTTGAATGGTTTAAAGAATATCACAATTTTAAGGTAACAATTAGAATGTATATAGATAGTTACATCAAAATCTTCATGCCCAATTTTTCACCCTTAGGAAACGATTTTTTCTTCTACGTTTTATCTGAAATGAAGTAAGTATCTTTGAAGTGTAATATTATATTATAAAAAGGAACCATTTAAATCGTTCCAGCCTTGGCCGAAAAATTTCGTAACATACATAAAAAAAAACATTCACGTCATATATCCTCGTTTCGTAAACTCGGTAAAAAATAAATCAGTCTAGACAGACAGCTCAATCAAAATATACTCGGCCAAAACTGCCTACCAACAGCAAAAAACAAAGAATTGGTATGTGCTTAATCGCAATGAAATCCAGAAAATTAGTTTTGTAACGCACTGTCCGAGTAAACATATGAGATCAATATACATTTTGTTTCATGTTATGCTTGTAATATCCAACGCCGGAAATAGAAATAGATTCCTTTTATTCAACATAAAATAATGCTTATTGAAAATGATTTAAGCTTTACGACTGGTTCGCAAAAAATCTCTATCCTTGGAAGAATTAACAAGAAAACCATAAGTATGGGCTTTTTTTAAACAATAATTTACAGTGTAAAAATGTGTTACAGAGAATTTGAAGAACCAACAAGAAACCCAGTGGGACGTTTCTCTCCCATTGTAGAAAAGATTTGTCTTAGTCTTTATTCTTGGAAGATGGATACACGCAGTAACAGATGTTTAGCACCTTTACACCTGACTTCAACGAGACATACCGCCATTTATTGGAAACTATAAGATTCTTTGCCAAAAGACAGATAGGTACTTAAAATTTCATTACTGTTATTTTAAGTTTTTAATTAATTTACTGGATTTCTGACGACGAAACATTTAAAATTTCAAAATTTTAACTAATTTTAATTTGTTTTTTGAAATTATTTCAATTGATTAGTTAGACCAGGTTAGACTAAGCTGAGAACATACTTTTTACTTTACTGTTCCATGCCCTTACGTCCCACTTAATTTCATTAAAAAACTTAACTAAAAATATGATAATATTATATGCCATCAAAAACATAACTTGTTAAAAACCAAGTCTCGAAATCAGTTTTCTACCGTAAAACGTTCTGAGATCCATATGTAATGAGACCCTTAAGTAGGGACTGAATAAAGTAATACCAAGTCGGTTAATTTATTCAGTCCCTACTTAAGGGTCCTTCTGTCTTAAGTTATTACGTAATTAGCTAACCTAACAACATCTTATGGTGACCATATCAATATTAAAAATCTTTTAGGTTTTAAAATAAATAGATTGGTATGGCCATCGCATGAAAACCAATGTATCTCACAAGTAATACATATTAAATTAAATTGTTTCATACGATTGCCACACCCGGTTTTTTACAAGTTATGTTTTTGATGGCATCTCATTTCTTTTTGTAAATAGTTTTACTTTTTTTCCTTTCCGATACCATCTACTTCTTGAATACCAACAACGTACCTATCTACACCTATTACACATATACACGTACACTGATTCATACACTGCAAATTTAACTTTGTAATCCTATATACCTATATGGGATTACAAAGTTACTTATGCAGTTTGTGTATCTAGAAAACTGTACGTAAATCTAGAAAAGCTTCTATGTCTGCTAGAAGTGCCTAGAGTTTGATGATCGGTCAGTCAGTCAGTGAGTGACAAAATTAAGAAACTTTGACTAGATATAATTTTTAAACTACTAGTTCAATTTGAATGAAATTTGAAATATACCACGTTTTTACAATACCTTTTTACTCGAAATTCAGGCTTCCAGTTTTATCCACAACGAAGTTATAGGGGGGGTCGAAAATGGCCTGAACTGCTTCGAGAAAAGATTGGTATCGTACAGCTGTGCCGCTTTTTTGCTCGACTTGGCGGGGGCACTGCCGTGCCCCCAGATTTCTATGTCGAAAAAATATTCTTTGGGTCGGGGAAAAAGTTTCTTTATATTTTGTTTGTATAAAACTTAAAAAAATCTGTTTATATCTGAATGGTTTTAATATAAATACATATAGTAAATTAAGAAAAAAGTATAAAACAATTTCCCGCCATTTTTCTATTGATTTTCTGTTCGCCAAAGTGAGTGATTCTAATGAATAAATTTGATACATTCTGAAGTTTTATAACAAAAAGGGAAAAATGCGAAACCTCAAACCGCGAAAAAGAATTCAAGTAAGAGTTGCACAAAGTTGGTTCAAGTTTTTTCAGTCCGAAAACTTTGATGTCAACGATGCAGCTCGCTCTGGTCACCCTCACACATTTTTTGAAAAGTTGATGCTATTTTTGAAAAGGTGGAGTGAGATCCGCATATTAGCGGTTATCATTTTTTTTTAAATTAAACACTAGCGATGAAAGGTGGATTATCTACGACAAGAACGTGCGAAAAAGATCATGATCAAAGCGTAGTCAAGCTCCACAGACTGTAGCAAAATCCAGATTAACACGCAATAAGGACCCAACTAGCACGGTAGCGTTAAAACAACCTGTATATCGTTCGTATATGGGATCCATTCGAGTATCAAAGTGTTAAGAATACCTGTAGCAGCGGTGTTATAGAGTGCTCTAACTCACTTATAACCACGAAAGAGGCCCACGATTTTACAGGTAAAGGTTATAGAAAGCCTGTAGAGCAACGGTATAAAGGTGTTAAAGTACCTACATAAGAGTGTTTATTCATCCTCAGCTATTACTTTAACCGGTATTACTGTGGTTGTAGAAGGGTTAGTTAACACTCTGGGACATAGAAAAACGTCGGCTAAGAATAATTTATCACTCAAAACTTCATTAGACCTATTAAAAATAGTTGTTTTACACTTTAACGCGTAATAGTTATATAAAATACTCTCAAGCTCAAGTCTCGTTTGAGAAATCCTATAAACGACATATAATAAAATTGTGACAACGAAGAACAGCTTACCGAATGGCGAGACATAATTGACAGAGGAGTTATAATAAAGTGTTCAAGTTATTTTAGTTTGTGAAATGAAAACAATCAGCCATTGTGATTTTACGGTAAGTGTATACTATGTTTTCCATCTCAATTTTAACGCGCTCAGGATTTGTTAGAGATTTCAAATAAAAGTTATGAAGAATAAAACAGACACCCCAAATTTGTATCATATTTATTCTTGCATCCTGGCCAGTGGCATGTTAAATTAAGTGGCATCAATGGAATAACAAAATTAACAAAAATAATGAAGTATTTTGTTGTCAAATATTGAATAATCCAGTCATCAATTTATAGGTTAGTTTACCAAAACAATGGCGAACTTACTTAAAGCTTTAGGTCTTCACTTAAGTCATCTATTACACACTTTGAGATACAACATCTTTACTCAAGAATATTGTGCAGTCTTTAGTATACTTAACAGTGCAATAATAGACTTGAATAAATATATTTACTATAGCCAAGGCAATACAACCGGCTAAACATTTTACGAACTGGATGGATTAGGGTTCTTCAACGAAATAATCAAAACCTGCAAGTATTAAAAAAAATCACAAAAAAACAATGTTTTGGTATTACTTAAACCGAGTAAATGATTTATATGGTTTGTAAGGTGTCTTTTTATTAGTTCGATTGTAGTATTATACTACACATCATAACAAACCACTTTTCCTAAGAAACATTTATTTTTAAGGATTGTCCAGGTTTCTATAACTTTTACTCATTACAATCGTAATATCTCCTCAGTTCCTTACTCGCAAAATAAGTCAGTCACAGTCACTCAGTCTTACACAGTCGACGAGTGAAAACGGACATCAATGCGTCAGCGGCTCGAGCAGTGTCGTCTGATCATCTCACTTTGATACCCGAAAATAAAACGCGTACAAGGTCAGTCATTCAATAACATTCATTATTTATCTTAACTTAATGTAACATAGAATGTTAGACTATAGGTAGATAGTGTAAGTTGGGACTTGTGCCGAAAGATTTGTTTATTTATATAATATTGTGTTGAAATAGGTACGTGGAAGTAGGTAGACCTTGTTTCTATGTAGGTATAGATATCTACCATATTGTTTAGCTCATCTTTATTTTCGCCCCTATGACGTGGTACTATTATGTACAAAAACACTATTGGGACAACTTTTTTGTTTTAACTACCCGCGACTTCATCCATATGGCAAATGTGACTTCGGTAAATCCAGTAATACCTAATAGTTTTTAAGTTTCTTAAGCACAAACTAGTAAGAAGTGCTAGTGCAAGTGTTTCTTAAGGGTTGCATATACAACTACGTACAATGTTATGATTTTTTTAATCGCCGATTCAATGTCACTTGTAGTTTCGTAACTATGAAAATTGAAATTATGTAATTGTTTTTAATTATTTTTTATATATGAACGTTCTTATTGGCCACAAATGCTTGCTTTTAGAGCCGCAAACGACATGATCTATGTTTATCAGGTTGTAACGAAATATCTAAGGGATACGTGTGGAGGATAAATTAAAGTTAACAACTTTCACCAAAATGTGGGTCAAAATAAAAAAAATAATAATTGGCACGCTATGTAAATTGATGAAGAAAGATTTTCTCTATTGGGACAATTTGTTATACCTTGAGTAATTACGTATATACGTGTTACGTATGTTTTCCGTTGTCTGAATTTGTGTACTAAGTTGTTATTATTATTGTTTCAGCATGCCGTTCAAAGTTGTTCAAACCTTGGAGGGAAAGAAATATAAATTATTTACTATTCCATCGGGTTGGGAATCTAACAATATTCTCAGATATCCAAATAAATGCATATCAAAGTATTTAAAAGATGAAAATTCAACACCAACGCTAGACTGGGACGTAATAAAATGTAAAGTAAAACGGACCGATGTATTAAGCTACGAAAACGGAGAAAAGCTTGTATCTGAAATGCTGAAGCACAGTGATACGGAGGACGATGTCGATAATTATACGCAGCGGCGACGTTCACATAACAAATCTTTAAATCTGAATCCAATAGCACAAGATATGGTAAGAACTACATATTAAATGAAGGTTATGACTTTAGTAGCCTATAAAGAATGAATTAATGTTTTTTAAACATTTAGTCTATTTATTTTTAAACTCTTTGTCAAGTCTTGTTTAATAAAATTTTACCGGCTCTTTTTTGTTTTAGATGGGCAATGTTGTTTTGACTAACCGTAACACAGACATAGCGTCATCGTCCGCTGACTTGCCGATTGAATTAAACTATAACTTAGTTTATACCGAGGATATTCAAGCAAATTCAACAAATACATCTCAAGTCTTTTCAAATGATACTACACCTTTAGTACAGGATTCAGTAAGCTTTGACATCAGTAAAATGTTTGAGAACCAAAAACAAATATTAGATAACCAAGCAACTATTCTAAGCCAAATTTATCAAAATCGACAGCAGCAACTGGATAATAACTCGGCAATTATCGCCCAGATTCAGTCTCTAAAAAATGTGCAAAATAGTTTCATTCAAAAGGTGTCTGCTTTGTCTGTGCAAATGGAAGACGCAGTATTTCAAATAACTTCATCGTATAATCAAGACGTGCAAACTTTAAATAGCAGCAAAGGCCATGTTGAAAATATTCCAATATATGAAAAGCCAGTTGACAGCGCCCAGGAGTTAGATGAACTCGAAAATCAGTTATCGGACCCAAACAATAGAGACTGTTTGAAAAATAGATATTCTATACTTTGTTCTGGAGGTAAAGCTATAGACTGTGCTTATATGCTTGTTGATGTTATGTTTACAAGGAAATTTATTTGTGAGTGCTCATGGAGTGGGGGCAGCAGAGGTGAAGATTTGAAAATTCCTTTAAAAGGTTATAAACATGTCTTGTCTTTTTTCTGGAATATGGTGCACTATTGGGATCAGGAATATTCTTTAAAAGATAATGAATTATTTTTCAAAACGATTTTGAAAAATGCCAAAAAAAGAAAAATTGCAAAACTTGAAAGAGCTTCAACATCAAGGCAACGTTCGAAACCCAAAAATAATTTGAAACGTATGAAGTTTTCAGAAGAAAATGAGACAAATGTAACTTCTGATAACGGTGAAAGTGAGAATGAGATAAACGAAGAAGAAAACACGATAAATAAGAAGAAAAGAAATGATTCAGTAGAAGAACACACAAAGGAAAATAAAGAAGGCGATGTTATAAAAAATATCTCAAAAGACATCGCCAAATATAATAGTAACGTTATAATTGGAAAGGAGACAAGTGTCTGAAATTGAAGAAAAGGAATCGTTACATTAAGCAATTATAAATATTTATTATATATTATACTATTTCGTTTGATATTCTGAAAACTATGTAAAGATTAAAGCTATTAGAGTATTATTTTTATCTATTTTTATTTTGTCATATGTAAGGCTATAATTGGAAATCGAGACTGATTGAAATAATTACTAGACATTACCGAATTTTTAAAAATATTTTTGTAGGTTAATATTTATTATGTAGATCAAGTTAGTAGATATACAATATGTAACTAAAACCCTATCAGGATCATTATTCAAACGTATAGAAATAACTTTTTTGTAAAAACTCGAACAATATTTTTTATTTTAATTAAAAAAAATTGTATGCGAATTGTATGTGGTTTTATTACCTCTGCATTATCGGTGGAGTAAGAGGATTGTCAAATACCTCGCTTTACTAAGCTTTAGCATCGGCTAGTGTCAGTAAGAGGCAATAAAACGACATAAAATAAAATATTTTTTTAATAAAATTTAAAAACGAGTTATTTCTATAGGTTTAAATACTGATCCTGATAACATACTTAACGGGGTTCCCGTTTCATTTACTTAACAGGGTTTTTGTTACGTTGTATATACCTATAGGTGAAAAATATACCTACTAATACGTAAGGCTGTATTATCTCAAAACAATTACTTTGTTAAGTACAACATAATATGTTAAATTGTATTAGTTACCATAGTTAGTTTAGGTATACTTATTTGTTTTTTTATAGCAATCTAAGCTAAAGAAAGCATTTTTAATATTATGATGGATAAATAATATTCTCTTCATTGATTTTTTCATAATTCACATACAGAGTATTTATTTCAGAAAATATTGTGAAAGCAAACATATATTTTGTTTCTAAAAACCATATTTGTACAACAATCTTTTCTTAAATTTTTACTGTTTTAATAAAGAAATTTTCAAATTAAAGTTTGCTTATCATTTGAGTACCTACAGCGTATGTAATAATGGTAGAAAGTATATTATATCTTTATGACTAATACAAACTAATTTACATTTGATTTCATTTGGATTTATTACTATAACATCATCAGAGACAACATAAGGTTCTTTTACTTTATACATACTTAAAAACGATGACTTAATCGGTAAGTCAAATATGATATATTTGTTCAAAATTTTTTTACCACTTATGGTAACCTCTTTTTCACTACCAGGGGACAAGTCTTTTAATTCAAATATATCATCATTGTGAGTCATAAAATATTTATCTTCTGGCTTTAAAGAGAGGACAAAGTTTTTGAAGTGAATTTTACGATTACTTTTACTAGTTATCAAGTAGGGTACATTATTCGTGGTTTTTGCTGTCATCAAAAGATTAATTGTACTTTTCTCACAAATTCTCTTAGCAACTTGTGCCAGAGGTTTGTCACCCTGTCTTAACATTCTCTTGATTAAATATAATTGATTCTCAAATGGATACGCATCGAAGTTGTGAAGAGGGCCAAATTTTTGAACTTCGTCCACAATATGGAGTAAATTATGCACATTACTGGTGATATAATGAGAACCATAGAAATATTTATACTGATCTACAAAATGTTTCAGCATTTCTCTGGCAAGTGGTAGTAAAGTTGTGTAACATTTATTGGAACATATCGTAATAGAGCAAAATATACTCAAAAAGTGTTCAACAACATCAACACGAAGGATATCAGACAATATGATAACGCTTAAATAATAAAAAAAAATTCTAAATTCACTTGCTTTCCAATAAGCGAGACAATCTATACTTCTTACTGCCCGGTGGATCTCAGACGGTAATTTACAGTTTTTTAAAAATGCCTCTAGGTTTTCAATATCTCGCGCACACAGCTTAGTCATATATGTTCCAAAATTGCCATCTCGCCACCCAATAAGCAGCCTCTTCATTATACCCAGATCTATGAGGTGCAAAGAATCTGCTACTGGAAAATCTTCTACCATATCAATTGGCAATTGTAGTAAAGGAGAATCTATTTTATGATGACCTCCGTAAAGTTTAGCTCTGAAATTTTCATCTGTTCTTGGAGAATCTTCCTTGGTAGAGAAGACTACAGTATGAGATGTATGCGAATATTCTCCAACCGTCGTACACTTTAAACATCCATGTCTTCCGTTAAAATTACATACACCTGAAAAAAGTATGTCACACATTTAGCCAATACAAATAACTTAGAAAATTTGAAAAGATCGCCTTGAAATCTTAGCCTAACTAATTTAGTCAGTACATACGAGCGTTAAAGCAATGATTAAAGACTGAATACAGAACATCACAAAATTTAAATGAAAATTATTCATAAAATAATAATAATAATTCGTAAAATTGACTATACATAGTAATTTAGTTCGTCTATCACGATTATAACAATAATGTTAAAGTTTCAATACGGCCATAAATTAAAAATATTTACCTTTAAGGAATGCCCTTGCTGGAGAATCACAAACAAAACATTTGATTTTTATAGAAACAAGTTTCTCATCTATAATTATTCCATTACTAAGTAATGATTTCATCTCAGTTACAAAATCTTCTAAATATTCTTCTAATATTTTTGGTTTGCCTGTACCATAGTATATTCCAATTGTGAATACATTCCCCTCTGCATTGGCTAATATTGGCCAAAACTCCTTTTTGGCACTCTTAAATATTGGCAGACCGTCAAAATTAAAGATTAAATGAATGCTATTTGGAATGGGCGTGAAATCCTTAAGTAATTTCATTAACGGTTCAGTTATACCATGATGCCAATATTGTCCTCCTTCTATATTTTTAATACAAATTTCTTTTGGAGTACGCAAAACAGTGCGTGGATCTTTCGGAAGTAATAATGTAGTACTAACGTAGCCTTCATTCAAAATCAACAGAAGCTGTTTTAAAGCAGTTTGGGTAATATTGTTTCCTACGGACCACGTTTTTAATTGTTTAGTTAGTGCAGTAATTTTTTCAATATCACTAAATTTTTCTTCCTCTTCTTCTTCATCTTCTGACGCACTAAGTGGTATGGAATCGAAAAAATTGTTATTTACTTGTGCTTTTTCTTGTTCTTGTTCTACGGAACCCTGCTGTGCCTCCACTCGAACTTGACCAAAATTACTCGTATTATGGCTATTTATATATTCTCTTTGTAACGAATCTTCTTTATTTTCCGTAATAACTGGAATACCAGAATCTAATCGGATATCATCATAACTAAGTGATTTGTTTGTGTCATTCGTACCATTATTAAGTGAATCCAAAAAAATACGGCATTCCTGCATAATTCTTTTTTTCACTGCGCCTGTTTTCTTTTGTTTACTCCATCTTTGTAATCGTTTCATTTTAATGTAACTTAATAATAATACTTGGTAGAAAAATTTCTTCAGTTCGTAATAAGGTTGTTTATAACAAAAATTATAACAAATCGCAACTTTAGAAAGACTGCTTTTGAGTATTAATATCCATACTTGTCTTGTATAACACCATTACTTTTACAATGTATTTAAAGTGTATATGCCAAACACAATAAGCATTAGTAAAATTAAAATTATAGCTTAAAACTACATAAATGAGTTGTTCAACACTTTTAGTATCTTGTGTTAGTACACTCTTGACAAACTCTATTTTACAACCCATGTCTGCACCTATAGTCAATATAATACCTAAAGGCATATAAGACACTTCACGGCAACAACTAAACAACAATAAGTGTTAACGAGAGTCAGCGAGCACTGTTGTATAGATTTAGGAGCTACAAACAGGTCAAAGCTACAACTTCTTAACTATACTTGCTGTGATTAGCACTATTCTAACTCTTAAAGCAACCTACCATCGTTCATTAAAGTTCTAGAACCACTGTTGGAGCTAAATTTATCTTTTAACTCTTATATATGTCTTTTAGTTAGAACTGAGATAATTATTACTCAGTTAAACAGACTAAAGTTATATTAAAACCTGTAACTGACACCAAAATGTTAGTTGGGGAGATGCTGTGTGTATGTTGGAGTTGGAGGGGCATCGTTTATTATGAGCTTTTATCGGAGGACAAAACCATCAGTTCGAATCTCAACTGCCAAAAACTAATGAAATTCAAGCAATAAATTAAGAAAATATGGCCGGAATCGATCAACAGAAAAGGAGTGGTCTTTCATCATGATAACGCCAGATCACACATATATTTGGCCACACAGCAAAAATTACGAGAGGTTGGTTGGGAAATGACATTTCTGTATAGTCCTGACTTTGTACACTCAGATTGTCACTACTTTGCTCTCTTCAGAATTATTTGGGTAGTTTTAGGTTAACATCAAGAGAGGGTTGTCAGAATTACTTGTCGCATTTTATTGATCAAAAATTCCAAGACTTCTACAGCATTGGGATTATGTCACTATCTCAAGATAGAAACAAGTTATCGAACAAAATGGAACATGTATATTTTATAACTGAATGTAATCAAACTTTAAAAAAAAACTCGATTAAGACTCAAAATGCAAATGCGTATCACTCCTGAGGACTAAGATGGAATGCCTCGTTTCCAGTAATAAGGGTCACCGGTTCCCTACACCCACCATTCGAAACATAGCAGCATTAAGTTACTGTTTCTATTCCAGCCGGCCGCATGTAACCCTGATCCAGTCGTGTTATTCATGCTACAACGATAATATACCGCGTGAAGTAGCGATAAATGAAATAAGTGAAGTAAATAATGCTGTGGCCGCTAATAACTTACTTAGAAGGGGCTTACTTAGAAGAGTAAGCTTAGTGTAAGTAAGTTGCAGCAATATCCGCAATGTAACGCATCATTTTTCTTATTAAATCTTGCACAGTACTGACAGGAAATCAAAGTGCTGAAATTTTATATTTGTTAAAATTGAAACGATATTATGGAAATTCCGCTGCAGGAGATATTTTGAAATTGCGACTGTAAGCAAATTATTGTTAGACGTTAAGTTTTCAAATGACTGCCGCTATGGTTGTAGCAATAAAATATTTAAACCCGTTTATACTAGTTTAAGTAATTGCTGAGTGCACTGGAGCTCTGGCAATATTTTTATTATTGATTGATATCATTATATATATGCCCTACGGAGCTATCTAGCTAGATAGGTGGTAACCGTTACGGTTGCGGTATGGAGTGAGTTGTGTGTCTTCAATTTATGGTGTGACAAGAATTAATAACGTTACGAATATATATTTTATATGTAACATAAAATTTACACAATTTCGCAAATTGAGACTTCTAGGAATAAACTAAGACTACATTTAAAAAAGATGAAGAACCAGCGTATTTATCTAAGTGAAAACTCTCTTAACAGATAGTTCTGTAATTTCCTTGAGATGTTTTCATCAACGTTTTCTAGACCATTTCAAAGTAAAACACATAAAGTCCTGTATATGTTCCAGTACTTCTTGTTATCTTTGTAAAATATTCTGTTTTAAAAAATAAAGAACTACCTTTTACATAATACATAAACACTCACGCCTGTCACTCAGAGGGGTAGACAGAGACTACAGACTTCCATTTAGCACGATCCTGACACACCTCTCTCGCCTCCTTCACATCCATATACCTACGCATACGTGCTCGTCGGTTAAGGGTAATCTTAATTTGGCCCATTTTTAGTATATCGCCAATTTGGTCGACAAACTTTCGCCTAGGACGTCCCTTTCCGACCCTTCCATTCACTTCTGCAACATATATTTGCTTTGTCAGTCTTTCCTCATTCATTATTTCTGCATGACCAAACCACCGAAGCATTCCTTTCTTAATCCTGGTCACCGCATCATCTTGCAAACCACCCTCTTCTTTTATCACACAGTTTCTCACCCTGTCACTCAGATTCAGCCCTAACATACTCCTTAGCGACCACATTACCTAATACTACTTTTACTACCTTTTATTTCATCATAATTACAACCATAAATATTGGCCTTCCCCACGGTCCTGGGCCACCTTCATCCATCAATTTTATGTCTTACCAGCGAGACTATTCACTAACTTCGTTGACAATGAAATGATACTCACTTTGTAGTACATTGCGCCATATGCGTAAGCTTTCCATAAGAGCTAGTATGGCACATAAAGCATACATGCAGGGCTGCAGGTCGTCACTCTAGTGGGGGGAGGCCACCAATGCTTCAATTACCGCAATGTGTCTGCCCCTCGAGAACCTTTTTTTTTCATTAGATGTCGGAAGTGTTGCCTAGTGTAATTAACAGTAAATATTAAAAGCTTCCCTGTTCGCGAAAAATACACAATACTTAAAACATCAACACAAGTGTTGTTGTGTATGACTTACGGGACAGTGATATGGCTAAATATATATGTTTTAAAGAACGAATTATGCATCGTTAACATTTACTCAAAGTATTTGCTATTCCAAAAAATACTAACATCGTGTAGTATATATATATATATATATATATATATATATATATATATATATATATATATATTGGTTTTTTGACTATTTTTCATCTCCTGTCATCTTTAAAATATAAAAATATGAAAGCTAAACATGTTACTACATTTACGTCCATTTTTTTGTGATTTCAAAGTGTTTGTTCCGAGAAATTTACTTTGCTTGACGATTTTCTCTTTGATAGTCCATTCCATAGTCACATGGAAGAAACTTGTTGTTGAAAATAAACAGTGCCTTTGTAACAGCAAAGCCTTTACCAATTTTGTTTATTTTATTTCATTCGTGTTTACTTTGCTATTGTAAACAATATACGAATTTAAAACATTTGTTAATATCAAAACAAGTCGACGGGTAACAACCTAAAAATATAAAAATGCGGAAATCAACCCACCAGCCAAACGTGGCAACTATATCCCTTTATTGTGCAATCTAAGGGGAAGCCTGTGTGAACTTTGATCGGCTGCAATGAATGAATGTATGAATATTTACTCGAGTACACAGACTATAACATTTTATATTGCAAACCTTTGCACCAATGTGCTTTCATAGGGCATAAAATAACCCTTGCATTAATACGATATACTTAAAAGGAATTCTTATAAATTGTAATAATTTTCTAAATGTGAAAATTCGTTTAAACGTTTGTATATTTGTGGTTTAATAACTACTAAACGGACCGTAAAAACAACTTTACGGATTTTGGTGAAACTAGACAATATTATAGATATAAAAGTAGAATAGGAATTATAATAGGCTATATTTTTGTATTAAAAATTGTATACTAATACTTTATTTACAATAATAATACATATGCTATAATTATGTCGTAATTACCTTTGATAAATGGTGCAATAAAAATTGATCGGTTTTTAGTTAAACGTGAGCGAAGCCGCAATTAAAAGCTAGTGTAAATATACTTTAGTTTTGTGTTTCACTGTCCAGCAGTTGTGTGAAGACACATAAATGAATAGAATATGAAATTTCCATATTACGTCTATGTACCGATGTTTTTCTTTACCGTCGACGACCGTCCACGTCGTAAATTAGAACATAAGATTGCAATTAACAACGTCATTGGCGCCAGCCAATAACAATATCAGTATCGGTCGAGCCTACTTCGAGTTTTAGCGAGACTAATTATGGACAGCAATTTATTTAGAATTATTTGTAATTAGCGATCCTACCACATTTGCACAGGTGATTTCTGAATCTCGACAGCCATCCATCATCGTAGTTTGAAAATCGTCAGTCAGAATATTTACAATACAATTTATTGTAACAATTTATTGTTTTATATTTCGTTTTCTTGGTACAATAAAGAGTATCTTAATAGTCTTTATTGTACATCAAGAAAACGAAATATAACAAAATAGGTATATAAGTATTACTAGCTGTGCTCCTCGTTTTCACCCGCTTATATCACGCGTCTGAGCCGCACGACGTGACATGACACCTTGCTCAAATAGTTCCAAGTACCCGGTTGACCGAGCATTGCTCGGTATTTTTCGCTCGGTTTTTTTTAATTCGTGTGTTTTGGAAATTATATTTAGATACAAATTACATACTGATGAAATACGAATAATATTTTTTGATCTTAGCGACATAATAGAAAAAACTGAACTGGTTATTTGAATAAAAAATCATGAGTGCAATTAGTTTAATTTAAATTTTCATGTTTTTAAAAATACTAAAAAAAGGGCTCGAAAAAATAGATTTTCTCAAAAAAGAAAGGAACTTGAAAAAAAAATTAAAAAAGTCGGTCGGTTGGTCTGGGCTCGAACCATGGTATTACGATTTTGTGACCGCCCAATATACCAATAAGCTATTTGTAATCGTTAATAAACTGTCGAAATTTACCTTCTTATTCTAACGATATTATAGCAGTTTTCATTACCTAAAAACACGGACAAAAAGACATTTTCTAAAAATAAATCCTAGCTAGATCAATTTATTGCCCCCGAAACTCCCTGCACACAAAATTTTATGAAAATCGTTGGAGCCGTTTCCGAGATTCCGATTATATAGATATATATATATATATATACAAGAATTGCTCGTTTAAAGGTATAGGATACATATGCTATATCATATATGCAATATAATACAAATATGCCAATTTTCCATCCATTGCAATTTAGAATCTTCGAACTAATAGACGTCGATAGAGTGGTAGAGCGTCCACTGCTGGTTCCTCTCGGTTCTTATCGCTCATCGGTCGACTAGCATTTATTCGTCGATCGCGCGCCGAGCCGAATGTTGAATTATTTAAAATTTTCATTACCTCTTAAATTATGCGTCTAAATAAATGCTATACAGAGCAAACTTTATCTTCATAAAATTGTCTTGATAATGAAGTAACTTTCATTCGTAAGGATTAAGGCCATGCCCAATAAATAAAGCTCTTAAATAACTTTTTAATTTTAAATAACATTTTGTCACAAAATACCTTATTGTGGCATATGTATAAAAAATAGGAATATGGTATCGCGGAAGTTTTTTAGACGATGTATCGATCTATATTTTTGAAGAATATAATATTTAAGTATGTATCACTAACCATGAATCTAACTTATGTTATACATACAAAAATAATTTTTCAAATCAGACTGGTGGTTCCAGACAATACCGCATTTAAACATACTAAAAAAACTCTTCAGCTTTATTATATCAAAGTATAGTATACTCCAATGATATCCCTGACGTCAGTCTGAGCGAGATTAGAATGGCTCTCCAGCACCTTAAAAACGGCAAGTCCCCGTGCGACGATGGAATTACAGTGGAGCTTCTGAAAACGGGTGGAAAACCGGTACTTGAAGTCTTTCAGAGGCTCTTTAATTCCGTCCTCCATGGTGGCACTACTGCGTAGGCGTGGAGCAGAAGTGCGGTGGTCTTGCTCTTCAAGAAAGGTGACAACGCCCTCTTGAAGAACTACAGACCGATATCCCTTCTGAGCCGCGTCTACGTGCTGTTTTCGAGAGTCATTACGCATAATCTCGCACGCAGACTCGACAACTTCCAGCCTCCCAAACAAGCAGGACTGGAAAGGATGCGGTATTAACATCAATGGCGAGTACATCACTCACCTTCGATTTGCCGACGATATAGTCCTTATGGCAGAATCGCTGGAGGACTTAAGCACTATGCTTAAGGACCTCAATAGTGCCTCCCAACGGATGGGTCTTAAGATGAACATGGACAAAACAAAGATCATGTTTAATGTCCATGTCACACCTATGCCGGTAGTTGTTGGGAGCACTAAGCTCGAAGTTGTTGACTAGTACGTTTACCTGGGGCAAATAGTCGGACTAGGTAAGTCCAACTACGACCGAGAGGTCAATCGACAGATTCAACTCGGCTGGGCAGCGTTCGGGAAATTACGACACATCTTCTCGTCAGGTATACCTCAAAACCTGAAAACTAAGTTGTGCGTCTTGCCAGTGATGATCTACGGAACCGAGACGTGGTCTTTCACTACTGGCCGTATGAGGACGCTCAAAGTCGCTCAGCGAGCTATGGAGAAGGCTGTGCTCGGAGTTTATCTGCGTGATAAACTTAGAAATGAGGATATCCGTAGTAGAACCAAAGTGACCGACACAAACCAACGGATTAGTAAGCTGAAGTGGCAATGGGCCGGCCATATAGCTCGAAGAACCGACAACCGTTGGGGAAAAAGGTTCTCGAGTGGCAGCCTCGTACCGGTAGGCGAAGTGTAGGGCAACCCCCCACCAGATGGAGTGACGACCTGGTAAGACATGCAGGAAGTCAATGGATGCAGGTGGCAAAGGACCGTGCTTTGTGGCATACCTTGGGGGAGGCCTATGTTCAGCAGTGGACTTGTGAAGGGCTGTAATAATGATGATGATGATGATGATGATGATAGTATACTGCCATCTACTGAAAACCCAAAGACTTTTTTGGCATTGGCCACAGTGGCCTCTTACGATACCCATGGGATGGAATATGATGACAGATTTTTTAAGACCATCACCACACGTTCAGTTGATGAATATATCATGTTTTCATAAGATTAAATCATCAACATGCTTGTTTTATACGTGGCAACCAAGCGACAAGTATATGTGTGGTTGTTGCACGAAAGGTTCGGCTCTACCTTGTAAAATAGCAGCTTATTATTGATGTGTTTCGTATGAACAGAGTATGGGACATGAGGTATTCCATCTTAGTCGTCAGGGGTGGCACCGCATTTGCAATTTGATTCTTAATCGAGGATAAATGTAGATGTCTTTGTGTCACAGCATCCACTTACTATCAGATAGACTGTGTATTTGTGTTTGAACCCATTCAATATTTTAAAAAAATCTATCGGAAACCGTAAAAAATTGTCTGGTATTTGCTACAGTGCCTTTTACGATACGTGAAGTATTATTTAGCCTCCCACCATACGACAAGTTGATGATTTTATCATTCTTTCATAAAATATTCATAAATTATCAATATGTATAGAAGCTGCTACAAGGCGCTTTCTTCTATAGAATATAATTTCGCTTGTTGCAAAAGCATCGATTGAAATGAGGTCAAATGTACTTAAATATTACTACAGTAAGCAAATATTTTAATGAGTCGCAACAACTTTCCACCCCAGTTCAATGTTAGTGCAACGGCCGCTGTAAATTAGCGAGAACGAGCCGGTATGTTGCTAAATTCATGCAAATTACACTTGTGAGGTGGTAGATTTGACCTTGCACAGCAACTGTTTCATTACATAAAATAATTGGCTATTACTACATTAAGAAGCAACGTTATTTTTAACCGACTTCGGAAAAGGTGATTATAAAATTCAACGGTATTATGAAGTGAAAATTCCGTATCGACAAGTGGAGAAATTTAGTACGGCATTAAAAATCATAAATTCGTAAACAATTCTTGTAACGTTTCATCGCCGGGGCTGCAGGAGTATTTAACCTACATATGTAAAATATAAAATAAAAGAAGAATCATACATATTTAAGAAGTTTCACTTCTTAGTGTGTACATTCTAACACGCATCAACTTTTTTATTTTGTATGTTACGCGATATTTTATTCATATGTTGACTGATTTAATGATATTTTGTATTAAATATATGATTATTTTACTGTTATATAATTTTATACTACACGAGTGGTCCTACGCAAATTTGGACTAAAAATTCCATACTTTAGGGTGGCAAAAAGAGGTTAAAGTATATAATGTAATTATATAACACGTAACATAATTAACGCACTTTAGAAAGTAGTTTGTTCAGAATCGTTTATTGAATTGATTCCTATCATTTTTAATATAGTTAATTTTTTATCCCAAAAATAATTAAAACTACGTAAATTACAGTCACACTAAATCTGTACAGTCAAAGCAAACTGAACTGGACCGTAATTAAAGGCAATAAGACTTTTAAAAGTGCAGTTTTATTTGTATTATTACTAATTCTGTCATTTAGTTAAAATAAAGAAAAATGAACTTTATTTACAAGCACGGTAAGGGGAAATATAACCTCAAATGGCTTAGCAAGATCCTCCGTTATGCCGAAAATATTTCAGCATTAATTTTGAAATAAATATATGGTAAAGTTTAGGATTAATGTTAAGGACTATGTTAGACGAAAACACGATTCCGTAAAATTTTCTCGATAGAAAAAAAAACCAAAGTTACCTCCAAAATAAACAATAAACCGCTGTTATTCATAAAATACTTTAAATAAGATCATGAAACTGCATACTAACTGAACTAACTATAAAGCGGTGCTTATGTTATTTACTTTTTTAAAATACCATTATTTTCACTGTAAAAAGAAATTACCTAAACTATCGGCTTCTTGAAGCTTGATTCCTGCTGCCCGGTCAGTTTCAGTCTAGGCATGTCGATTCACTCTTAAAAAAATCGATCTCTAAATCGATTTGAATTGAAGGTACTTGAATCGATTTTCGATTAAATCGAGGAATAAAAGATCGATTTTCGATTAATCGCGACATTTTCATGAAATTTCAAGAATTTTCGATTTTTTTTCTTTAACTTCTAAGCTGTAATATTTTTTTAAATAAAATATTAGTAATCATATTGATTAACATTACTAATTTTCCTTTTAACCACTCCTGGCTTGAAGCTTGAAACACTTGTGTTAGGAGTGGTTCGCACATACTCCACTCATCGCTTTTTTTTACAAAGTGATTCCTCGTAACACTTTTATTTGACATTTTCGGCTAAAAACAACAACAATACTTTTACAAAAGTCAATCTAATAACTCACTATTTATCATATTGAAATGAATGCTACACGAACACAATACTGGTTATTTCCTTACTATAAACTTCAACGTACGGTATAATATTTTTACAGTAGGTATTTAAAAAGTACTCTGTCTGTACTTACAGCTCACAGTATATACATATATTTTAGATAATAAATAATGTAAATTCACAAGTTCACAGTTCAAACAGGTTCGCACCTATAATATTATATTATATTATAGTACAGGAGGTGAAATATAATATGAAAATATCGCTCAGTCGATCGAAAAAATATTTATAGTTTGGGATTTAATATATATTAAACCTCAGTGGAAACGGTTCTATTTAAAAGTACGGTGTGCGATATTAATTAATATCCCGAGATGTAATATTAAATTACATTATATCCCTTAGTGGAAAGTGGTCTTAAGAATTTTAGAAATGAAAATGAAATGACAACTTTTCGATATATTTGGATGCGTTCATAAACATTTATTTTATTCAAATATATATTGCTGTCAAATACGAACGGTTGTTTTTGCGTCCCCCAACAGCAAAAAATTAAAAAACTGTGGTATCCTACCCCAGTCAGCTTGGGAATTTTAGCTAGTTCTTGAATCAAATGAATCAGTCCGATTCAATAGGTTTTTGGATCGATTCAGTGAATCGATGCGGTGCTTCGAATCGATCTAAAAAATCGATAATTTTACTCCAAAGAATCGATTTTTCGATTAATCGATTTTAGATCGACATGTCTATTTCAGTCAGTTTCGCTTCAGCCTTTGAAGGGGGAGGTTGTGTCGCTTACGATCAGAATACACATTACGCAACAGGACGACGTAAAATTAAAATGGGAAATAACCGTAATAAAAATAAGAAGCGACTAGGTTGGCGTTAAAAACAGGCATAAATATGATAAACCTAATAAAATAAGTACCTAACGATCTATCTACTTACAGTATTAGTGATTACAAACATGTCGGCACATAGCATACGACGCGCGGGGAAGTGGGGGCGAAATTATAATTTGAGCTGACTTACTATATTATGCTCTTAAAGTCTTGGCGTTCGCGGATTTGTACTGTGACCACAACATTCTTCCGGAATTAGTATAATTAATTTGATAAAAAATCAGTGCATAAAAATGTTTAACTAAAAATTCAGTGTATGTATTATGATTATAACATAATATACTAATTGAGATGTCTGAGGGTGTGCGTCAATTACGTTACATATTGTAGAGACGATATCGAAATTGTGATATTTCTTATTCAACTCAAAAGGGTGCTAGAAATTAACTTTTAACTTCAAGGAACTAAAAATAATAAAAAAATATTTATACACCGTACAAATACATGGTTGGATTCTGCGCTCGGGCTCTATAGACTTCGGACGTGTCGGTTGAGTTCACTCCAGTCGCTCCACTCTCTTTGCTCATGCGCACAAATTATTTAATTATTACGACTCGCCTGGAATACTTGGTGCTCTGTCTTTGGTGACTGTATTGGTCCCTCACGGTGGTATGCGAAGCACACTGTTCCGGGAGGCAGCATTCTCACTGTGAAGTATATTTGACGCTTGTTGTGGTGTGAAAAGTGTTTTGTGCGTAAAACTCCTTCCTGGCTACTTACTGTTACCGGTTGCCAGGAAGCCAGAAAGGCTTCCTGGCACTGCTGGCCTGCAACCGGTAACCGTAAGTAGAGGGAAAAACACCCACCGCTGCAGTGGTGGCCACCGTTTTTAATTTTTGTGTTGCTTGTTGTTACATTAAGCAACAGCTAGCATACCAACGCGCTAGGTGTATAGGCGTTAGATTAAGGCACACACCACCAAGACATATTTGTGCTTAGAATAATAAAACAAAATGGCATCAATAATGATCAATGAAATCGAGCCATTTGGGCTGTGTTTTTAGTACAGCTTAATGCGCTTCTCGCGTCCAAGCCCGCACCACCGGCTGACTCCTCGGCCCCGGTAACACCCAAGCAGATATCCATGAGGAAAACCCGAGATAACTTAATCCGCTCTGGTAACACCCATTTCTTTCGCGTCAGTGTACTACGCTGCGCCTTAGCGCGCTCAGCGATATCGACTTGCGGTCCCTCTCCGGTCTTCTCGGATACGAAGTCAGGCTCCGATATGGAAACCGAGACGCATACCCTGTCCATACCCAAAGACGAAAGCTTCACCCTCGTTCAGGGCAAAAAGCGCAAACGTGCATACCCCAAAAAAACAGCCGAGACTAACTCGGCTCCCTCGTCCACCACTGCCACTGCGGCAAAAAGCCAGCCCCCGCGGCGCGTGCTCAATCCCTCAAGCCCGAGGCTAAGCTCGCAGTGAAAGGGTCCCCTGCTGAACGTAGGGAAAAGCCACCGCCACCTATCTTCATTCAAGACTAAACCAAACGGAACAATCTATCCAATTGGTTGAAAGCAAAAAAGATTTACTGCCCAAAAGTACAAAACGCCGGTCAGAGCATTCATGTGTATGTTAACTTGACCGAGGAATGCCGCAGCGTGACAAATCACTTGCGCGCCCAGGAAATTGACTTACACACCGGCGCCTTCCCAGAAAGGCGAAACCTTCGTGATGTCATCTGAGGACTCTCCTAGTAGCTCGAGACCATCCACGATCTTTACGAACTCAAGGTCCAAAATCTCCTGGTCCGGGAGTGCACAGAATGCATATGCGATAAAAAGCGATTCTTAGACCCCTGTGCCTGTAAATATTTACACAATATGATGTTTGTATGAATATGACTTTAATCGGTTTTGTAACCAAACATGATGATAATACCTTTTTGTACTGGATGAAGTCCATGTCTTTGGACTTCAATTATCTGATGAAGACGAAGAAGTAGATCGTCAGATCCTCGTAGGTTCAGTTACCAGGCATGAGCAAAAGGTGAAGTTTATATTTACAAAACAAGTTCTATTATTTGATCTATCCAGATCAAATAATAGAACCTTCCACGCCATTGAGCAAATCTAAGTCTCATAATAATCTCCTAATCTAATTATTTCTGTTATTCTAGATGAGTTACACTTGTTTATACTTCTATTTATTGCGAAAACTTCAGTGATATGTAAATTTTATATGGCTGCATGGATTTGTATTATGTTACGCTTCATTTGACTCGCCTCGCAGTGGTTCCAAACTGCTGAAATTTATTCTGTTGTTTCCATTTACATAGTTTTATGAAAAGAGGGAATATTATTCCTAGTCGGATTGTAAAGCGGTAACCACTTACGTTCTAAACGCGTTACATGGAATAAAAATTATATTCAGGTCACTCATGTGTACTTTTGTATTTTTTTTTTCTGTGAAATATATTATCTTATATGACAAATGAATAAAGAGTACCTCTATCTAGTATTACCATAAGTTTTGTTACTTATAAAACCCATATCTTTTATATAAAAATGTTAAACATAAGTAATAAGGCTAATTGAAATGAAGCTTACTTCTGAAAAACTTAAGTAACCTGCGGATGTGTGGATTGGAAATATATTTACGTTATTCTGGCTCTAGTTAATGTACTGATAAAAAAATTTCGTAATTTAGTATATAACTATTGACTTTACTTCCCAAGCTCTAAAAATATTTTTTTTATTTTTGAGATTAACATCATGATCATTGTCATCATTTTAGTCCGTCACAAGTCAACATGAAAGTGTAGTCGCTGTATAAAAATATCCACTACCCTATATCATGCCATGGATTTCGTGTAAGCAGCAACCAAAGACTATATAACCACTTGACTGCGCATACAGTGCCCCGACGCTCGAAAACTATTAGTATTTTGTCGCCTATGCATCGCCTATGGTACTATTAACCATTTTAGTACTGTCCAAGTGTTAGACCTGTGTGTACGCTAAATTAATGCAAACTTTTATAACTTTTATGCAATTATAATGCATCAAAATGCCTTCATGCGCGGTGAAGTGGTGTGGGAAACATTCCAGGACAGGTTTCCAAAAAGAATGGAGTAACTTTTCATTGCTAAGTTTACTTATATATTTTTTAAAATATGAAAATTATTGTTGATTAATTCAGATTATGAGCCACCGCAGGGGTCTATCTAAAACGGTGGCTGGGTAAATAACGACATTGTTGAGTCGCGCGTTGATGTCTTTTGGAAAAGTCTCGTTCTATTATTAGACAATTCTAATGCTTCTATCTCTTTCTTTCCCTTTGTACGTTTATCGTAAACATTAGTACTTACTGTTACCTTTAATAGCTGAAAGTCGATATCGAAAATAATAAAATTAAAATTAATAAAAAGATTATTCAGTTCACTCACTGTAAAAATACTTATCTACTTTTAACCGTCTTCAGAAAAAAGAGGATGTTATCAATTTGTCGGTATTTTTTCCTAGTTAAAGTTTATAGTTACCTAGTTAAATTACTGTTAATATATTACTGTACACTCCTCGACATTTTATGATAAATCTTTTGCTGTTCTTGGAGTAAGACTCTGGAACTCCTTACCCCAGTCTATTAAAAATGCTCAATCTTTAAATGTGTTCAAGAAACAAATTAAGGAACACTATTTGTCTCTTTAACTCCTCTCTCTTCCTCCTCTTAGTTATGGTCACTAATATACCTTAAGTATGTTGTCACTTTATAGTATATAAGTTGTATTTTTTATCAAATTTAGTGCACCCTACCCGTTAATCTTATTTTTATTTTTATTAATTTCCTCTTCTGGGTTGTCTGGAAGAGATTGCTATGTAGCAATAAGACCGCCTTTTGTTTTTCCCTCATTGTTTGTTCATTATTTGTTATATTTATGTTTTGTTGGTGTACAATAAAGAGTATTGTATTGTATTGTACTGTTAAATTAGTTAGATTGGTGTACCAAATCAGAACGGCTTACAATTGCAAAAGGACACTAAAGACAAGTTATTGTACGGATCTACTACAATAATAGATATTTGTCGT